>VZTG01002653.1:57489-211305 GCA_013397845.1 Melanocharis versteri | reverse complement strand
AAAAAAAAAAAAAAGACAATAAATGAAATAAATCTTTGCCCAGCTGAATTTGTTTTGTCAGTGACGGTAACTGGTAAGTGCTCACCCTCTCTTCATCTTGACACATGAACATTTGCATCTTCATTTGTCTCATTATTGTGTTGAGGAGTGAGAGTGGCTGGGTGGGGATCTCGTTGCCAGGAAAGGCTGATCTGCCACAATGGCACGTCTCTCAGTCAGGAACTGTTTAATGGCCCCATTTTAGGCACAGGCATAGCATTTATACTTTAGAAATTCCCAACATGAGACAATAAGAAAATCAAATGTTTTCAAGAGGTATTGAGAAGATAAAGGGGGAAAAAGATTCTCTGAGGATTCAGAAAGACTTACAAGACCATCAAGGACTGAAAGGCATTCCATATATGCTTTTATTACTGCAGATGCAGAAACTTGATGCGGTGTTTTGCACGACACAACCTGTTCTGACCACACTTGTCATGTATGCTAATCATCTTCTATGATGTTTCCTAGATCTCCCTGACTTGAATTCTTACCCCAAGAGGTGCTCTGATTTTGCCAAGACTGATTTATGCATTTCTCCAGAAGAGACTGGAGTGATAATTCCTCTAGTAAAATCCTGGTCACCCCTTTTGGCATCATGAAACTGAGCTCTCTTTACAGCTCTTGCCTAAGAGTCCTTACTGAAGGATTTGACCCATGATTAGCTGGATCACAGATCTATTTATAAAACACAACATCTTTAACAACAAGAACAAATGTATTGTCTCTGTAATTACTATGGAGAAATTAGGGATTATGCTTGACCAGTGAGTTAATACATCAATACATTCAAAATGTTTACAAAATAAAAGGAAAACTTGTGCACAGAAAGATGCGAAACACTATCAGTTCAGAGGAATGTTCAGATCAGCACCGAAAAATTTGTACTTCACGAGGCTAAGGGATGTACTTCTGAAGGCTAAGGGATGGTTAAACTGAAGCCACATTTTTCTAACTTTTCTGAACAGGGATCCAGTCAATTGCTTTGATTAACTGATGACATCTCAGGTTTGTTGCTGGCAGTGTTTTGGAAAATGGAAGTACTGTGAAAGAAACTGATTTGTGTCTTTCCATTAAACAGATAACTGTAGAGGAATCCCTCATCCTTGCTAAAAAAAGTCCACCAGGAAACAGTTCTGGGACCTGCAGCTTCCAACTAATTTCATCCCAGACAGTCTTCCTGGGATTCGGTCAAAGGATTTCCTCCAAACCCGTTCTTATTTTCGTAAGAGTTTCTGGAACTGAATGTGTTTCAGAATAAACACGTTTAGTTCAAGGAACCAATATTTTTGAACATAGTTAATTTGTCAGATTTTTTTTTAACAACTCTATGTTCTACATCTTACATTTAGTGTTCAGTATGGAAAGGATAAATACACAGATGCAATGCGAGGGCTTGCTTTTTGTCTGTAAACAAGTACAGTGAAAGATATAATAAATCTACCAATTACCAAAATAACCTTTTTGCTTTTTGAAAATAGAGAAGTCATCAGGGACACTAACTAATAAATATCTTTACTAACTGTACAACTTGAATTACAGAAGCATTTAGTTAAAACTACTCTAACTCCAATACCATTAAATTCTTTACTAAAGGCAGTGTAATATGTTCCAGACATTTAAGATGTACTCTTTTATAAAAAATAGCTATTTTCTACAGTTCTTAATGCCATGGATGAAAACAAACAAACAAACAAACATTTTTTTTCCTTAGAATTGGTGCTAAAACAAAACGGGTAGAGGGACAATGCCATTAACCAAGCAGGTATCCCATTCATGAAGACAGCTCAGGATTAGGGAGGCTTAAGTCCAATAGATCATTTTAGATGAGTGCATAAGCCTTCAGATGGGGATGAAACCTTGTGAAAGAAATCCACTTCACCATTAACTGCAGTTAGAACTCAGATCCTACTGTGATTTCATGAGCGACAACCATAAGGGTTGACCAGCAGTGATCCTTGAAATTTAGGCCCATTTTCAGTCTTGTACCATACCTGATACATGTTGGGTAGAATTTCCCACTGGAAGAAACTTTTTTGCCATGCCAATAGCAAAGTCACCATGCCATAAAAAGAAAAGGAGAATATTCCCAAGTCATTTGGTACCTCGTGTAACTTTTGATGGAACATTTAACTCTGTGAATCTGTGTCACGAATCACTTCAATCCTAGGCATGGATTTCTGGTTCTTTAAAATCACTTCTGCATCAGACAGCATTAAAGTAGAAGTAGATAATTAATCTTTAGAAACCCTAGAATTAACCAAGATAAAGCACTGCAGTCTTTAGAGGCAGATGCATATAAAGCAGTAAGTACGCTTCCAGTTGTCTATGTGTTTCACTTAGATAACAAACTGTAACAATGCTGATATGATTTACTTGCTAAAATGCGTTTGTAGGCCAGGATCCACGGATTGGATATTGCTTTTCTTGAGGGAGATCTGGATGGTGGGATGCATCAATCTTTGTGTGCCCGTTCTCTTTGTGCAGGCTACATTAACGCTCACACATTTGTCCGTGCTGCTGCACAGACCCCTGGTGCTTCATCACTTTTCCAGAATGTCAGTTTGTAACATTGTGCCTGCAGGATTGTTGACTTCCCCTCCCCAGCCTGAGAAGTGCTAATGTCTCTGTCTAGACAATAAATAGAAAGTGCTAACATCGCTCCCAATATCTACATTTAAGGAAATCATTGACTCCTTCTGAGCTAACTGCTTACAAGTTCGTGCAAGCATAACATTCGTATAACAATACCTTGGCAACCACGCTTTGTAATGTCACGCGTAAGGAAATAGTGTGTGCAGCTCATCAGATCCTCTTTGAGAATGAACACTGCAGTGAAAAAACTCTTTTGGGAGTGGTGAGAGTCTTGGAGTGTCTGCAATTTTAGATCTGACCTATGCTTTGATCTTTAGGTTTCTATGATCCATAAAGAATTAGGGTTAGAATATTTTTTTTGTGAGCAAAGAAAGCCTGAACAATGTCGATTTCTTGGTGTCCATATGAGCTAATTTCTTAGAAATCACTACAAGTAGTCTCAGGAGTACTAACATAATCCCGTAGGACCATTTTCAGAGTTCAGCATCAGTTTGCCTGAAAAAAGTTTAATTTACAATGGGTCCTTCTCTGATATGTTCTATGTCTTAATGTCCTTCAGAATTTTGTTTGATAACTGCTTTAAAATGTAAATATCAGAAATTCTGAAATTACTATTTTAACACGAACTTTTAATGAAAATCTTCAAATTTCTGGGGGTCAATATATCCTTAAAACTGAAATATGAAACAAAAGTAAACTAATACATCATTTGCTTTCATGAATAATTCTTATATAAGTTAATGCATACCAAATTTGCTATTTTAGCCAGTGTGCTAAAAAAGGAAAGAAAAAAAATCAAAGCTTTAAGGCTAGAATATATACATAAGCATGAACTTCTGAAGTAGGGGAAAGTCTTACCCATGACTCCTTTGATACTTTGAGGCGGCCACCAGGGAGCTGGAGCTGCGGAGGGCAGTGTCCCCCCTTCCCTGAGAGCTGTCCTGGCTGGGTGCGACAGCCAGCCTTGCCGTGGGCTCAGCCCCTGCTCCTGAAAGGGTCCTGCAGGCACCAGGAGATGGAGTGTCACAGTGCAAGAGGCAGCAGTTCCAGCACAACGAACAAGGAACCGAGAAATTGATCCCAACCCTGACGCAGGTTTCGTTTGTCAGGACTGACAGGTCACAGGGGGAAACCCGAACTCCTGATGTGGGTACCAAACTCCAGAGGCTCGGAGGGCTGCACAAGCCAAGTGGCTGTGGTCATTACCCACAAGAGTAGGTGGGCACAAGCAGTCACAAGCAAAAATGTTGGCTTAATGTACATGTTCCATTCTGTTTACTCATCCTACGAGCATAACACACAGAGAAAGTTTATGACAATTAAAAAATGAGTGTTAATGAAATGCTATGTAGGCACAAAAATTCACTATTATTTCTACACAACCTTCAGTGTCTGGAGACCCAGAAACTTCAAGAACTCCAGCTGTTTTCAGCACCATTTCTTGCAAAGATTTTCCAAATGCTGGCCAAAAAAAAAAAAAAAAAAAAAAAAAAAACGAAAAAAGAAAAATAAAAACANAAAAAAAAAAAAAAGAAAATAAACGAAAAAAGAAAAAAAAGTGCCTTCCTAGAAGCTGCTGGATACTGCTGCAGCAGTCATGGAGCAAGCAGTGAGCAGGACCGGGAGTGGTCCATCCTGACAAACACTGCAAGCCATTATTCTTGCTTCATCCCTGGGCCAGTGAATTGCAGCTCTGGACCTCATTCATGGCCTAAGCATGGAAGCAGATAAAATAAATTTATAAAAATAATCCTTTTGTCCTTTGATCTATATAACAGGGAAAAAAAAGGAGCCCATTGTCCCTTGTTAAGATGTTTCCATTAATTGCTATATTGTGTGACATGAAAATATAGTTCTCTGAAGTCTGTTCAAACCCATGCAATAATAAATTTGAAAATGTAATGCATTAATCTACAACACAGTCTGTTAATGTTCTCTTCTTCAGAGTGATACTTAGAACAGAATGACTATTCAAATGAGAGCAGCTTTTGCCGAACACAATAAAGCTCAAGTTGGTCACATTAAAATTATTCCTGAAGAGAAAAATACTAGAGATCTATAAATACTCATATCTATATATTTCATATAAACTTGACCATAGAGACTACAGATTTGCTAAATAAACAGTATTAATAATTTGGAAAAAATTACATAAAAAAAGTTTTTTAATTAGTAGACAGGAATTAAGTAGATTTTGGCATTTGGCTTAAAAATACTTACCTTTTTCAAGAAAATCATAGTTTTGAAATATACTTAGCATTACATTTAATATGACACATTCTTTTAATATTGTTGGGATCTGATCATAAAAAAAAATAATCTCTGAATTTTCTCTTCAGAGACTAAGACTATTAATATTTTCTAAATTCTTGCTGAAGAACACATGCATCAATTTAATTATTAGACTTATTATAATTTATCTCTGATTTTACTTGAAAATGAAAGCACATCACTGGTTTTATGGCAAGAAACATACACCCCTTCAATGAACAGAACAATGACAAAACAGGGCAAATTGGCCAACAGACTGAAAGCCAGCAGAAAAATGTAACTTTAAATGAAATTAACAGATGACCTGCTCTTAAAGCCAGTCAAGGACTGGGTGGTTCTTAGCATAATAAAGTAGTGGTAGTAGTAGTAGTAGTAGTAGTAGTAGTAGTAGTAATAATAATAATAATGCTGTTCTAACTCAAATTTAGTTTTCTACCCTCCAAAGCTACAGCAAAGGCATTTTAATCATATCTCATCACCCTCAAAACCTTCTTCTTTGCTGCACATTTGAATTGTATCAGTCAAAGCGTTGTGTTGAAAAAAGATTGGGAAGAGAGAGGTGTGATTACAGCAAGGAGAAAATCTGTACAGGACGGCAGTAGCAGCTAAGTTAATTCAGGCCACAGTGTATACCATATATTTTGCAACGGTATTTTTCTTAAAACTTAGGGAGATCATATCTCAGGAATTATGCAATTTTGTGGAAGAAATTTAATACAGCATAATGCCAAAGCAATAAATGGTTTGGAAAATTTCTCAAAGTTGTGCTGTTATTGTTAACTTTTTTTCAAATGTGTGCAGAGTATTGTATTTAAGCGGCAACATAAATATTAGCTTATTATTAATAGAAGCCATGTTTTAAAAGCAAATTGTTCTTTTAAGTTATATTACATCCAGTAAAGTGCTGAAAAGTGAAATCTCATGAAACTGAAAAAAACATGTCCTGTTACAACACCAGTGGGAAACAGAAGTGGAATTCAATTAGGTGTCTTATGTAGGAGTCTCCAGTGATAAATCAGACATTGTTTATTCATCCACAGTAAGTAATATCATCTGGTTAGGAAAAAAAAAACAAAAAAGAAAAGGCTATATGGCAAAACAACAGAAGGCAAATCTAGTTCTATATTTGGAAATAGCCCCCAGGAAATCCTCTGTGCATTCATGCTGAGTGGAATTCACTCAAAAGGGGAATTGTTTCCAGAAAAAATGCTCAAAGGAGCACAATTTCTGGAATCAGTTTCTCATCTTACTTGCACAGACTGTGGAAATCACTCAATCTGAGGTCTCTATGGGAATGATTTTCTCATGATGGTCAAAATTCTCGCCTCCCCATGTTTTGGCTCTTACTGGGATGTCCACTTTTGTCTGTGCTGCCGGTGCTCTGAGGTTTTGAAAATATTTTGTGCTTATGACAGTGAAAGTGATGTCTTTCTGTGACTGTGATGTCCAAGAGCTGATGACCAGGTCAGGGCTGTACTTTCTCCAGTGTGCCCTTCAGTCTCACTCCCAGCAAGACTGAGAGATCTGTCAGTGTGCTGTGGCTGCCTCCTGGCCCACATGCTCAATGTCAGAATTTTTTTTTTCTCCTACAATATTTGGGATCCATTTTTTGTCTCAAGACCATTCCTGATTGAAGTAGTCCATTAAATCATCTTATCCTTCAGATTAAGGTGACCAAGTCCCAGCTGTTGATTGGTAAGGACAAACAAAGACATAAGGAAAGGAACACAAAAGGGCAGCTAAAACAGAAGACAGAAGGAATTACTGTCTTATGAAGAGAGACCAGAGAAGTCTGAAGAGTGTGCAACTGAGATTTAAAAAATCCTGAGGAGTGAATATGAATATATAACTAGATCACAGCCCTTAAATTATACAACTAGAGAGCACTCATTGAAGCTGGGAGCATACTAGATTAAATGAGGTTTAAGAGCTACTGTTTCACTCACTGCACATTGAATTTCCCAAATTCTTTGGTACAGGAGTTTGTGAAGGTAGGCAGTATCTGCAGATTCAAAAAAGATCAGAAATGTAATGACTAATAGGTCTCTAAACAAACAGAAATATAAACCTTCCAACAGTTTTAATATAAAGATTGTGGATGCTAGAGAAATTATGAAATAAATTGTCTAAAAATATCGTTCAGGTTTGCCTACTTGTTCCATCTCATTTTGACTTTTTTTGAAACAGGATATTGTGTGACATGAATCATTCTGAGCCAACAGGGCATTGCTGATGTCCCCACATCATTGTTCATCCTCTGATAGTTCCCGTACCATTCTCTGGGCTAGACCATGCTAGGCACCATTAAAAAATTTGTCAGATAAGATGCAGAAATTCCAGAAGTAAAATTCTCTGGCTATGTATAATTAAGTAGTACAGACATAATTAAATGAAACAGTATTCAGAACTTGAAGAAAAAATAACATTCCATATTTAATTCACTTTAAACTCATTAACTAGAACTTTTACTTTCCTAATTCATGATGCAGTTCATGTAGAAGATAATGTTGATTTAGAAAGAATTCTTCATGTAAATATGGATTTATCTTCAATTATCTAATCCATTTGCTATTTTAGATCAGTATGCTTTGCTAATAAACTGTAAACTTTCTCTTCCAAAATTAGGTATATTGTTTAGATATAAAGAATGAAATATAACCATATCAAGATTCACTTTTAATATAATAGCTTAAGAAAGTCTATCAGCAGATTAATAGAAGAAAAGTGACATTGATTATTCATATTGTTGCTTGATAAAATCTTATTTTGCCTTGTTATTTTTGAAGATTGAAATACTTACATTGAATTTGATTTTGATAAAGATATTTTTAGTTTATTAAACAAAGGAGCTTGTAGCAATCCCAGAATGACATAATAAGAGATTATGACACAATAGTATAATAATATAATTAATAAACTTATAGTGCTGTTGCCTGATGAATATTTCAACTCCACTACAATAATTCCCCAAGGTCTTTGATGTTGTCACATATCTTTGTTGTCTTTAGTAATCATCCACCCCATTTAAATGAGAAATTTAAATAAAAAAAATCCTGCAATTTTATATAATCCTCATAATAAATTCTCATCCCATTTCATTTTTCTAGGAAAAACAGACCCCAGTATCACAATGAAGAGATTCAGACTTTACCAGATACCTCTTCATGCACATTGTCACTCTTTCTTTGGCACAGTCTTCCTCTTCAAGTGTCCCAATCCTCACAGAAATTCTATATGAGGTAAAACCAAATATCATTTGGAGGTATTTTTCTATATCGACTCTAAAGATGATAGTTTAGGTAAGAAAAATGAAAATAAACACTTAAATTTTCTTTAAACTCAGGGGATATCACACAGTATCAATATCAAAAGTCTTTTAAGTTATCTTAATTAAGACCCATTATTCCTCAAATTCCATACACAAACAGGGAAGCGTACCATTTTCATTCAGTCTCTCGATATACCGAAACATTAGATTTGCTTTTATTTATTACTTTTTGTATATAATAGCATGCATATGGCTGGTATTTTTCCTGTAAAAAAAAAGTCTCACCAAGAGGGTTTTGCTTTTCAGTGTTGTTAGATGATATCAAAGGAGCAAGAAAGCAAAGTCAAATGGGCTGTGAGACTAAAGAACCAGGAGAAATGCAATTAGACAGCAGGCAGCCTGGTGAGCACCCCTGGAGAGACTGTTTGTCCAGGCTGGAATAAAGGACTCATTCAAGTAGGCCATCAAGTGTACAAGACATCTGTGGCAGAAATAAACAAAAAGTGATGAAAGTAGCACTGAGATGATAGCAATCAGGGCACAGAGCATGTGCATAGAAAATGAGAGATGCAAGCAGGGGCAACATCAATGCAAACCCCAAGGGAGAGCATGAAATGTTTGTGATGGCGTGTCATGAGCCAGGAAGCTGGATGGAAGACAGCTGTAAAAGCAGGGGAGAAAGAAGTTGCTAGCATGGTACCATGACATGCAGGAAAGGATGGAGCTCGTTGAAGGCAAAGAGTGCCAAGGTGAAAAACAACACGTCCAAGTGGTAGCACAGGAGAGACAAGTGGGGGGTGTTACCAGCTGCAGGGTGAGAGGCGAGGCAAGGACACAGGAGCTCCTGCATTTCCCTCAGTGGCAGCGTGCTTCCTGCAGAGGTGAGGTCTCCATGCAGGACAGGGTTCACCAAGGATAGGGAAAGGGGACAGGGGCACACGGAGCTTAAGTGAGACCAGGCGGTTTAATCATCCTTAAATTTGGACTGAGAAAGAGGCAACATGTGGCTAAGGAGGTTGAAATACTAGAAGAGAAAAGCAGAAAAGAGAAAAACAAAAAGGCAGGAACCAAAGTTCAGGGGAAAACTAAAATTTTGTCTTAAAATTTTGCTGTAGTACTGTTACTGCTTCTGGAAATCATAGTCTCTCTGTGCCTGAGAGTGGAATGATACATCATCCCCAGAATAATCAAGCAAAACACTTTTGGGTACAATAAAACCACAACATCAGTAAATTCTGGGAGAACATAATGAAAATGTAATGCCAGTGGTGTCTTCCTCATGTGAGTTACAGGATGAGGTATGAGGAAGAGAGATATCCACCTATGGTATCTGGGACAAATGCAATGTTTTCATGGCGTCAAAGAGAAAATGTGTGCCTCTGACTATACAATTGTATAATTTAAGCAGTTAACAGGGGTTTTTTAAGGAAAATATAAAGCTTTTATTTGTGAAGAGTGATGCTGTGATGAGAAAAAAATCAAGCTAGCAGCAGAAATACCACTTTTATGCCACAGATGTTACCAGTCACATAATAGGTATCTAACAGGTACATGGCTCTCTACCCTGTCATACTTCCTTGAGCAGTCTACAGCTGAATCGATTTTTTTTAGCCTTCGTCACTATGTTTTACTCCTGACAAGCCAGGAAAAGTGAAAAAACTTTAAATGAGAATTCTTGAATGTAGATTTCCAGTTTCGCAACAAACACTTTGTACCTGCTAGCCATTTCTTTCCTCCTTATTGTCAGTCTGTAGCTGAAATGGAGATAAGAAGCCTAATTTAACCAAAGTTTAGTGATTGCAGCACGGGCTGACTTTCAAGGCTGCTTTACTTTGGCCCCATCCTTGACTGCAGAGAATGGCAGGTTCTCCCACAGTATATTGAAGACACTTATATTTTCCATATATAAAAATATATGCTTTTTTTCGGATAGTTTTTCATACTAGACTGTGTCTTCACATGACTTCCCCCACCCTGTCTGATGGGCAACTTTGCAGGTTCTGCAACAAGGAAGTTGTTCAATGAAGAAATACTCCTGAGGGCCTAATTCTGATTTCACATTCAACCACATAAAGGAAGAGCATCTGTGCTGAAACCAAAATAAATCTACTGTCAGCTGTCATCAGTAGTGCACCCTGCAACTTAAATTTCAAAACCAGTGCACCAACAAAGTTAAAGAGTTCTACTTCAGCTGAAATGGGTAATTTCTTCAGTTGTATTATCTAAGAAATGAAGAGCAATTAACAGTGAGGAGCATGACCAGTACTACTAGATTTCATGACATAATATAGAACTAATATTTCACTAAGTTTATTTTTTCAGCAGGTTTCTTGTTTCAGTACTTAGCCAGCAAACACTGATTTGCAATAATCTACCCATGCCAAACATCAGAGGAACAAGAAAGGTGTGAGATGCAACCTACTTCTCACAAAAACTGCCTGATGCTGCCACTCCCTGTGTCATATGCCTGCAAAATGGTAAGGCTCTGCCCATTTCCATCAAGGAGATGTTGAGCCTTAGCTCAGACCTAAGAAGACCAAAGCTACACCAAACTCAGGAGTATTATGCTGGTGTCACTGTCTCCTGTCTGTGTCATGGTGATCAGGGAAGGATCAGGTGCACCCTGAGACACGATCAGCTGCATCTGATGGCAGGCACTGCTGAGATCACCAAAACTACTCCAGCAGTTAACAGGACCCTTACAAAGTATTTCTTTAAAGTTGAAGCCCTGGGAATCTTCACAGAAGATCAATGAGGTAACAAGCCCCATTTTTTCGAAGGACTTAATAAAATACAAGCAATTTTTAATGTCTCTCTAAATTAAATTATATTATAAATTCTTAATCTATATACTCTTCCCAGCCCTTCATGTCCAATGTCTCAAAGACTATTTTTTTAGTTATTAAACTAATTTCATGGTCTACACTGAAAAAAAGTGTGATCAAATCAATCACTAACACAGAATTAATAAGGAACATTAAGAAGATATCCATAAATAATGCTGTGCACATAGAAACCACTGACACTAGAGTATCTCTTATTTTAGCAAAAAAAAAAATCAAATAAAGATCATGAATAAGACAAAATCTGATTCTCATATTCTTATGATGTTGAAAGACACAGACTAAAACCAAACATGCTTTGATTGTTAGATTAGATTACATTAGATTGTTAGATTAGATTGTTACATTAGATTGTTTGTCTATAAATGAAAATGTGACTTGTGATTGCTGAAATATTAAAATTTCCTATCAATTTTTACTGCCGTGAGAGAAACATGATTTTTTCTGTAGCAATAGGTGAAAAATTTGAGATGGATTTATGAATTATATAAAGCCATCTGTGCATATTTCCTATTAGGATTTTTTTTTACTGATTATTTATATTCATTTAGAATTTTAATATATTAATACATTGGTAGTTAATGATCTTTTCTGGGGTGTGCCTAGATCATTTTTCAGTTAAAAGAATGAAGATGCTGAAAGATTGAGGAGCTGTGTAGTGTCAGCACAAAAGGACAAAAAATCCCACGTGTTACGCACAGCATCTTTGTGTTTGAGAGAGACTGAATTGAATAAAAGGGCATGGATCTCCAACCACTGAACTTCCTCATAAGGTTACCAGACATAGCAGAGCTTCCCTTCATTAGCTGAGAGACTATGAAGAAAGAGGTCAAAAAAGTCACCTCCCCATAAAGGTTAAATTCGCCTGCTCTGTAAATTATCCATTATGTTGAATACTTCATAATATCAACAATCCTGTAGGAAACTTCTTACTCTAAAGAATGAATTCCTGTGAATATCTGAAATCTACTGCAAAAATCAGCCTTTCTGTATAAGCTGTCTAAAATATTAGGAGTTCAGAACAATATCTAATTACTAATTTCCATATGTGTTCTACAGACTGCAGCAGAATATTATTGCACAGGTATATCACATGGCTTTGATTCTGGATGTATGATCTTATTTTAGCATTTGAAAGTTGATATTGTCATCATCACTTCATCAGCTTGGGAAAAATAGAAATGCTGCAAGCAGAAGCATCTCATTCATATCCTGCATTACGTTGCAGAAACAGAACCATGCAGAAGCCACCACATGAATGCTACAGAAGTATGTAGGAGGCAACTTGTAAGCAGAAGTGGATGAACATTTTCCATATAGAAAAGAGTTGACTTAGATTATTTCCTTTCTGTTGATGCCAAGTTTCAACTCCAGAGACACGAAGAGATTGGCACTGTGCTGTACTACTGTCAGTACTCAGCAAAGGAAGATGCAAAGATTCATGGCATAGGATCAGCCCTAGACAGAACAGGAAATTAATAAATAACTAAAGGATGGAAGAGATTTTATGAGAAATGAACCTTGGCAAATCTGACTATGTGGCTAGCAACTATTATTTTTTCTGAAAAAAGAGATGAAAATAGTCAGACATTTGAAAAGCACTGACTTAGTAAAACATGGCATTATGATAAAGAATTGGCACTATATGCCATATTTAGGAATAGATTACATGATTTCCAATATTACTGCAAATGGTACAATTACATCAATTTCAAAAGGGAGATTTCCAAGAGGACTGCTTTAGTCTTGATTCTGTCCAATATTGCCATCAGTGACAAGAAAACTAATATAAAAATTGCTACTGATATGCAGATGGTAAACACTAGTAAAATTATAAAAAACGGATGCATAAAATGCTAATATGTTTGTATAAGTACTTTGGAATTCTGACTCTTTTGGTAAACAGAATTAATTCAAACAGACTCACTTTAGCAGCACCATCTATAACTATTTTAGGCACAGCAAGGAAGAAAGTACATGCTGCTTTTTTGTGTGCACACATGGACACTCATACATACATAAGTGCAGTTTATACCAGATTTTTGTGTCCACTTGTGATTTGTTTGAATGTATCAGGTGGCATTAGAGCTACTCTGACTTTAAAAGGGGAGAAATTGGTAGATTAGTTTTCGTGCTTTTAATTATGTCCCTAGCTCTACTGCATTTTATTCTGATCCGTAATTTCAGCTACATTCCCACCACAAATCAGATGTAGGTGGGCTAGAGAGGGTCCAGAAAAGGGATACAGAGAGGATCAAAAGACTGACAAGCTTGATATTTGAGGAAAGGCTGAGAGAACTGTGTTTGTTCAGCCTTGAGAAAAGAAGGCTTAGAGGATATCTATCACTGTGTTCCAGTATTTAATGGTATCTAAAAGGTGGTTACAAAGAAGATGGAGGCTCCCTTTTTTACAAAGAGTCGTGGAAAAGACACAGAGCAATGGGTATAGGTTACTTCTGGGGAGTTTCTGACTGGACACAGGAGGAAAAAAAATTCCACAGAAACAATCAGACATGGAATAATCTCCCCAGGGAAGTGCTAGATTCCCCAGAGTTGGACAATTTTATGATTCATCTGGACAGCTAGACTGTGCTTTTGCCAAGAAAGGTTGGACCAGATGATATTAGAGTTCCCTTCCAACCTGGTACTCAATGATTCTATGAAACCAAAGGATATATAAGAATTCTTTTATCTATCCTGGCACGTGCATGAGGCTTATCAGTACGAACAGTTGATTGGTTTCAATATCTTGATCAAATTTATCACCCAGTACATGATGAATTTCAAAATGAGCAGTGAGTGTCAAGATTTGAAATGGAACAGTGTGAACTTGCTTTCCAAGCTTGAGAAGTTCTGCTCTTTAGGGATGAATGACCCCACACACGAGCACATGAAGGGGGCTGACTGGCTGGAAAGCACCTTGGCAAAGCAGGCCCTGGGGTCCTGGTAAACACCAGCTTGAACACGACCACGGATGCTTCATTGGTGACAAAGAAGGACAACAGCAACCGGGACTCTATTGGGAGCAGTGTGACCAGCGGGTCAAGGGAGGTGATCTTTACCCTCTCTTCAGCACTGGTGAGGACACACCTGCAGTTCTGTTTCCAGTTCTGTGCTCCTCAGTCCAAGAGAGAGAGATGGGCATTCTGGAGAGAGCCCAGTGAAGGCCCATGAGGACGAATAGAGGAATAGAGCATTCCTCCTATGAGGGAAGGCTGAGAGAGCTGGGGCTGTTCTGCCTGGTGATGGCTAAAAGGTCAAGTCAAACTTAATTTTCATTTCCTGCCCTTCTTTTTTTTCTTTGAAACCCAGGAAGGAGTCATATTAGTAGGAATGCTGTTTGTACAGATTTGCAGTGCTAGGTTGCAGACTGATATCATTGGTGGCTGCTCTATGATTCACAGCAATAGGAAGACTATATCAGAACAGAAATAGAGATTTAGGTTCATATATTCAAAATGTAAAATCTATGTAAGTATTTCAACGTGAGCAAAGATTCTGGATGATTGATAATAACTGCAGCATAGAGGAAGAAGGATAAAAAGGAAGGGATAGCAGTAGGCACAAAATTGACAGATATTTTTCTATACAAAAAGTAAAAGCAAAAATGTAAACTTTAAGCCATTATATTTTGCATAACAAAAAGAAGTTTTCTGATTTAATTTTAGTTTTCTCTGTTAAAGTTTGCATGTGTTGCTGTATTATTTCTGGTTGGAGTATATTCTTAGGTTAGGCTTTTCAGGAAATCCTAAAGACATTTGAAATAAAGGTTAATTGGATTTAGGTGTCTAGGTACATTGTGTTCCCATTGTGTTCCTCTCTGTAATCTTTAACAACCCTCACAAAATATTTTCCTACAAAGTGAATTGATAGAAAGTTAAGGAAGTGTAGAGCCAAGATGAGCCTCATAGGCTTCTGGCTGCAGACTCGTATTTTATTCTCTGGTGGCCAGATTCTCATTGATGTATTGTGCTGGTTTTGTCTGGGATAGAATTAATTTTCTTGTATGTTGGTGTGGGGCTGTGTTTGAGATTTGTTCTGAAAACAGTTCTAATAACACAGGAATGCTTTAGTTACTGCTGAGCAGTGCTTATATGGCATCAAGGACTTTTCTGCTCCTCACCCCACCCCAGCAGTGAACAGTTTGGGGCTGCACAAGGAGCTGGGAGGGGACACATCCAGGACAGCTGAAACATAAATGGTAAATAATTTAAATCATAATGTATTTGTGAAAACTGAGCAGTGAAGCTGCTCATTTATTGCCTGTAAAAGAACTAATCTTACAACAAATCATACTGGAAAGTAAGGCAAGAGAAGGCTTTCACTCCTAGTTTGATTTTATGCAATATCTACCTCTCATGAAAAAGGTTTAAGTGAAGTAATTCTGGGGTAGAGTTTATGGATTATCAAGCATCTTAAATCCCAAAGGGTCACAAATTTCTGGTGGGTAACTGATCACTTTATTTATAATCACTTTGTACATTAATATTGAATGGTAAAAAAAGAAAGAAGAAAAAAAAAATCCACAGACAAAAAATGAATGAACTCAAGCTTCCAGACCATTCCTTGTGAAATCCCAGATGTTGAGAGAGTCTCGAAAACCTTACTGAAGCCAAGCTGGAGTTTCACTTTTTTGACAATATCTAATGTTCCACATGCATGTAAGATAAAGACAGAAAATAGTAGGCACATATAATGACAAAACAACAAGTCCCTGCAATAGTTTATGTTTCTTTTTTAGTAGAGTTTTAATGACAAAATTACTGGACATTTTCTAATACTAATGCTATGATAAATATAGAAAACATCAGTTTACCTTTACTCACTATGAAGTTTTCTCGCTTGAAGAAAATAAAAATATTTCTTGTTTATAAAAAATACTGACTCACTGAATTAAAAAATGAGCCCCAAAATCTCAGAATTAGAAAATAAGTGTGAAACACCCAAACTTACTCTTTTTTTTCATGCACAGCTTTTCTGAAAGACCGAAACCTTATCCTGCCAATGGGTTGGTACATCGAGCAGTTATAGGACAAATTCAGGGTATCCTTTAGATATCCAGTGTCTAAAGGAATGTCAGATTATCTATGCTATTCTCTCTTTAACTCCAAAACAGCAGTTTAAATGATACTTCACAGAGTCTGAGTGCCTTTCTGACTGGGTTGGTCGTAGACCAGCACCTCCTGCTGCAAACAAATCTTTCTCTACCATTTTCCACTGTATGAAGGGAGATTATACAGCAGCGAGAACCAGACTCTTCCTAGAAGTGCAGGGTGAGAGGACGTGGTAAGATGCTGCTCTCAAGTTGCAACAAGAGGTCACAACTTGCAGGAGGGAAAATTGGAGCCGGGCATAGGGATGCAGCTCTCCAGCATGAGAATGGTGAAGTCCTGAAGCAGGTTTCTAACAGAAGCCTTTGGATAACAAATCCTGGATGCTTCCAGAATGGAACTTCATGAGCCCTATGGAAAACTGATCTAGTTTTGAAGCCAATTTTGCTTTGAAATGACCTGCAGAATCCCTCCCATCTGATTTTTTCCCATGATTTTTTGCACTCCTTTATATCTGGGACACAATTCAGTTTTAATAAGACAAGAAGTTCTGTTAATTTGTCAAAAATATTTATATTTCTCTGTCAGTACATCAATCAAGTTTTCCTTGTTCATTATTTGCTTTGTTTTTGGTACTGGTATATTTCCTCTTTCTATACTCAACTTTGTGAACAAACATCTAGAAATAACTGTTTCATTCTGAAGCCTGAGATCAGAATATCTACACAGTTATAAAAACAAACAATGAAAAAAAGAAGGCTGTCTGGAGTTCTGACAAGTTTATGTTCATTTTTACAAGGTCTCCTTATGATGTAGAGTGGTACAAAATTTTAAATATAAAATATTTTGGGATGATATATAGGTATTGTTTTTTAAGTACAGTAGGTAAAGAAATTTGGAAAGAAAATATATACAGGTGTAATGTATTTCATAACAGCAATGTACTAGAAAGTCCAGAATGCAAAGGACTTCCTGGGTCTAGTCCAGTTTCTTGTTATTTTAAGCAACACATTGTTTAATGTCTCATAATGCTTCTAGTATCTCTCCCCAAACTGTTTGGGTTTCGGCTTTGTTTCAGTTTAATTATCTGTCCTCAGAACTCCCACTGAGAGGTTTTTTGGACTGCAAAATACATTAAAGCCACAGGTGAGTTACAATATGGTACTGATCCTAATCTTTGTTTGACATTACTCTATGAAAATCAACAGAGGGATGAATTTTCTCAGTCTCTTCACGTGTTACAGACTAAGGGACAAACCGTGAGTATTTTATGAGGCTGCTCAGTAAGCCAGTGGGTAGATCTCATAGAATATTGTATCAATATTGAATGATATTGGAGCACCACAGAAACAGCAGGTTAGAATTTGATGTAAAATTTTGTGGGAAGCCGTTATCAGGAGGAACTGCATTACTGAGCACGTAGCCTGCAGCATTATGTAGCAGTCTGGTCAGCCTCTGCACAACAGCTTTTATGCTCTGATACACTATATTGTTGAGAGCGTAACAAAAAAGAAAGGCTAGATCATTTTATCCTCAAGCATGTGGTACATAAAACATTTATATACTGTAGTCTCAAAGAGTCTAGATACTGACGAGCTTCCTTGGTCCAGTATAGATTAAAAACATGGTCTCTAACTATGAGATTTTCCAGTGTGAGCAGAAAATATATTCTTTGTGTGATGGGAAAGTGCAGCAGGAATAAAACTCAGTAAATATGATGCCAGTATTTATATTTCTATATATGTATGTCAACAGATTTCATCATGTGTAATGGCATTCATCCAGTATTTAGCAATCCAAACAAAAGCATCTGGTGTACTATCTGATTCCAGTTCATTGGTAGATATTTTCCCCTAGGCTCCAGCTGTTTCTGTAGAATGGGTTCCTGTAAATTGTGTGTCAATCAGCACCTCTGTCTCCACGTACCCTCCTCAGGAAGCTGTAGAGAGCAATGAGGTTGTGTCCTTTTCTCCAAAGTGGACAAGCCCTCAACCTCTCTTCGTGAGATATACCTTCCAGTCCCTTCACCAGCTTTGCTGTCCTCCTCTGGGAGCATTCAAGGCCCTTCACATTATTCTTTAAATGGTGGGGCCCAGAACTCCACCCAGTGCTGAAGGTGAGGCTGCACCAACTCTGAACACAGCGGGACAATCACCTCTTCTGACCGGCTGGCAATGCTGGGTTTGGTGATCTCAGGATGGGCTTTGCCCTCCTGGCTGCCGGGCACTGCTGGCTCACATTCAGCCTGCTGTCACCCAGCACCCCAGATCCCTGTCTGCAGGGCTGCTCTCCAGCCACTCCCCTCCCAATTTATATTTATGTCATAACTGCTCCCTCCCAAGTGCAGAATCCAGCACTTAGACTTGTTTAATTTTGTCCCGTTAATGATGCTCCAATGCTCCAGTGTGTCCAGATCCTACAAGGCATCTTGTCCTTCAAGAGAGTTAACAGCACCTGCCAGTTTGGAATTGTCAGTGAACTTTTTAACAGAATACTCAAATCCTATGTCCAGCACTTCTGGGACATTTGCTGTTGCTGTTCCTAGAAAAAATTTGCTGTTGCAAGCTTAGGCGATGCAGACAGATACAAAAGACTCTTTGTGTCTGTAAGCCTCCAACTCCCCAAAGTTTCTGGCTAACAAGAAAACAAGCTGTCCATGAGCCAGCAGGCCAATGGTAACCTGGGTGCATTAGGGAGAGCACCAACAACTGGTTGGGGGAAGTCATCCTGCCCCTCTACTCAGCCCCAGTGAGGAAACATCCGGAGTGCTGTGTCCAGTTCTGGGCTCCCCAGTTCAGGACAGACAAGGAACTTCCATCCTTGGAAGAGCCCAAGACCAGGTTTGATGGGGCTTGGAGCAACCTGGTCTAGTGGAAAGTGTCCTTGCCCATGGCAGGGGGGTTGGAACTCGGTGATCTTTAAGGTCCCTTCCAACTCAAAACAGTTTTTGAATCTAAATACAACCATCAGCAGTACCAACAGCACCGAGCCTCGATCCTTCTTCTTTTGGTAAAAGAGTTAATGGTTTCTATAAGTCTGTTAGCTGGAATGTGCACACATCTGGCATCAAATGACATTTAAAGAAGAAGTAATATGGCTGTTAAATATTCTGAAATGTATTACAACTAAACCTGTGTTTCTTTAAAGAGCCTATAGTCAAGCCAATGTGAACATTGCTTTTTACTTCAACATCTGCTGCGTTTCACTTAGATCTTAAAATAATAACTGAGTTTATAAAGTGTTGAAGTTTTAGATGAAGACAATCTTCCCTGGAAAACAAAACTAAATCTTAGTAGGATTCGTTTCACTGTTTACAAGAAACAGGTACTAAATTTATCTAAATTGGTTGTTTTGTTTATCTCCATAACTGCTTCATCTATTATAACTGGGTTTTAATGTTTTGATTTTTGTTAGTAAAGTAGTTATCACTGAATTTTTGATAACAAAGAAACAGCAGTAAACAGCCCAGAGTGACAAGGATTACTGCTGTTTTTAGTATAAATAATTGAGTAGCATGTGTGAGAAATGAATCTTTTGCCTATTCTAGACAAAAAAAAATTGCATACAAAAATAAAAAGAGAACTGGATGGATGTCTCTGGTAGCTAGAAATGTCCCCTACCATGCTGCAAACACATTTCAATTTATTCCTTCTCATAACAGATATGATATGATCTGATTAGAGTAATGTTATCACTGGGGTAGATTGGAATATTACTTACATGAGTGGTAGAAGAGTAGAGGGTATAGAAACATCTCTGTGTTATGCTTATTTACTTGATAATCCTGCAGCAGTCCAAGGCAATTTCTTCCTCAAAAAGCTTCAAATGTAGATAAGATGAAAAATATTAACATAAAATGTACATAATAATACAGCAATAAATTAAACTGAACAATTCTTTTATTATTTTGTTTTGTGTTTTTATTGCCTTGCATCTCTGAAAGTCCAGCTAAGCAAGAACTGTTCCTTGACTCAAAGCCCTGTGTACTCCATGGAAAAAATTCATGCTGGAAGGAAGGACCATTTTGTGGAGTCCTAAATTCTTTTCTTCTTCATTGGAAAAAAAAAATTCAGGACCTCGACTTCCCAATGCTCTGATAAATCTCCTAAAAAAACAAAAAGAAAAACAAACTAGGAGTGAAATTTATTAAGACTATTTTAAATGCCTTTCAAGCTCTCTAGAGAAGATAAAAGTCTCAGACCACCCCACACTTTCTTCCTTTTCACAATGGCCCAATAGGTTATGTAAAGAGGATAGAAATGCAAATGTTTTTTCACCAGAAGAAGATGGCAGAAGGTGTTTCTATATTATATCCTTCAGAGTTTGTCTTGGTATTAGCATGAAGTTGGAAGTACTGAAGCTCTATTGTGAAAAGTTTTGCTGTTGGGGGCAGTATGTTAACTTTGTGTGGTAAAAATGCTGCCACGTTCACATTCCTCTCTGTGTGTTGTGTCTAAGCAGTAATTTTGTTTGTTTAATCATAAGAAACCTCAGTGAAAGTCAAGTTTCAGTATTCCATAACTGAATTGCCCTGATACTGTTGGGTGGCTGAGTCTGTATTCAGCCGGAATGCAGAGCAGAGCCTTCCTGAAAATGTGCTAAGGCGCATGGAAAATATGAATGTGATTTGTTATAGACAACATGGCTTCAGTAGTGGTAAATCGTGCTTAACAAAGGCGATGACCTTCTCCAATGGTGCTAAATTGGAGGAAAAATGAAGGGAAATGACTCAAAGCCACAGCATCAGGAGATATCCTGTGCAACCAGTTCTGTCTGCAAACATGCATGTGGCTTCCACACTGTTTGAACTAAATAAATTATTTTCACTTCTATATGTAGCATGGGTTCCAAGTTAATCGTCTCTTACATTACCAAGTGCAAAAACAGGTATATACTATCTAGTGTGTCAGAGATGAAATTTTTTAACAAAACAGTAAAAATATCTCTCATATGGGTTATAGTTCATATTTCCCAATAGAAAAAAAAAAAAACAAAAAACTCTGTATATGCTCCACCTCTATAAATAAACTAATTGGAAGGAACCATTACAGAAGCTGATTTAAGGTCATTAGAGAAAAAAAGATGGAAATAACCTAATGCAAATTAAAGACATTGTAAAATGAATCTGGGGTTCCCAAAGTTTGTAGATATTTTATGTCCTTAGTGGAGAAGTTTAAAATATAGGTTTCACCATTTTACAGGAATAAATAACATCAGACTAGAAGAAAAAAATCACAGGATAGGAAAAAAGAAGAAAAAAAAAAGACAACAGGAAGCAGGGAGAGAACATTACAGATATTAAAGTATAAGTTGGTTAACACTTAAAAATATCTTAATAGTATTCTCTTTTAGTAGTTTATTTAAGGATTAACCAGACTTCCAATTCCCTGTGCATCATAAACTGTACAAAAACCAAAGAAAAGAAACCATGAATGCTTACCACTCCTTTCTAAGAATAAAATAGTGTATGTGAGTTATGAATGTGCATCAGAAAGTATTTCAGAAGAAAAAATAGGTAACTTAAAGCCCATAGAGCTGAAAAAAAATGTGTGGAGTACGTTGATGAAAACAAGAGAAGTTCTACTTGTATTTATTCAGTCAGGAATTCATATTGGTTGTGACTGCTCAAATGGAGTTGTATTCTCATCTCTATTGAAATATATCTGAGTTACATGCGTAGTGGATTTTGACCCTCTATATTTGTCTGTTTGCTGATGTCAGAATTTACTTTTCCAGTACAAAGAGCACTGCACTTACATTGATGTTTTGCTCTGGTCTAAGTGGTGGGAGTTATCCAGAACCCTTAGGAGCAAATGTTAACTTCACACTTTTTAAAGAATACAATGCAACAGTACAGACTTCTTACCTTATGGTCCTCCAAAACTGGTGCCTGCACTTCTTTCTTATTGTGTGGTTTTCAGTCATTTTGGACACTATTTTAGTTAATGCAGCAAACACTGAACTGGGTATATCCATCTAGGTATAGCAATATTTCATTAAAATTTTGTTGAAGACTCTGTCATAAGAAATAAAAAGTAGTTCTGCCATTCTCCTGATCACTGGAAAATATAAGAGATAGACTACTGGAATTAATATCAGAATCTTTTTGATTATGGGTGATTTTAGGGTGCCAAAAACTGCCAAGAGTTATATTAAAAACCATTATGTAAAAACCATTAAGTCTCTGAAAGGCCTTTTTATTTTTGAAACAGAACTATCAACTTCTAATACTAAATGCCTCACAGTATATCTTAATATAAATTCTGATTGAGAAATTTTGCCAGATATTCTCACGTGTGAGACCACAAAAAACCCTAGAGAGCTGGCTGAGATAAACTGCAGAACATTTTGCATTTTCTCCAAGTGAGTTTTCACCTATATTTTGCCATGACATTAATATGACCTTTAGAATTATAATAATCTAAGTTTTCTAAAATCTGAGCTTTTATGGAAAGTGTAGATTATTCTTTTGTGTCTGTGTCGCTTTATTTTTAATTTATAACACAACCTCTTGCTCACTCCTCCCTCATGGGATGGGGGAGAGAATCAGAAGGATAAAAGCTAGAAAACCTGTGGGTTGAGATTGAGCAGTTTAATAATTGAAACAGTAATAATAATAATAACAACAACAATAATCACAAAAAGGAAAATAACAAAAAGAGAGAGAACTAAAACCCAAGAAAAACAAGCTTTGCAAGTCGAAAGCAATTATTTACCACCAACTGACTGATGTTCAACCTGTTCCCAGGCAGTGGCCCCTCAGGCAGTTTTCCTCTTAGTTTAAATGCTGAACATAATGCCATATGGTGTGGAATATCCCTTTGGTCTGCTGGAGTCAGCTGTCCTGGCTGTGTCCCTTCCCAGCCTCTTGTGCATCCCCAGCCTCCCCAGTGGTGGGACAGCATGAGAAGCTGAAAAGTCCTTGACTTCAGGTAACCCCTGCTCAAGAACAATGAAAACATCAGTGTGTTATCAACATTATCATCGTCCTAAATCCAAAATACAGCACTGTGCCAGCTACTACGAAGAAAATTAACTCTACTTCAGCCAAAACCAGGTCACTTTCCCAAATGTTTTATTGAATGCACCTATTTTAGCCATTAATGTTTTATTTGAGAATCTCAAATTAGCTGTCAGAAGACAGACAACATCCATGTGATCTTGGCACCTGAGAGTTCAGTCTCTGAGATAAATAAGCAGAAAATATGCAGACAACCAAAGCGGTGTAATTTGTAGATGTGGGAATGGCTACAAATAAAGTGGTTTTCTCTGTATAACAGTCATGTTCTAAATTTGGTACTATGAGTGGGAGAAAACTACTCATTACCATTCTTGAAAATGTAAGATTATATAATGCATGCACTTGTGTCACTGTAGCTTATTTGTTGAGGTTTTTATCATAAAACGAAAAAAAATCCTGCTCTGCAGTGACTGCAAAAGCTAGACTGTGTGGAAAGGCAGGACAAGGGAGGAAAAAGAAGGGTAGGAGAAAAGAGATAATGCAAGGCTGAACATCTCCATTCTTCAGCTTTACTTTCCGGGTTTGGCAGATAGAATTATGCTTTTCAATTTCAATGTATACCGAAGTACCCACTTTACAATTCGTAACCCCTAAGCCATTGTCCTGACAAATACAAATTACTCTGCAAAAACACTCTGTAAAGTTGAAAAAGCCTAAAAGCCAAACTGGGTGGGGAGGGGTGGCTTCAGGGGGAGAGGTGTGGGGCTGAGATAAAAACCCAAGAAATAAAGCTGTAAGAATTTTCTAGACAGCATTTTCTCTTAAAATTTCTAAATTTTTAAAGCCATGTTTTGAACAGCAATAGTTGTAGGACACAGTTCCCTCAGTGTGACAAACAAATACAGGCTGCAGGAACTGATACTTTTATTTCGTACCTTTTCTTTGGCCCTGTATTAGAGAGCCCTGTATTAAGTTATTTTCCACATAGGAACCAGGAAAAAAACTAAAGGAGATTTGAAAGAAGCCACTTGCTTGAGGCAAAGCACCTTCTATTTCCTAGGTTACTTGATTGACTTTTTCAGGCAAATGACTCGTGGTGATCTTGCAATACGATGGGCAATGGCATTGATCATTCAGTAACATTCATTTTGCCTTCTCCTTCTCCTCCTCCTTTTCCTGCAGAACATAGAGACACTGTATTCTCCTGTTTTGGGTGAAGGAATGCACCTTGACAGCCAAGGCATGTGAGTCCCCAACAACAGCAAAAGTCAATATCTATTGAATTCATTGCTACATAGTGTAAGAGGTATTTTCCATCACGTTCGTCATTATTTCATCTGAGCCTAATAATGTTCTCAGGCTGATATGTTACTCATTACCAAGACCCTTACTTTTAACCAGGAGAGTACTTAAGAATGCACTATTAATACCAGTAAGGCATTAGGTTAAATAATTAATCATTCAAATTCTCATTTATTAGCTTAATTAATGGCTTCTTTCTGAGCACTTAGAATACAGTCCGAATGCTACAAATACAGGTGTCCTGGCATAGTTAAATGTAACGATGAAGATCAGTCCATTTACAGTTGCCCTCAGCACCATGGTGCCTCCCCATTGAGCCATTTGACACATGCCTGCAGTCACTGTGGGAGTGGCATCACTGTGATTTCTCATTCCTGTTGTCACAGCACTGCTCTCCACCAGCTGGAAATGACAGCCTGTATTATGGTGGAATATACTGGCCTCATGTTCCTGTGTCACAGAAGAAGAATACAATTATGTCATCTGTTACACCTGATTGGTATCTGATGCATCTTGTAAACATCCATAGTCTGCAAGGAATTATCCAGCAATGTCTGGCTTCAACTGCTTTCTGCACCTGCTCAGCTTCCATTAGGCCCACCACCTTTTCTCTCATTGCAGAACTCATTAGCTGACCTATTATTCTATTCTTACAATTCTTTTGCCAGAAAAAGGTAATTCCAGTTAGGACTAATCAGGTATTCATGATCTTCAGAGAAGATAATGAAAAGGAAAAAAAAATAATTTACCAGAAAAGGAAAGATTTAGTAGAAATAGTAACTGAAATTTATCTTCACTTACAAGTCACAAAGAATTCACATTTCACGAATGGTTCAAAGGAAACACAGCTAAAATATAAGGGATACATTATACTTAGAATGTCAAAATATTTAGGAAACATTCTGCCAGCTTGGTGGTTTTCCTCTGTGGCCCTTGAACATTCAGTCATCTAAATATTAATAATCACTTATTTGCTTCAGTTTACTCTGTAGTCTTTAATCTTGACTCATTATTTTATGAAATGCTCAAGATGCTTCAATACTACAGACAAAAAAAGAGTATTGGACTGGGTCTGAAGGCTGCATAGCTAAATGAAGTCAGACTCTTGCAAAAGCTCTGGAGAACCTGTTTTTTGAAATGTCTCACATTTAAAAAACTCAGTTGATTCACTCAATAGAATAATTAACCTCATTTAAGGACTGGTATGCATGAACAAGTGTAAATCGTCAGTCCTATTTTGGCTACTGTGGAGCGTTGGCACCTAGTTAAAAATGGTAATCTAGAATCACTTTATAGACAACAGAAAAATTCAGGAAGCTCCCCGAATATGTGTGTATGCCTGCGTGTGTGATTTGCTTTGTCCTGAGGCATGTGCAGGTATTATTTCATCAAGTAGAGATACCTCTGGAAAACAGGTCATATCAGAGTTTTGATTTGTATCACTTCAATGCAGCCTTATTTAAATGGGGCTTAATAATTGAAGTAAAATGCACAAAGATACCTTTGTATCTGTGTCTGTTTTAGAGGACAGTATTGAATCTCACAAGCAGATATCTGATTTTGGAAGAGGCTGTATTAGTGTTCATGAGATATTCCAAACAACTGTTATACTTTCTTCTAAGTGAACAGTACCTTAGCAGTATCATGGAAAAATTTTAATCATTGGCATGATTATAAGATCATATTTTGTGTTTCTTTTTATTTTTGTTTAAAATAAAATTTATTTCCATAAAATGATATTAATTCCACAAGGTGTAACAAAGTAACTTAGGCTTCAGTGATCTTCAACATCTTCATAAATTAAATTATTTGGACACAGGACTGGAAGGATACTAAGCAAATCTGCAGATGATGCAAAACTGGGAGGAGCTGTTGACTTCAGTGAGGTCCTGCAGAGAGACCTCAACAAATCAGAGGGCTGGGCAATCACCAGCTCGTAGTAAGTTCAGCAAGTGCTGGATTCTGCAGCTGGCAAGGGGCAACCCTGGCTGTACACCCAGACTGGGGAATGAGATGCTGGAAAGCAGTGCCATGGGAAGGGACCTGGGGATCCTGGTCAATGACGAGTTGAACATGAGTCAGCAGTGCCCTGGTGGCCAGGAGGGCCAACACTGTCCTGAGGGGCATCAGGGACAGACAGCATCACCAGCTGGGCAAGGGAGGGGATTGTCCTGCTCTGCTCTGCCCTGGGGCTGCCTTGCCTCAAGTGCTGGGGGCAGTTTTGGGTGACACAATATGTTGTCTTTGGACTTGCTATGATTTTGTATCTTTTAGACATAAAATTTCTGAGAAAGCTATTCCAGGAAAAATTAATCTGCAATCTCGTGTTGTCAATCCTTTAAAATTAGTAAGAATGCAGACAGGAGCTTTCTACTGAACCTTATATTACACATAAGTAATAATTTGTTCAAATATGAACAAATTTTGTGCTGGAAAAAAGTAAACCATTTTTTCCTTTAATATCAACTACTCTTTCCACTTCAGTCTGATTAAAGTTAGAATCGCTTTTTGCCAATGAAATGGAATATTTCTAACTAATCTAGAAACTGAATGTGAATCACCTAAGCACTGATCTCTAGATATTTAGCCTGGCCTCTATTTCAAATAAAATTCAATATATAACAGATGAGAAAATAATTCAAAATCTGAATTTCTCTTGAGTTAACTATTTGAGGTTTATGATTAATTATTTATGTAATGAAAACTATTAATTTCTGGATTTCACAGAGAAAAATATAGGTAAACTTTTTTTCCATTTTCATTTCCTCTATGATGTAGGTTTTCAGCCAAATTTGACAGAAATGCATAAAACAGCAGATAAATTCAGATTAATGAGTTGAGCACTGTGCTGTTTTATGGACAAATATTTCTCCTATGAATATGAGATGAGAGAGCTGGGGTTGTTCAGCTGGGAGAAGAGAAGGATTCTGGGTGACCTTATAGCATCTTCCAGTGCCTAAAGGGGGCCTGTGAGAAAGCTGGAGAGGGACTTTTCCCAAGGGTCCGTAGTGACAGAATAAGAGGAGAATGGCTTCAAACTGAAAGAGGGCAGGTTTAGATTAGATATTAGGAAGAAATTCTGTACTGTGAGAGTGATGAGGCACTGGCACATGTTGCCCAGAGAAGCTGTGGATGCTCTGTCCCTGACAGTGTTCAAGGCCGAGTTGGATGAGGCTTTGAGCAGCCTGGTTTAGCAAAAGATGTCCCTGCCCATGTTGTGCCTGTTTGTGCATAACTTGATGATCCATAAGCCATCCAAAGCATTCTATGATTCTTTGCCAATATAGTAAAGTGAGGGATATCTACACACTTAATCTGCTCAATTACATCACTTGTTTTGTCCTGTCTAGCATACGGGAAAAACAGTGGAAAGGGCCAATAAATCCTGGAACAATTAATTTTACATTATCATAAATCAGTGCAACAGCACTGTAATATATTAGCATGAATTCAAGATGCAATCACACAATTTTTAAGCTCCTATGTATTCAATTTAGGTGTATTATGCATACACCTAAAGTTTTTGAAAACTCTTTTTGAGAGGTTGTTTGTTTGTTTCTCTGTTTGTTTAAATGCCAAAATAGCTTAAGACTCTGACTTGCAGTACTTGTTTGGGCAAAATTCTTAGTATTTGGTATAATGTTATTAATAGACCTATGGCATAAAGTTTAATTAAAAGATTATATTTACAAGCAGTAGAATAGACAGCTGTCACAAAAATGTCATCTCAAGTGAGACATACAGATGAAGCTATAAGTGATTGAATCTAGCCACTATTCTATAATATTTCCATAATTAAATTCCTGCATCTGTCAAGGAAAAGAAATGTGTCTTTTCTGGTTCAAGTGTTTTTCACGGCACAAATCTGATCATTCCCTAGATTAAATTGAAAGTAAGCAGAAAATCAGAATGCAACTTAAAGATTCAGTGAATATAAAGAATAACTTAAATGTAGGTATGGGGGAAATTTTGTTGTTGGAAAACACTAAATCAGCCAAGTTTAAATGACCTGCAGAAATTCACTAAGTTAATTGCACCCTTTTACCTCTTCTGTCACCATTCCTTGATTTTTGTACCCATTGGGTTACCACCTTAGACCTTGTAGATAGATCAGCCTAGAATCATCTGCAATTTTTGTCAGCGTAGATAAAGATGTAACTTTTTCTTTTTTTTTCGACATATGGTTTCAGAACTTGCACAAGACACAAAACGCAAAGGTTTCACTCCAAAGCAGAAAATTTGTTTTACCATTTCTGTGGACTGGATTCTAGTTTGATCAAGCTGCATTCAGTCTGTGGAAGGCCACATTTCTATCAATGCCTGCAATAATTAACAGCTGCACGGCTCCTAGAAAACTATTCATATTCTGCAAAGCATCTTTATAAATACTCTGGGATTAGTAACAGAAGATATAGGGGAAAAACAATAAACTCACTACAGACACTCCTCATCAAGTCTGTGTTCATGCCCTGCCAAGCTTCATGTAGAATGGATAGATTTTACAGTCCTATTTGTGCCTATTGTCTGCATCAGAGTATCCTAAATAATATTCCTGTTCCCTCCTTCAGTTAGCTCACTTAAAAATAATAATTTTGTTTCTGTTTCCATCTATTAGAGGACTCATTTATTTATTAGCCTTTCATCCCTTGCTCCAAGGCACAACTACAGAGTCACAAGAAGAAGGGCTGTTAGAAGGGTCCACAAACCATCAAAGACCCCTGAATGCTCCCCCAACTCATTTCCACAGGGATGTGTCAGACAGTGTAAAACCCCTCTGGAGCATTCCCACCTAATCCTGAATGTCTATAACCCACAGAAATCTGCTGCACCTGACCCCACCCCCAGTGAATTAAAACTACGACCATCAGTCGGACCATGGACACTGAAACTGCAAAGATCAAGTGTTATAGCTGGATCCACGGGTGGAGATATCTTTCTTTTCCACTGTCTGCGCTTGTTCTTTCCTTCTCTTTCTTTCCTTTCCTTAGCTATTTTCTTCCTGATATTATCTTCATTTCTTAAAGAAAAGAGCCAAAATGGTCACATACTTCCTTTCTGCTCCTATTACATTGCTTTTAATTAAACCTGCCTCACATATAGAGGCAGTGTTTGCTTCTGTGTTTGTTTTCACCCTCAAAGATGGGTCATGACAGAAGATCATCAAACTTGATGACTTTTTGACTTCTATCTTATATGAGATCAGATGTGTAATTATTAAACTTCTCTCTTGTTTCCAGAGGCTTTGAATCAGAATAATAGTTATGGATTTCAACATGTAGCCCAGTGAAATATAAGCCTGAAAAATAATTCCCCTGTTTCTAATCAGATGAGGGAATGAGACGTAGCATTGCATAAATGTGTTTTATTAAAATTCTATTTCTTAAGAGAAGCACATAATATAAAAAGGATCAAGTTTCTTCTCAGAAAACTAATTTGATAGTATGTTTTGTATTAGAAATGCCCCCAGTTGTTGTTAAAGTGTTTACTGACATACAAACCACTACTGTTGTTTTGTTCTATCAGATTATTTTGCTCCCTTTCTGGTTTTCATGCTGAATAACAAAAACAATGGAAAGTAGAATATACTCAAAATTAACTATTTGAGTTCACCTGCAGAGTATATCCTTCATTATTTGGTAAAATCCTACAGTATTAGGTCTCAAGTACCTTAATCTTTTCAACACAGCAAAATAGCGAGAATATATGCATTTATCAAAATGTTGCAATACATTTCTTCCAAAGAGAAAAAGAAACATTTGTCTTCCTTAGGAAACAGTTTTATTTTCAAGAGAGGGGGAAATACAAATTTTATTACACATAAATTGGGAAAAAAAAACATACTGTAAATAAAATATACCCATTTTGCAACTAAGCAATCAGAAAATCCATAAAATAAAGGTATTTTTTGACTGAAACAAAAATATGATCTATAATTGTATATGTACACTTTCATAATATAACACTAATGGTTATTTGCATGTCTTTCTTCCACTGACACATTCTAACTAAAAGCTGGCACAATAGGTGGGGTTACTGGGATTCAGATGAGAAAAAGGAGCAATAATCCAATTTACAGAAATATTAACCTAGCAGCCAGAAAAAGGTCAATATTTAATCAAATTATTCATTTTTTAAAACAAATTTAATTTTATGATTCTTAAGCCAGCATTAAATAGGGCTGATGAATTATTTCACAATATTTTAGGTGCTATATGTGAGTCTGTGAGATTTTCATGCTAGCTGTGTTACACCTTGGAGATAACCTGAATGAAAATTGTTTAACTCAGGCAAGATCTGAATTGTCTGATTTAGTTCTTAAGTCAAACCAAAAGTAATGCTGCATCCCATCCCGGCTCTGGATTCAAAGCCTGCTGAAAACTGTGCCAGCTCCTGGGCTTTCTGGAGAGCTTCCACCCAGGTACAGCAAGGAATAGATGCAGATGCGCCAGGGATTGAGCTGTGAGGTAACGAAGAACTCTGTACTGAAAACGTTTATCAGCTGAAACGAGAAAGGAAAAGCAGACAGCTGCTGGAGATACTGAAACCAAAAGTGTTTCACAGAAGTGAAACACAAGTGCAGCAAAATGGCTCATTCTGCAAAGAGGAATGCTCGTTATAACAAAAAGCTCTGCAGGGGTACAGACCTACCTACTGCATCCTGGTGCTTGCTGAAATGGCAGCGAGTAATGGGTTTAACTTTAGGCCAGTAATGAGTTTTATTTTTAGGCCAGAGACTCACAGATACTGAGTTTGCAACTGCAACTGATCCCAAACAGAGCTTCATGTGTTTGCTTTTAGCTAAAATATGTATGGAGACCCATGCATTTGGATTTACACAGAAAAGAAAATGACCTCTCTGGAAGACACCTACATGAGAAGTTAAATAAAATTTGTTTCTCTCATCTACTTCCATTGTGTGGACAACACAATTTCGTACAAATAAATATCAAAACAGCTCAAAAATTTTCCTCTTTGGATCCCCCCTCTAGTAGAGATTGTTATTGTCTTGTTCATATGGATTCACTGACTTAAGTGCACACAAGCACTTGTTACAGAAAGTGTGAGAATGCCAAATATTTGTCAGACAACATTAAGTAATTAAAGTTTTCCTGTATGTTGCTTCTTAAGGCCAGTAGTGCCTTTGTATTGAAAAGCAGCTGCACAAAGGAGGACACCAGCAGCAGCATATACAAATGTTGTTCAAATTGTACAAGAAGAAAGATCCAAAGGAGCTGTAGAGAATTTGCTAGCATATTCTTTTTGAAGGTATTACATTTCTGTGGTCTCATTTACTGAAGATTCCATCTCATCAGGCAGTGAATTTCTTAGCATATATTCTCAGATCAAAGGCATTGGCTCCCACCTACTAAAAGAGTACATTATCATGACTCACTCCGAAGAAAAACCAGATAAATTCTTTGAATACCCTTAAACAACACTGTGTTTCTGTATTCTGAAATATCTTCATACATCATGAAATGTTTTCCAATTTATCCAATCATTTTGTAGCTGAATTAATAAAGGATTCATAAATATAAAAATACGCAAATACGTAAATAGGTTCCCACATTATCCTAACAGAGGCAGAGAAGGAGCTACAGTATTTGCAATTGAGAGTTTGTATGCTTTTCAGGTTTAGCAAATAAAATTACTGGAAAATGTTATGCCTATTATAATTTCCATCTATATAAAACAAGGTGTTTGCTTCTGTTTATTGCCAAAAACATAAGGGTGGTGACACGTGAGTTGCTTTTGATGATCTTCTTCAAATTTCTTTATAAACTGCCCAGAAATCCTGCCAAACTTCTGGGGTTTCCATGTGTATGGTGAAGAGAGCAGCTGAGCATCTATAGGAAGTATAACAGCTGGATCTCACTGTTCAGCATGATGTATACTGTGGTAACACAAGCAATCCAAATATATCTCCATCTTCACAGAACTTCCTTTTGATTTGACTAAGGTAAATGACAGGAAAACTACTTTGATGTTATCTTAGGATAATATTTTTTTTACTGAATGTAAACAATGTATATTGGCTTCAGTGAAGCATCTTGTAGAACAAGGTATTTCATAGTTTCAGTTGCACAGGTTTATTTCATTTGTGTCCTGGAATATGAAAAAAAATATATTGTGGATACCAGAACTATCCTAAAAAAGTGTATGAAGTAGGCTACTCAAAGATACTGGCAAGTCTTGCCAGCCAATGAGCTTCCAAACTGCAACTTTACATTTCTTCTAGACACACCCACTAATTTGTAAATTGCAATAATTTACTAGATTTTTATTTATTTATTTATTTCAGAGAGCCATGGAATCATTTCGGATGGAAAAGACCCTTAAAATCATCAAGTCCAACTGTCTAGTTTGTTTATTATATGGTAGAATCTGGGGTAAGATATCTTATTCTTGTGCTATCTTACATCTCAGAAATGCTTGCTAGACTGTAGTGTTAAGTCTACTTTTCGCTATTAAAAAAAAAAATCTAAATTCACTTTCTTTCTATTGGCAAAATAGAAAGAATTTCCAACTGCCTACGCAATATAATTGTATAGACTCTAAAAGGATGATTTGCGCCTGAATTTAGCTCTCAACATCACAGGTCAAACCTATTTTTATCTGGACAGGTCAAACCACATGGTCATTAGTCAATGGATAGACCCTCCTAGAGCCAAGTTCTGAAGTTCTCTTTCAAAAGTGAAGATGTGATGAGATAAGGTGCAAGTTCAAACAACTTTCTTCCTAGAGGGCACAAAGATCGTAAGTTCAGATGTATGCAGTTCATCAAAGGAGCATTAGGATAAAATTTTAATTAGTATCTATATTATTCAAGGTTGTTAACTGGAATTCTTAATGTCAAGTCCCCTGGAACCCTCTGGAATTTTCATGTATAGACACTGAAGCTGCACTGACTTCTGAGTGGTCCACCCACCTAAGCCCATACAAACTTCAGTGATATCATTAAAGTGTAAGCACTTTATTTGAGACATCTGGGTTTTGAGTTTTTTTAGTTAATTTATCAGGCAATTGGGAAACTAGTTGTTGTGAAAGTGGTGGATATGGTATGTTCTTTAAGAATTCTAAATCATGGTATCTTGCAACATTCTGACTCTTGAATACTGGAAACTCTTATCAGTTCTAGTGCAAGTTGCTGGGTAGTGGAACATTCAAAGCATCCACAAAGAGCAGCTGTAGTCTTATATATTCTTAAACAATGAAATTCACAAAAAAATTCCTTATTATCAATATATTTGTAGAGTTTATTTCCAAAGAAATTGTAATTTTCAGTGTATGTTCCGTCATATGGGTGGATTAAGTTAGCAAGGGCAAATTATAATAATGGAGTTTTATCATGTTTATTAGATTTTTAGTTTATTAGATACAATAAAGTGTGCAAGCAGAAGGGACATTCTGATCAAAAGTCAGAAGTCTTGAGAACTTACAGTGATTGTGCATGAAACAGGACACGCCTAGAGATAGACTTGGTTTAACGAACTGTCACTTTCTGTAAACCTGCATTTCCAATACAATGAACCATTTATGACAGCATGAAAATTAAATTAAATGTCTGCTGGAATTATAGCTATAAGTATCTATGAGTTGGTTAAAAAACCCTGCTTGTGAAATATGAAATTTTTACTTAAAGTATGTTAAACTGTTAAACGCTTAACTATCACTTATGCTCAGAAAATATATACCAGTAGCTACAATGAACAGAATCATTCAAAAGCATATTTCTTGACGACTGATTTGTTCATTAAGTTATCAAAACGCAGTGCTGTGGTGTTCACCCTTCAACTCTCTGCAGCAGTCAATGAAGTCAAAGGCTCACTGTTCACTGGCTTCAGAGGGTGGCTAATTGAACTTCCTGCTCTTCTTGAGATGTGTAGGATCTTCTGGGTAAAAACTATCTGAATTGCTCCCTGATTACATTGAATTGTCTGCTCTGTTTAAATATTCTCCAGTTGTAGCATTGATATACACTAATTCAGTAAAGTTTCTAATTAAGATTTCGCTTATGTGCAAATCCTAGATGACAAAACTGCCTCCAAAGTTTTAATCAGCAAGTGTAATTTGTTATGGCATCTCTGTGAAAATTTATTCAATCTCCAGGAGTCTGTTTTCTTTTCTGAAAAGCAGGACAATAAAAAGTAACTTTCTGCCATGACTTGTTGATGGCATAAGGCACTGGTTTTGATTACAGAAGTGATTTTCTGAAATTTTAAAAAGAACAGAAGTCTACTCATTAACATGGAAAAACAAGTGACTCTGAGTTCACCTAAGAGCATTATCTTTTACAAGGTTATTGTTCCAGGCTTGGAAATAAAGATAATTTTACTGTTTAGGAAGAGTTAGAAAGAAATTCAGAATAAATTCCAAGATGAAAACAATTAATAATTTAAGATTATTTCAGCGTAAATGCCCCAGTGCCTTGGGCATTTATAATCACAGCATTAGCCTTCTCAAAGGGGCAAGTAAATAATCCAATCTAACTTTTACCCAGTCCTTTCCATCCTTCTCTCCATCGCTCATTTAGTCAAACACTCTGTTTAACAGACCTACTCCCTATATCAGCCTGTGTTGCAGCTGGTTAAGGCGAGCATGACAAGGTTCCTTTGATCAAAGATGTCTCTCCACTCTAGCAGCTGTGACGTTGCTTTTCCCAGAGGCTTAAGACAGAATAAATCACTTGTTACCAGGGAGGCCTCTGGTAAAAGCTGGGATGGGCGACTTCAAAGAGCTCCTCTGTTACAGGAGCTCTGTTTCCTCACCCAAGTCATAACAAGGTAATTTGTCCTATCATTACACAAGAAACGTGACGGCATTTCAATCTGCTTGGTCAAATATTCATTTCCGTGAATAACCCAAATAATTTAAATGATCAAGGGTCAGAATTCCCCCTGTAATGTTTCATGGTGTCTTGTGTGAGGCAGTGCAGTGTCACCTTGGGGTAGAACTATTTCTGTCACACACATTTAGTCAGTAACATTTGGCATCCTGTGAGATGCAAACCATCTTGGAAGGCCAGTTCATGAACCCAGTCTACAAAGAAACATATAAAACAAAGTCAGACTCCTAAATGTGCTAGAAAAGAAATGCCAAAGTGCAAATATTTCTCCTTTTTAACCTTTTGGAGAAGAAGAATTAAATAAAGCTATGACAACATGGAGAGGAGAATAATAATGAGAGTGAATCTTGTGGAAATTCAGTTATGTCTTTTTTTCTTCTTGCTGTGTGGTAGACAGTTAAAATTTTCATGGTCTCATACCTCAAATGTAGCAATTGTTATTGCTTATATTTTGAACTGTATCAAAAACTTCTCCACCAGAAATACTATTAGGTTGTTATGGATAATAAAAGGAATGGCTTGACTTACTGTAACAGGTGAGTAGACTGCATACACAGCTTTCAGAATGCCACTCACTCACATTTAGAAATGTCAGACCTGCTTGTTGGTTTGCAGCAATTTCCCTGTTGCACTGAAATGTGCTCAGAATAAACTGTAGTGAAAGAAAAATTTCTGGTTTTCCTCTCTCAAAACCAAAAATAAATTTGAGTTGTTTGAGATTTTGCTGATTAATTTGCTCATTCCTTTCTGTTCATTCTTTGTGATGCAGGTATTTTTCAATCCAGCTCTGGAACTTTCTTTTCTGAATAAAGGAAAACATCGTTCCAGAGTCTGGTCTATCAGTAGTATTTTTTAGTGCTCAAGTCTATACCATGGAAGGGAAAAAGTCATTGCTTTTGTGGACAGGAAAGCACACTTTTCAAAACCAATCAGTAAGGAGACAAAACATTCTAACCACCAAATAGAATTAATTGATTTGTTGGAGGTGAATTATTTATGCTCCTCAGTAAAGCTAAAACAAGTATTAGCACAAAGCAGTTTATAGGTATTCTAGACCTTAATTACTACCTGCCACCCTCAGACTAAGAACAAGAGACACAGAATAAGGAAAAAACAGTCCTCTATTTGCCCAGACCATAGAAGAAGTAATGTATGTTCTGGTGAGTTTCAAACACACTATTTGAAATAAAAAGAAAAAAAAAAGACTGTTTTTTAAACACAGAATTATTTCCACATAAACCCATATACATATTGAAACAAAATAATGGAATATTGGATATAAATCAACACAATAACTGGAATAAAACAAAGTAAGACCATTCCTTAAAAGAAGTATACTCTTGAAGTTACTCCGTTGTTCTGAAATCCTTCCCTAGGAGGGGATTCTTTGCCAAATATCTGACCTATTTTTGAGGCAAAGGAAGTCTTTCAGCAGCATAAGCCTTCCTTAGTTAGTCACTTTACACCCAAATGGAGGTCTGATCTTTTTCTCTCCCAGACGCTAAAGATAAGCACTCCAGGCATGGTCCTAGCCATTACCAAGGACCCTCATGGATGTCACCGTTTTCAAACCTTAAACCCGCAACTCAGTGTTTGCCAAGGATTCATTTGAAAATGTTTTCAAGAGAAATTATTTTTACAAGCTAAGCTGTCCTTTGACAGACCCTCTGTAGCCCCACTACAGATGCACCTCAGCTATTTTTGCCTTCCCTATCCTCACCCTAACCCTAACCCTACACATATTCTGACCCTCAGCCAAGGTCCCCCTGAGCTGGCCCAGACTAAACATATCACAGAAAGTACTATGTGCAACCTTCCTTCCTTTACCAGACTTTGTAGCTCCACTCCAAATGGTATACTAAGTTTTGACTGTCTCCTACTTTGAATTGCTAAGACTCATCTTAAACTCAAATTTTTGTATGGACTAAAACAAAAAAAAATATTATCCCAGTCAGGCCTATCCCAGATGAAAAAAAAATACTATGGGATAATTTTTTTTATGTAGCTTTTCCTTTCCTTTGCCAGACACTTTGCAGCATCCCACTCCAACCTTAAGGCTACAGATAATTTTCTTGGGCTAAATCTCAACAAAGTGCAAGACGGAGAAAGGGAAATCCTTGAGTTTCTGTCATGCATGTACATATACTTAAACACATATATGCATATCCAGGGGGAAGAGAGTCTTGAAACTAGAGGTTTCTTAAGGTCCCTTCAGACTCAAACCATTCTATGATTCTGTCATTCAGTGATTCGATGAAATAATGTTTCTATGATTCTGAATCTCTGTATGTTTCTCTTTAAGACGTATTTGTGACTGATATATGCGTATGCATACACGTATGTGCTTACATTCCTGCATGTGTGAGCTAAAATACTCAGTAATTCCAACAGTATGAGACCAAGTTCCACAGAAGTGTAACCCTACATGGAGTGTTTTTCCCCACTGTACCATCTCGTGTTTTGTTTTTAATGCTTGTGCTGGCCTCTGGGAGCCCTGTAGCCCTGTATTTCAAGACCATGGCTGGGGGAATGGCAAACTTCCAGCTGACACTAAACTTGTTCAATACTTGCTGCTCCAGCTGGATGCACATAAGTATATGGGGTCTGATGGGATTTCACCCCAGAGTACTGAAATAGCTGGCTGATATTATCGCAGGCCCTCTCCATTATTTTTCAATGTTTGTGAGTGCCTAGAGAGGTCCTAGTCAACTGGAAGCTAAAAAATGTTGCCCCAATTTTCAGGAAGAGCAAGGAGGACCCGAGTAATTTCAGTCCTGTCAGTCTCACTTCAGTGCTTGGTAAAATTATGGAGAAGGTTGTTCTGGGAGTTCTTGAAAAACACTTGAGAGACAATGCATTCTTTGGTCTTAGCCAGCATGGGTTTGTGAGGGGAATGTCCTGGTCAACAACTTAATTTCCTTAAATGACGAGGTTATCCATCTAGGAAGACAGTAGATGTGGGGGGTTTTATTTGAGTAAAGTTTCTGATACTGTCTGTCACTTTATCTTTCTGAATGTGTCCAGCATACTTCTAGACAAGCCCATGATACACTGGGTAATCAATTGGCTGATGGGTCAGGCTCAAAGAGCTACAGTGAATGAGGCTGGTGGCTCTTCCCCAGAGCTCATTGTTGGGTCAGCGCCTTTCCAGCATTTTTATAAGTTATCTGGATGCAGGAACAGAATGTATATTAAGTTTGCTGATGATACTAGACTAAGAGGGGCTGTGGACTTCCAGAGGTTGGAAAGCAGCCCTGCAGGAAGAGATCTGGGGGACTCGGTTGATGGCAAGTTGAATATGAGCCAGCAGTGCCCTGGCAGTCAAAAGGGCCCATAGTGTCCGGGGATGCATCAGGCACAGTAACACGAGCCATCTGAGGGAGGAGGTGGTCCCACTCTTCTCTGCACTGGTGTGGCCTCATATTGAGTACTGCATGCAGTTTTGGGTGCCTCAACATAAAAAGTACATGAAACTATTAGAGTGTGTGCAGAGAAAAGCCACCAAGATGGTGAAAGGCTGTGAGGGCAAGATTTACGAGGAGCTGCTGAAGTCACTTGGTTTGTTCATCTTGGAGAAGAGGAAGCTGAAGGGTCACAGTTTAGAATTCTCCCAAAGGAGGCAGTAGAGAGGGAGGTGCTTGGTATCTCTCTGCTGACCAACAACACAACGTGAGGAAGCAGAATGAAGCTGCATCAAAGGAAGTTCACACTGGACATTAGGAAAAAGCTTCACTGAGAGGGTGGTTTGTCATCAGAACAGGCTTCCCAGGGAAGTGATCATGGCACCAAACCTGCCAGAGTTCAAGGAGCATCTGAATGATGTTCTTAGTCATAGGAGTTAAGATTTAGGTGGTCCTGCGAGTAGCAGTAATTGGACATGATGGTGATTATGGGTACTTTACAATTCAAGATATTCTGTGGTTCTGTGTATTTGGTTCATTATTCACACGTACTCTGGATTACTGCTGTGTGGAGGGTAGAGGGAAAAGTATGTATATGCATCCATGGGCACTCTTTTCATAATGAACTAAGGCCATATGCATACCTTGAATAACAATAAGTTTTAAACTGTTGGTTTTTTTTTTTTTCCAGACATTAATATCAGTTAAGGGGTTTTTTTCCCTTTTTTTCCACTAGAAGAAAGGAAATAGTAGGAACTAAAAATTTTTAGACTGAGGGTGAAATTTATGTAACTTGATAGTGTAGCAGTAAGTAACAACTTCAAAAAAATCACTGATGCTTGTGGGGGCAGACATTAAAAAAGGCTATTCCTCTGAAACTGCGTCAGAGTCTGTGTGTATTGGCTATGGCTGAGCTGGAGTTAATTTTCCTTGCAGCAACCCTCACAGTGCTGTGCTCTGCACTGGTATCTAGAAAGGTGCTGTAACACACCAGTGTTTTGTGTGGTTTTCAGCTGCTGGGCAGCGCTGGCACACCATCAGGGCTGTCTCTCCAGGGTTCTGTTCCCCACGAGTAGGCTGAGGGTAGGCAAGGTCTTGGAAGGGGATGCAACTAGGACAGCTGACCCAAACTGACCAAAGAGGTGTTCTGTCCCTTATGATGTCAGGTCAGATATAGAAGATTTAGAAGCTAAGAAAAGGATGAGGAAGGGGGGCATTCATCATTTACAGTGTTTGTCTTCTGGAGCAACCACTAAGGATACTGAAGCCCTGCTTCCCCGGAAGTGGCTGGACATCATTTGCTGATGGGAAGTAGAGAATATTTTTTTTCTATTTTCTTGTGCAACCTTTAACTTTTGCTTTAGCAAACTGCCTTATTTCAGCTTAAAAGTTGTTTTCCACCTCATTTTCTCTCCCTGTCAAGCTGAGAAGGAGGAGTTATAGAGTGGCTTGGTGGGCATATGGCATCCAGTCAAGGTCAACCCATCACAGTGTGATAATTCTGTCCCAGGAAGTCCCAGAAGAATACAGGAGGAAGCTTCTAACTGAGGTTCTAACTTCTAAACTTCTAACTTCTAAATGAGGCTCCCTTACGTGAATGGCAGAAAACTCAAGACTTTTGATTGTGTTACTTGCCTGAGTTTGTCAGACAGAGGTGATAAAAATGGCACAGATCCCCTAACTGGCACAGCTGGGACTCACACAAGAAAATAAATCAAAAAATATGGTTCCATTTGCAATGAGTTACTTAGCTCATAACATGAACAGAATTTGTTTCACCATAAAAGGTACAGGAGATACTAAACAAGCTACATTGCTTTACTTTGACAGCAACTCTTTCAAAATGTGAAGACTATTGGGAAATAGAGAAACATGCAAAAATGTCACAACTGGTTTATAAAAACATTCTGTAAAGTATATATTGCAATTGCACACAGAAGCCTGTTGAAAAATATAAGAAACAAACTCTTAATAAAACAGACCAAAAAAGAAGATGGAGGAAACATAAACAGCTTGAAAATATTATCGCTGTGCTTGATTTGGTTTTGTTAAAATTTTTAGGATCTGCTGATTCAAATAGCCTGAACCACACATATTATAAACCATTGTAATTCACAGTCCACAATCTCTGCCATCTGATACTAACCTTTTAGTCAGCTCGGTCTTTATATCACTGATGCTGGGAAGCAATTCAGATCACTTATCTGAGATTGTTCTAAAAATAAATAGATTACCCATACATGACTATTCAACTTCAAGTGGACAACAAAAATTGTAGAAAGGTGGGGGCTGACCATTTCTTCCATGCAGTCAGTGGCAGGACAAGAGGAAATGGCCTCAAACTGCACCAAGGGAGGTTCGGGTTGGACACCAGGAAGAATTTCTTCACTGAAAGTATTGTCAAGCATTGGAATGGGCTGCCCAGGGTAGTGGTGGAGTCACCATTCCTTGGAAGTGTTCAGGAAATGACTGGATGTGGCATTTTGTGCCAGGGTTTAGTTGACAGGGTGGTGGTTGGTCAAAGGTTGGACTCCATGATCTTGGAGGTGTTTTCCAACCTTAATGATTCTATGATTCTAAAATCATGAAACTTTCTTAGTTTCTTTCTGTAAGCCTTTACTTTCATGGACAAAGGCACTCAGAAGGACCATGTTTTAAGGTCAAACATTTGAATTTTTCAAAATGAAATTTCAAACTGCAATTGCAGAGCCTGTATTCACAGCACACACATGGTGGTTATGCCTGATTAGTTGATGGTAAAGTACTGATCATAGTATATGAACATAGTATGCTGAGCAGCCCATTAAATATCTCTTGAGTTTCTTTGAAAACACCTGAGAGAAATTGTGTTAAATGTAATGGTGACCAAGCTTGACTGGGAAGGGAAGAGCTCCTGTGAGGAGTAAGGAGACGTAAGAACAGTATGATCTGGGGAGGACTTCTGTAAGAGAAACTCCCAGAAGTATATAAATACTCTTATGAGGAAAATTATGCACTTCTTTCGAGTCTTTTTACGGCTCTACAATGTTTTGATAATAAAGATCAAATATTCTATAGAAATTATCTCAAACAATTTTAAGACAAAAGAAACATAATTCACTCTTGCTGGTGGTTGGCCTATTATATGTTAACAGATCTTCATAAATAATATGTTGAGGAAGGGAATATGCCAACCAGGAGTGATAGAGTAGTGTAGAGGCAGTATCTTTATTCAGGAATCAATAGCTGCTTTCTTCATTGGAAGTCATGTCCTGTGAGGAGCAGCGAAGGACATGGAGCTTGTCTAGTTTGGAGAAAAAAGATTGAAGGGTGACCTCATCACTGTCTACAGCCTCCTGAGGAAGGGAAGTGGAGAGATGGGTGCTGAGCTCTTCTCCATAGGATCCGCTGATAGGACACATGGGGAATGGTTCAAAGCTGCACCAGGGGAGGTTCAGACTGGACATCAGCATTTCTTTACACAGAGGGTGGTCAAATACTACAACAGGCTTCCCAGGGAGGTTATGGGTGCCCCAAATCTGTTAGTGGTTAGGAGGCACTTGTGCAATGCCCTTAACAACAGGATTTCATTTTGGCCAGCCCTGAAGCAGTCATGCTGTTGGACTTGATCACTGTTGTAGGTCCCTTCCAACTTAAACATGCTTTACTCTTCTTGGGCTATATTTTGACCAGCTGAAAACCAGTAATAATTTTCTTGAATGTCTTTATAATTTTTAGAGGGTTTTAACACTACAAATCATTAAAAAAGAGACTTTGAAAGCTGTTTCTGCTTGACCAAGCAACATCCCATGAGAAGTAGTGGAGCAAGAGAGACTGAAGGTTTCCCTTGACAGTTACAAACTAAGCACAGTTTTTCAGTTTTCATTTAATTTCCCTTTCTGTCAGATTCAAAAAGTACGTCTTAGAATGAATGAAAGATTAATAAATTAAAGATTAATATTTTAGGAAAACCTGTTTTAGTCTTTTCAGGCATTGATCGATCTTCTGTGTGAAGAATTATTTCAACAAAATACAGGAACTTGAAATACAAGTCTGAATTCAGTGATGCAGTGTAGGAACTCCTATATGTCTCTTCTGTGAGTTTGTCTTATTACCATTGAGATACCTGGTAAATTTCTCTTGACATGAATAATGTGATATCAGTTGTTTAGAAACAGGGGACTGGAGTTGTTATGCTACTAAGCTATGCTGTAGCTACTAAGCTATGCTGTAGCTAGTAAGTTATGCCCCACATTTACAGAAAGTAATCCAGCATTCAGAGGTTTCTGTGTCCAAATCATGTACCTACAGAAAAGTGTACATTGACTGGTGTAATTAAAAAAGAATAGCTTTCAAAATAATAATATCACTTTGGGTAACTTCATTTTAAGCATTTGATACTGCAGTTTCATAATTCCTGGTGCAGCCTCCTAAATTTTTAAATAGCAGTAACATAAACCTCCAATGAATATTTTTACAAGACACAGAACACGGATGCTTATGGACACTAGGCAAATTCTACTTATGCCAGAACAGTGTCATAAAGTTTATTATAGACTAGAATGCCCTAGGATCTATTAAAAAAATTGTCTTGTTTTGAAAAGTACCATAACCTGAGGGGTTTCACAGTTCAAGTGCGGAGAATGAGGTCAAATACACACAAAAAGAAAGGAGTGTAAAACGTTATCAATTATGACATATCTTTTTAAAGGAGGCCGTTTTATCAAGGCTTTTTCCCAGTAGTGGATTAAAAAGAGCTAGAGTAATGAATGCCATAATTAGATGGTGATGATTCTTTTATTTTATTCACTATGCTTCATGATCACATTCAGCAAGTCCAAATAAAACCCTGAAAAAATATACATCTAATCCAGTAGCACTGTCTGCTGCAGCATACACATAAGGTCAGAGATCCCTGCTTCCTCTCATTTGTTTCCTGCCCAACGAGGAGCCAAATGTGAATGTCAGGACTGCTTTCACCAATTTTCAACACCCAGTGATGCTTTTTTTAATGCTGTAACAAAAATGCACTGATATTTTCACCAGAAATTACACTAGAAAGACAGTAGCAGACAGACCATTGTGGATAGCACAATGTCCAGCAGTTGGACCCAAATTGCCAATGAGAAGGAGACATGAGCCAACAACACCAGTGGCGGTGCCAGAAAACATCCAGCCTTGCAACAGACTGCCAGGGCTTTTGGATATGGCTGTCATGAAACCCTCAGAAACCAGCTCATCAACTCTCCCTCTCCCTCAGCCTGAACTAGGTTGTGTATATCTCGTTGCTCCTAACAAGGCAGGTCTGTGATTTTTAGATGCAGAGTTTGTCCATGTCGCAAGCAGAGTTCCTCATGTGGCGGAACAATGCACAGGAAACTGTAGAAATGAGCACACTTAATGTGTCTGACATCGCTCTGCTCACACTCACTGGCACCTACTCATACTGATAGTCACTACCCACTAAACATGCTTTGCCTTAATTCCAGTCAACAATTTGAGAAACTAATATATCACATTTTGATAGAAATAAAATAGTTTTCTCTCCCTGTATATTCCTAACAGAACGAGAATATCCAGAAAACTGTGTCTCTTTAAAGCATGCTACAGACTCCCCTACCATGAAGTGTTGTTCAAAAGTAAGGTAGTTTTTTATTGTACAGGAAATACTTTAAACTATTATCATTAGATTACTTTGGAACTTAATTCTTTTTAGACATGTAATTTCTCATAGATCATAAGTGTCTGTAAAGAATTTTAAACCTTAAGTACCTCTCTTCCCAAATGTGTTCCTAAATTGTGGTCTCTCTTATTTACATAGTAGTACTTTGAGCTGCACTTAGAAATAATGCCTTTACTAAGTGGTTTTAGAACAAAATAAAATTTGCAAACTGTTTTTAATGCACTAAAAAAAATCATAAACATCTAGTGTTACTGGCTCAAAAAAAACCCCAATCAATCAAAAAAGCAATCTTCATACTTCTTTCTTATCGTCTGAGTGTTCTCAGTCTTTGTGAGAAATACATTCTGTTTATGTGTAGGACCCTACTGGGCTGAGTTACAGAGCAGGAGATAGGAGAGATGAGGGGAAATAGTCATAAATGTAGAAAATTCACATAGAAGGATAATTCTAAGTTGACCAAAATACTCTTCAGGAGAATAAAGCATGTTGTAATGTTGTTAAAATGGTAGGCAAGTCTCTCACCAGATATTCAGCCTATGCCTTGGTTGTGGCACCAGTCCTTTATGCTATTTTCCTTAGAGAAACAATCTTAAAATCAGCTGTCATGCTTAAGTCCACCAAAGTACTTCGTTTTAGGCTCTTTCTACACTAATGGAGGCAGAGGAAAAAGATATGCACACCCATAACAATTATCCCACAAAGGAATTAATTTTGCCTGCCTATTTTAGAAAGCTATAAAAATATTCCTGGGAACCCAGGTTCCTTCAACAAATTATAAAGAAAATAGAACAAATTCCTTAGAACTAAGATTTAATATTTAAGGAGTTTAGTTAAAGCAATCCTCTAAGTACCTACATAATATGGCATTAAAAAAAGAAATCTATTAACAGTCTAGAATGCAAGCACTGTACTCCTTGTAACATGCCTTTACTATCTGTCATCTCTCAGTAGTTAGTAAGTCATGGACTGAGGGTAAGATTGTTAAGACTGAAAAAGGGTTGAAAATAAATAAAGGAAATTTTTAAGTGGGTCTGGTAAGCAAAGAATCATTCAGCCGTTTGGTCAGTGGACCACTTGCACTTTGTAAAGCATCTGGAAATACCCTACAGAATGATTACAAAATCCAACATGCCTACAGACATCATTAGGAGCCAGTCCTTGATAGCTCATGTAATTCATTCGGTTACTGCACATTAACCAAGCAATTGCAAATTATTAAACAGTGTCAACAAGGTGGTCCATGCCTGAGGTTTGGTTTTTATCCAGATAAAAATTCAGACATTCACAAATTCAAAACCCCTATTCAAAACAGCAACTGTCTGCGTAATGAGAACTCTCTTTAAAAGAGTAAATGCATTGAGACCTCAGACTTAGAAGCAGCATAAAAAAACCAAATAATCTCCTTTTTAACAATAGTTTCTAAGATAATGTCAGGGTGCTATTTGTGGTGGTGGACACATTACTTCTACAGCTATTGTGCTTGTGTTATTATGGGATGTGTTTTTGATCCCACGGTTTTCATTTGAATAGTTCTTTGAAAAACACGTTTATTTTTTAAAATGCTCTAATCAATTCTACATTGTTGTATTTTTCTTCAAGTGTTTCTTGTAATCATATTACCATTTAATCACATTAGCATCTAAAAACTTCCAAACTAGATTCTTGAGCTAACATTTTCTTGGGTTTTATTCAAATTTTAGCAAGTATCCAAAAAGTAGAGAGGTAAATGGGAATATTATTGTGAAATGTAAAATGGAATCCAAGGATGGACTCCCAACTTCCAGAAAAAGGGCTTAAGAGGTCTTTGGTTCAGCGGAGTACATCTGCTTTCCTGCATAAGACAGATGAAATGAGAATAGAGATCAGAAAATTTAAAATCATTTCACATTGATTTATCCCTTATTCACAGTAGTGCCTACTTCTTTGAAGTAGAAACATGCGTAGAAACACAGAAACCTGCACAGTTTATTCATTAGCTTCTCAAATAACAACTCACGCTGGCAAAACCTGACAGATGGATGCCTTGTCTTGCTTCCACAGAGCAGAACAATTCCTTCAACATACTGTAAATTTGTTTCTTGAAAGGTTTTTTAAGGAAAAATGATAAAACACTTTTATATGATAGTGCCTTTTTTTTTTCAATTTTAAAGTAAATCGCAATAAAAAGTACCAGCTAGCTGGAATAATCCTCTGTATGTGAAATATGTGTAATGTTATTGACGGACATTTAAAAAAAATATCCTTGAAGTTTGGACTTTCTTCAAAGAAGGTGAATGTGTTTTCATTTACACATTTGAGACTGCCTTACCCTGGACACTAATAATGTTATGGTTGTTTTTTCCTCAACAAGAAAATACTAGATTTATTTTTCCCAATTGCACAAAATAAATCCGAGAATCTAAAATGTTGAGTGTTAGTTCTACATCATAAGATAAAATTCAAAAAATGTTCTCTAAATATTTTATAAACCGTCAGTTTTTATTTTCCGTTCAGTAAAGTCGCCCTTCACTTTCTTATACAAGGTGACCTTGTAAGGTAAACTGTGCCTGATTAAGCCTCATGTTGAATTTAAGAAAGGTGTCTGAGGTAATTTCGCAATTAATGACTGCAAAGAAAAAGTGGCCTCTCTTCTTTCCTCCCTTACTGTGCTCTTTTGTATAGCCACATGTAGTGGGTTGGGCACTAGCTGAACACCAGTGCACTCACTAAGATCATCTATTCAATTTCTGCTGTGGCATACGGATTAGAAGGAGGCAAAGCAGGCTCAAAACTTTAAAGTGCATAAAGAAAACTTTATTAACAGAACTAAAAGGAAAATAATAAGAACCAGAATAAACCTTCAGAACACTTCTCCTCTCCTCTCCACCTCCCATCCTTCTTTTCCCACTGACAACATAAAGAGACAAAACCTGGAATCTTCAGTCAGTTTACCACCTTCTAAATAGTCTTTCTTCAGTTCACTCAGAGAGAAGAGTTTCTCTTCCCATGCCATGGACACTTCACAAGAAACAGTTCTCTCGTGGCTTCAATGTCACAGCAAAGCAGCCACCTGGGGTGGAAACCTGCTTGCACTGTGAAAGTCCCTCTCACGTTTGGTAGTGTCCCCACAACTACATCTTAGGGCCACTGGCCCATGGGGTACATGTTTAAGGATGAGCTGTTCAGAAGCACAGGTTCTCTTCGTTATCTGTGAGATCATCTTCATCCATGGAAACAGAGATCCTCCCCTTCTTCCCTGGGGCAGGGGTCTTCATCACTCTTGTCTCTCTCTGTTCAAGCTTCTCATTGGATCACAGTCACTTCAACATCTGCTGGCTTTAGCACGGGTGCCTTTGCTCATGTCTGCAGTTTGAACGCTTCAGCCCCAATGCTTTCNCTCAGGTCTGCAGTTTGAACACTTCATCCCCCAGTGTTTTTTCAGGAGTTACAGGGATAACAGTCTGATGGCTTACAAAAGAATTTCAGTCCTGAGATCTGGGACATCTCCTCATTCTGGGCTTCAGCTCTGCCTTCCTCACTGACCTTGGAGTGTCTACGCCTGCTCTCTTCACGTGTTTTCACTTTTCTTCCTTCTCTTATTTGATGGAGGATTGGTATCTGTAGGCTTTATCTGTGCATGGAAAGAGTAAATATCTCTCTGGGCCTTTGCGGATGCTAACCCGATTTGGTGCCGGGTGGCCGGGACAATCGAAGTGTGAGATTCCAGGCCACGCTGGAGGGGCTGTGCCAAGATCTCAGGGGCTGGGCCGGAATGTCGGCGGTCACTCTGGCTGCATGGCTGCTCCTCCGGGCCCTGCTGCATTCAACCCCAGCCGCGGGGCTGCTCTCCGCACGGGCTGCAGACCTGCCCCGATCTCAGCCGCATGATGTCCTGCGGTGCCGGCAGGACGGCTCAGCTTTCTACTGTTTTGAATACAGGATCTGGAGGCGTGTCCAGCTTCTACCACTGCTTTGTCCAAACTTAATACTTAGAACTAACTGACCACCAGTTCTGTCAGGAACTTATGGCCAAGCTATGACACCACATCTGTGGGGTTTTGTTTTTCCTGAAGCAGCTTATCTGGTACTCACTAGGTATCTCTTTGTGCCAGTTTGACTCACCAATCCTGCAACCAGTAATCCAGTGAAAAAATAAAGACATTTCTTCCACCTGAGTTGAATTGACACACAGAAGATTTCAGCCAGCACTAGAGTGGTGCAGGGTAAGAAACAAGTGCGGGCAATTTGTTCTGTTTTAAAGAAGTTCCATGTGCATGTGCTTCCATTCTACCTGGAGTATTTGGAGTATACTGTGATCATACATGTGATCTCATAAAGCAGTTAACTAACGAGTGAGTGTTTTACTATACTGAAATAAGAAAACCAAAAAAAAGCCCAAATAAATTGAGCTAAAAGCCCTACTAAACTTTTTTAACAGTTTTCCTAAAACCTTAAATTATATTTTCAAAACCTTGGCCTTTTTTTACTCCTACCATTTGTTTCATCTACACATTTATTTATTTGTTTTTTACACATTTATTTATAAATTTGTTTAACCAAAACAAAGTGTTCCAGTGACATGGTTATTACAAACAGTATCTAATAAGGGTTAATTTAAGTAATTTGTTGATCATTAGTCTTTTCGATTTTAGCAGCAGCGTTCTAGAAAGATATTTGCATGGTGTATCAGAGTGTGAATAATTGTGGTCCTTCTTTGTTACTTGTGGATGACTCCCCTGCAGATAGCTGTCTTGCTTTCCTTGGAATTGGCTGAGAAAATGCTCTCAAGTGACTTTACAGTTTGCATATTCAGGTTGAATAGCTGAGAAAATGTACTTTCTACAAGTTTCCAAGTCCCGCCTGCTTGCTGCTGAAACAGCATTTATAAGCAAAATATACTCATTTGGCCATAAGCAAATGGATTGTTTTGCCTAAACATAAAAATGGACAGAATTCAACCTAATGATACATGAAATAACCGCTTAACAGGTGACAAAACTGTCCTGAGATCTGTTGAGATTCCATATTTATGATCATACACTGACGCTGGAGGTTAGCTGCAAACTGCATAATGACCATGTGCAAGAATTATGTTCTGCTGTTACGACCTAGATTTCTTGCCATGAGTCACTCTGAGGCCATGCAATTGAAAAGGGAAAAAGAGGAGGCAGGTTGAGAAGGACTGAAGAGAGGGAAGGGTGGGAGGAAGAAATGTAGAAAGGATGGCAGGAAAAAAAAGGCGAGGAAGCAAGCAAGCAAGCAAGCAGAGAATGACTGAAAAGACTAGGCAAAAACATGTTCCAATACTAACAAGAAAAGTGATTATCAAAGAATTATTCACAAGAAATGCAACAACTCATCATGTACAGAGTGTTTGATAGAGCTCTGAGCTGAAGTATTATCAAGGTAATGACATAAGGAAGAAGATTTTTCCAAGAGTTAAAAAATAAGTGTTGTATGGAACAGAATCCTCATTCTATCCCCCTCAAAAATCACAAGCAAGCACGCAAAAAGCAAGGAAAAACCAATGAAATGAGAATGCTAAAATTCAAAGAGGAGGACTGTACCCATAAACTGAGAAATAGAATAAAATAGAGAGTACTCGGTATCACTGAAGACAGCAAGGCAGAGATTGTGGTTATTTAGGTTGTTCACATGAAGTGCACAAGATTGTGGTGATAAAGTACAAGGAGAAAATAGTTAAGGAGAAAACTGGCTGTGTTCTCAAACAGTTAAGCTTTCTGGGTTTGGTCACATTTATTACTCAGGGAAGTAGACAGCGTTTGATTATTAACACTGGGTGCTGCTAAGGAAGCGGCATCATTCTGTGAAGGCAGAGCAGAGTCATGACCAGACCAGCATAGATCAACACGGAAGTGCAGGACACTGCTTCTCTTTCACTGCCAGAACAAGCGCATAAGCATTCATTGTTCAAGAGCAAGCAGGAAAGCCCCGGAGTTTAAAAACAGCTAGTGCTTATTCTTTGCCAAAGTGCAGTTCAAGAGTTTTTTTCTTTAGGACTACTTACTGTCTTTTGTGTGGTTTCAGAGCCAATGTTCGCATTAATGGTTTCCAGCATAATCTCTCCAATGAAAGATTTCCTATGTGCTGATGAAATTTCCTGTTTGCCTTACATTTCATAGCAATCCCCTGGGCAAGTTCATCTCAAAAATCAGGGGAAGACATAGCAAGGACTAGACTTCCTAAAATTTTCCTAAAACATTTATTTTGACAGATGTTGGCAATACAGCAGTGATACTCAACAAGTGGTCTTCTTCAGAATCTTTTGCTTACAAGGTCTGTTCATTTCAAAATATTTTTCCACTTCAAATCCAATCAAATCCACAGATCAGATTCTTACATTTATACTAGATCTTTAACAAATGCACTTATGGCTTACAGGAATGCTTGAAATAGACAGTCCTAATATTATCACAATATTTTGCTTTTTAATTTCTAAAAGTATGCTCACAAAATCAATAAAGGTTTCTTATCCATTGTTTCTAGTAAGCCTGCAACAACAAAACCCAAATAATTAGATTTGTTTCAACAGAGTAATGATGTAACTTATTATAAATAAAAAAAGGACCTTCAAATTATTTCCTGTCAGTTTAGAGCAGCTACTATCCAGTATGTCTTTCAATAACGTAATTACAATCTCAAACTAGACTTTACCTGCCATAATATTTATAGCAAGGCCCTCAGGAAGGCTCTGGACATTTCTGGACACCAAACAGAATGAAGGACTTTATAGAATAATTTGAAACATTAAAAGAAGATGATGATCTGTTTTTGCATACTTGAAACCTCATACAGCATGGATCATACCAATACATTTTAATGCAAGCCAACTTCTGAGCAGGACAGGTTTGAATGAGCAAGTAGGAAAAATAGATTTAGGAAGAAGCATCAATAAACCAACACATGTGCTAGCCTTCTGAGAAACTAGAACACAAGCAGCAGAACCTAAGGCAAAATAATGAGTTTGGTTCAAATACACTATGCTTATTAGAAAGAATAAGGATTGTTATCTCGGAACTGCCTGTTACAAACTTTGCAGCCTCAGCAGAACATAAAATGAAGAAATGTTCTACATTTTAATGCTACTACATTCATTACATGGCCCGCAGGGGCCATTGTGTAAATCTTGTCTGACCTTCTGCATAGCACGAGCAACAAGACTGCAGTGAGTTCAACCTCATTGGGAACAGAGAATATGAAATATGGAACAGAGAATATTTCTTCTACAAGTCTGTGATTTTATCACAGACATTCCAAAATTCTATAAGGCAATTTGGGAAAAGATAGGAGTGGTGAGCACATAGACAGCTGTAACTAGGTATATCTAGAGCTCTCATTCTCCTTAAACTTACACGGAGAGGCATCAAACACTTCAGAGTCCTGCCCGTGTCTGGACCCTCAGCATCTTTTTTATACAGTTAGCAGAACTCTCTGAAGAAAATTTCAGCAAATTCAATATGGCCTTCATTACATGGCACTTATATACCTAAAATTATGGAATTTGGATTTTTGCATAGATCATGCTTTTAAAATGCATTTAAAGTCCATCTATCATGTAAAAACCAAGGAAGGAAATTCCACTACTTTTCATACCTCACCAAGAAGTACACAAGACTGTTGAAACAGTGTTTATTGGTGTAATCAAGAGACTATTTATTTTATATACGGGTTTACAAAATAATCTTTATCTTCTATAAATCATATGAACTATAAGAATAAACTTTTCTATGCTATTCCACAAGTGAATAATGTAAATTATCAAAATCTGTCTTAGAACCTTGTTGAGACTCACATCTATATCTATTTATTCCTCAGAATTATTTCAAAATTTACTAAAATCAATTTTCCAAAATGCTGTTATTAACTAATAAAGAAATATATTCTGACTTTTTACATGGATACAAATTTAGGTATTACTTCACCAAAGCAAAGTCTTCCCTTCTAGAGTAAAAGGTTCTCCATACTATTTGTCTGTTCTGTGATTTGACTTCTCAGAAGGATAAGTTGGACACATTTTCTTACAAGGACTTTAAATTTAAAGCTCTAGTTAAGCTTTTTCCCCCCTCCATTTTGTGAAGATACAGACAGTGTAAGAACCAGAATTTTCAACTGAAGGTATTCCTGCACTGCAGTATATTTCTCTCATGGCCTCCTACCTTGAGCAGTAAAATGTCCCCCTCAACTGATCCCTAAATACTGTGCTGCACTGTGAATTTAGGCTGTAGCACATTGATAGCTCAGCTTGTGCTCCATAATCATGGAGATTGACAGTATTGGAAAATATAGAGTCAGTCTTAGTTATCAAGTAAATATTATGTCTATAATATTTTTTCTCTAGTTAAATAATTTAATTTTAACGTAATTTTAAACCTGAAATGATAGAGAGGCTGAAAAATGCTTTCTTGTTACACATGTTAAAGTTATTAGGGGAATAGTGAGATGCAGTAGTGTAATTTTGCTGGTAAAAATTCATAAGCTATCCCTCTGGCTAGAATATACTATTTGCTTTAAAATAAAAAAAAAAGTCAAACTGCTGAATAGAAAAGGTGAGTTTATTACTTCTGATTATAAAAAAAAAAGGATTATGGTTCCTCTTCTGGGCTTCCAAAGGCATCTTTAAAATATCTAAGATAAATATGTTTGGGTCTGAATTCAGACATGGCAATAATAACAAATGACATATTTCAGGCAAAGATGTCAGTAAATTCTACAAAGTAATTAAAAAACTGTATTTACAGGGATCACTTTCCCATCATTGAAATCTTGACAACCCTAGGGTGAAAATCAGCAACACTTACAACTAAAACACAGAAAGCAGTGTGTTCAACATGGAAATGTTATGTTCCCTTGAAACCAGTAAAAAAGTAGACAGGCAGAAAACATAAGCTCTAGTGTGATTTAGCCAGTACATTAGGTCAATGCTTCAAAACGAATCTGTATCATTTTGTGTTTAGAAAATATACAGATAATGACTAAAAGAATCAGCTTGTATATCCGCCTTACATTCAGGGCCATTAGCCAACTAAACTAGAGCAATCTATGCATTTTCACCTTGTTCCAAAACTGGAATGAGCAGAGCTGAAGTTTTCTGAGGACTCCAGATTTATGTTCTTCAGAGCGATGGGGCTCAGCAAAGGCAATGGGTGAGTCACGTCCTGTCCTAGACAGCAACTCTGCTTTGTCTGTCCTAGGCCTCCACAGAGCAGCAGCCTTACCAGAGCATTGAAGAACGTAGTGCTGAGGATCTGAAACCCATTGAAGTATTTTCATGTGTAAGGTTTCTCCTCAGTCTCCTCCAGCAGGAACGAATGGACAGTTTTCCTCTGATGTGCTGGAGCTCACGTCAGTTCTCATGCACATATTTTTTTTTACAGGCAGCTCAAGGTCATGTGTTCATTTATTACATTTTTGTATCGTATTACAATTTTGCACGCTCATAGTCTAGTAAGACCTTAAGAACAAGTCTGTGCAAGGATGTGTGTAAGATGGTGTGGAAGGGCCCCTGCAGAAGATGAGCTGATACGAAAATGTCAGAGTGAGGGGCTGCCTCCAGGCCTTTACCATCAGAGGGTGCTCTTCCTGTCGGTGTAGATGACACTGAAAAAATGGAGGAAATACAAGGTAATTCTATCATTTAAATAGACAAAATAGGATAATCACAAATTTAGGCATTAAAAAATATTTCACAGGAAAAGTCTAAACTCTGTTTTGTCTGGGTTTGGGGTTTCTTTTCTGGGATATTTATCCTCTCTTAGTGTTTCTCAGACCTCATGCTATACCAATGCTATCAAAAAATGTTACCAGCACAGTTATCTTACCTGTACGGACTATAAATGCTCTTCTACACAATTAATACATAATTTTAAGCCAGTATTTGTTTTCTTGTATATTTTTTAAATTAAGGTTAAAGTGAGTTAGTTTAAAATTAAGTCATCTCATAAATAAAATTCTAATTTCATTTAACCTTAATTTATATTCTCCTTTTTTTTAAAATTTCTTCAAAATAACTGTCTCCTATTTCCTTGTCATTACCTTGGTAATTTCCTTCACTGCTTGATTTACAAAATGGTATTAAGAAGGGCAGTTGAGTATGAATGGGCTAAGATATAATAATTTTGTTTATTGTTTTACAGATTATAGGGAGCAATTTTTTTTATGAAGCAGCACAGAAGAAACAGGCACTATTCTGGAAATTAAAGGTCTGCCAGTGTGATGCACAATTCTCTCCTGAATTGAAAATTAATTAAATACCTTTTAAAAAATCAAAGTAAATGTCAGAGAGCTGAAATTAAAGAATATAGAAAAACTATTACAAGCATAGCTAAGACAAAATAATTTAAAATACTATCATAAATAAAGCATCATTATAGCTGAAAAATAATCTTCTCTTTTTCAGGTCTGGGATTCCGCATAAACAGATATTGATATGGTAACAATGATATGTTGGTGGGCACTTAATTAATGTGGGTTTAGAAGGGAGTATGTTGCTTTCCTCTCATGTATATTAAACTACTTACAATTTCCAAATAAATAACAAGGGAATTTATTTATGTAAATGGATTTGATCGATGAAAGTCTTCTAGAACTTTGTTTCTCTAGCAAAAGAGGAACTGTGAATGTTTTAAATTGAAAAGACACGGTCTGAAATACTGAAAAATTGTTAACTGTAAAGCCAAATGAGAGACATCATAAATTAAATTTTTCTCCCACCAAACTACTTTCCCACTACTTCATTATATGAGTATTGACTGCTGTCAATACTTTTAAAAAGCCTTTTTTAAATAAAAAGGACCAAGAGGCACTAGAAGGCTTCTTTTCAATTTGCATTTTGGTAAAGAGCACACTTGGAGGGGAGAAGGAAATCTTATAAATTGTAAATATAAAAAGCAACAAAGAGTATCTGCTGTCTTGCAGCCTTCTTTTCCACTTTTCCTTCTCTATCCTAATGTTTACATGTGCTCTTTTCCTCTTGCACTCTTCCTAATCTTTTGTTTCACATTCCAGCTTTTTACGTCTCCGTCTTCCTCTTCTCCATGTTTTCGTTTTACAGTTTTGTAAATTTTCTAATTCCCCTGTTATATCTTCTCTACTGTTACTGTGTTTAGGTCATCCAGATGTTGAAGCTGAAGAACTATGTGAAAATATAATCTCACCTTTTGCTTGCAAGCAGTGGTGAGCACAGCCCAACTAGGCAAGCATGATCCTCCTTTTAAGCAGACTCCTTGCTGCCTTCTCTTGCTCAGTCAATTGCTGACCTGTCTTCCTCCTTGGATAGGGCTCTTAATTATTTATAATTGTTTACAGCCTCCAGGTTCTGGTCAAAAATTTCCCAGTATTCTGAAATGTCACATGCCCCACTGAGTAGATGAGGTAGTTTTACATGATGACAGACAAGACTAAATCAAAGGCACTGCATACATGGGTATTAAAATATTTTAGTGAACCTACCGATGAAAGAAGGATATTGAAGTCACTGAATACACTCTTCAAAGAGTCTTAAGCAGCAGAGAGCTGTGCTTAGGACATAGGCAAAGAGAAAAGGAGGAAATCAGATGGTGTATTGACTTGTGTTGATTAGAAACTCTTTCACTGGGCTGCTAAAGATAGATATTCTTTTGAGAAATGACAGGAGGTTTTAGCTTAGCAAGTATGTGCATTATATGCATCAGACGTACTGAGAACAAATTCTTACTGTGAATTATCAGTCAAGCATCTCAGTTCTCTAAATACATCTACTTATGAATTTGCATTTGAACAGAATGTGAAGCTGAACTGTATGCATCTATTTTAGATAATATACTCAAGCTTTGAGGGAGAAAATCTTTTGCAGACCTACAAAACTTTTATCATTTTTGCCTAATTCTTTTTGCTTGCTATTTTAAATATAAAAACCAGAAGCTTACTGCTAGAGGTAATTCACTGACTTGTGGACACAAGTAAACAAAAAAGTGAAAGAATAAGCATAATATTAATAATCCTTCTTTTACAGCTTATTTATTTGTACATTTCAATGGATGCTGTTGTTATGTGTATGAAGATGTGTGTGTTTTATTAAATAGATTTTTAAGTAAGACAGTGGAGATCAACTTTTAGGTTATATTTTACTAAAGTTTCTAGTAAGCCCATTTGGGAGGAACTCTAAAGAACTGGCTATTGAATACGATGTCCAGAAGGAAGTTTGAACAGTCACGTCCTCTTTTAAATTGTCAAAAGAGCACAAAGCTGGCATGGCTTGAACAGATCTTTCAAAATATAACAGGAACAGAAAGCATAGGGAGCAGATAACTGATGATGTATTTCTACATCTGTCATCTCCTGCTGATAATTAATAAGCTGCTTCTAAAAGACCTTGAGAACCTTCAGAGGAAATCGGAGTCATCCTCACTTGCACTCATTTGTTTATTTTTGACTTATCCATCAAGATAATACTGGTTTATTGTGGTTCACAGGATCACAAAATCACTGAATGTTTGTGATTGGAAGGGACTTCCTGAGGTCACCTGGTCCAACACCCCTGCTCCACCAGGAGCACCTAGAGTCAGTTGCCCAGGACTATGTCCAGATGTCATTTGAACATCTTATTTTTCATCTGACTTTCAGTTAATTAATTTTTATTGAACTACTGGGGTTTTTTTTTCACTAATTTAAAATTGTCATTTCTTCCTTTAGTAGTCAAATAGTTATAGTTAGCAGTTGTGATCTTGAAATCTGAGGACCACCTAAACTAGCCAGAAATCCCATCCCATATTTGATATTAAGGAAGAAAACCTTTGGGGAGCTATGCGAACCTGACACTACTTGGCAATTTTTAGAGAAAAAAATTTGATGCTTCATACCTGGAAACAAACCTTTCTTAGTGTTCTTTGGGCTTTGCTTAGAAGGATCTGTATTATCTCTTGCTGTCACTGTTTTACACATTGCACATTTTGGTAGTCCACAGGTATTGCTATAGTTTGTTCATTTTTTCCTGTTTAAATAATTGCTGAGCTTACTCCTATCCTTCATGATCAGCTAACCACGCTCAAGGAAATACCCTCAGCAGTCAGGCAAAAGATGTGCCCACACATCAAAGAGATTACAAGACATACTGGAGTTCAGGAGATTTAAGGCTTCTAACACTACCTCTACTATAAAGATAACACCATGATCTCTATAGTAAAAGTAGAAAAGCAAATTACTGGTGGCTAGGCATCAATAAATCTGAAGGCACCACTAAATTTCTTGTAGAGATGGATAAAAACCAAACTCACTGGCAAACACACAGATCTTGCCTTCCATATATTGCAGGCTCTTTGGCTGTTTCAGAAATAACATTTTTTTTCCATTGCATATTTACTTTTTTTTCAGCTATCTCAGGGATATATGAAGATATGAAAAACATACCAGAACATTATTAGTGCTGAATTGCATAGCAGATTTGAGTTGTGCTCTACTTCTCTGCAGTTTTATGTGAGCTTTGACTTTATCCTTAACGATTCCTACAGCTCCTTCTCTCCTCCTCTATTTGGTGTTCACCAAGAGGAAATAATTTTACTTCAGTGAGTAGTGAATCTAGCTCTGAGTACATTTCAGACTTGACATATGAAGCTTTTTGCTCAAAAGTATTTTCAAGCTAGTTTTTTCAACTTGAATATAATTTATATTCATTACTACACAGTTATTTTGCATTGAAACTTTGTGCTAATAAGTGCTCTACTAAGTGATAGATACTTATGTTTTCTTCTGCTCCCATTATTTCTCTTGTTTACCTACTTGAGATTTAAAAAGAATTTAAACAGTTAATATATGCCAGCCATGATACAATAGATTTCCAGGTATGCAAGTGTGACAGATGTGAGTTATATTTTACACAAGAATAAATTACTCTACCCTTTAGCTGCCAGGCTGTCAGTTTCACCTGTGTAATTTGGAGAGAGCATTTCCTAATTTTCATAAAATGGCAGATTTCAGGTCACAGACTTCTTTGTGAATAATTGCTGGTTTCAGAAGCGTCACTGCTCTCCTTTCATAATGATCTTTAACATCTTGGGAATTAATTCTGTTTTGTAGAAAGAAACTTCCACACCTACTTTTTCAGAGTCTAGGCAATTAATCCAATCCATGAAAGGGGAAACAAAAAAAAGTGAAACCTGAGATTTTTCTAGTACAAGTTTTAGTTACGGCATATGTTATAGGAGACTTATTTTTATATCATGTCTTTCAGGAATATGGCACAATTAACTATGTTTAGTTATCAAGGAATCTAATGGTGTTTAGGCACCTGGGAAATCTTCATAAATGTGACCTCTTATGCTAAATTCAAACCATTTTTACTCTTTTGCCCTTATCTGAATTAAGCCAAGATAAAACTGGTCTTCTTTTTCTTCATCTTTCAGATACGAGACTTCTGCATAACAGGATTTTTACATGTCTTAGTTTTGTTATTCATTCATTATTATTCATCAAATATTTTGAGATTCTCAAATGAAAGATGCTGAAAAAGTAGGATTTTTTTTCTTATCATAACAGGATTAACAACATATATGTAAAGTAAAGGACAGGTGGATACCTGAAATGTAAGGACCTTTGAGGATGTAAGGGTTTTGAGAGTATCTAGCGAACACATATTCAAATTAAGAAAAAATGTCAAAAGACTGAAAAACTAATAAATTGAACACCAAGGTACATGAAGCCTAATCAGAGATAATGAAGACAATAACAAAAATGAGAACACTTAGGTCTCTGATTGGTGGACTCCAGTGAATAAGGGTCTGCCACCATTGACTTCCACCTAATCAGCTGGAAAGGACCAGGCAGTCTGTGCTGGTCATGTCTGCGTGAGTGATGTTTTTGTGGCTGAAGGTGCTGCTCTGCCTCTACCGGTCTGTGAGACTGCCGGGAAGGTTGGACTCATTCAAACGAATTCATTTGAATGGAGGCAAATGAAAAACTGTTCTAGTTTTCCTCTGGAAGTAAGTAATCTTAGCTAACGTTAACTGGCTCAAATGCAGGTTTTCAGTCAGAGGAGTCTCTAGACAGTTGATTCATGTATGTTAGCACTGGATTAAACAACTTCTGTGGGTAATCATGTCTGTTCATTCACAGCAGAAGGAACTGAGGTGACTTAAGCAAGAAATGAAAATTTTAAAAAAAATTTAACTAAGAGAAAATCTTGGCCTTAGGCACCAAGAAAGGAGAAAAGACTGTTTTTCTGAAATATTTAGAAATCATGGAAATTCCAGAGCAAACCTGTAATTAATGTCACTCTGCATATGTACATGAGGTGGAAATAATTAGGGAGATAGTCCTTTTTCACACAGTGTTGATAAGATTAATATAATAGATTGTTACCAACAGAACCTTCTTAAATGATTTGAAGAGGATGCTGGTAAACTAGAGATTCTGCAGGAAAACCTATTTAAAAAGAGTTCAAGGGCTCAGTATGCATAGGGTACACGTCACTTCAGGAGATCATCACATGAATCCCTAAGGGTCTCTGGATCTCTGAAACACATTTAAATTTATTTCCCAAATATACAAGAAATATTAAAATATTCTTTGATTTCTGTGTTGACCTGATTGTTCCAGGTTATATTTCCTATACAACATTAATATTACTCATAAAATTCTGTAAAAATGTGCTTTGGAATGTTATTCCTGAGCTGTTCCAGAAACAAATTACAAACGCAATATATTGTATAAAATTATTATTCAGAGTTCATCTACAAGTTTAAAACACCTTGATTTATGGCACAGACGTTTTCCTCTTGAGCTCTTGAAGTGATTGACGTAACTAGTTAACATCCTTTGGATGAACAAGCTGGTCAAAAGGATAAGATACTGAACTTCTGTGTTTCGCAGGCTATTGTTTTGGCAAGGAAAATAGCATGACTCAAATATCTTTGGTTCTGTTCTAGATATTCCACTGTGTCATGCTCAGCCTCATACTTCTTGCATGCTTTCTTCCACTTCTTCAGTTTTCTCCCACAAAGCACATCTTTTTGCTAAAATTTTTAACTGTTTTTATTCCTGAATAAAGTCTGTAACTTTGATTTACCACATCTCTTTACATAAAAAGATCATTGGCTCAAGAAATTTGTCACTATATCCTATCTTTTTCATGTTTACTTTTTTGGCACCCCCTAACAATAACTGATACCAGGAGACTGTTAGCAATCAATACCATAGAGATAAAGATTTCACAGAAAGAGATGAAAAAAAGTATTAGTAATTTAATAGGCAATGTTGTGAATAAAAAACTATACGATTCAGATATGACACAGACCACTGTTGATATAATATAGTGTTGTGAAAAATATCACCAATGATTATATGGTTACTAAATGAAATGTGTTTTCAAGCAGACAAGAAAAAATGGAACTAAAACTATGGGAAAGTTTCACCTCAGGCTGATTCAATTTTGGAAATCAAGCCAAGGCTTCGATAACAAGTGACATTGAGGTGAGACAAGAACAACGAACCCCAAGTGATACTGTTGGGCGATTATAGTACAACATATAGCAGAGCTTTTTTTAATATCACTGAGGCTGAAAAACATTATTAAGAAATGAAAGAATATAAGAAAATATAAAAAGAAAAACCCCTGAGCAGAGTTGTACCTGTCAGGGAATTCAGTATAAGCCAAATTAGGCAGTGGATTACATAATTTTTCAGGAGCTTGCAGTCAGTAGGAGGAGAGCAGACAGAAAAATAACAAAAAAAATTACTGTTACTGAATTCCTCATTATGTTGGGTTTTTTTCCACGTAGGACAAAATATTAACTGCTTAGGCACCACAGTGTAAGTCAATGTATTCTTGTATTCATTGTTAATTTGCTTTTCCACAAGTACACGCTTGATCATATGAAAGTAAACCTCATGGTTTAAAGTGCTGAGTTTAGCTCCACTGAAGAAGTGATGGGCCATGATGGGCCATGATAACTGTTTTAACAAGGTATATTTACAGTGGTATGGTAAAAAATGCACTGATTATCACATTAATCTCATGTCAGCATTGAAGCTGAGGGTTTTCTTTAAGAGATAAATGTAGATTATAATTAAGGGAGAAGAGAATGAGGAACATACAAGTTCATCTCTGAGTTTGGAAAAATATCCATTTGTCTAGAAGTATGCTTCTCTGTGTTCCCTTTTCTTAAGGCAGAAGCTGATTGTTCAGTCACATTAAGGCTTTGCTGTGAGGATTTGCTAATCAGAAAGGATCAAAGCAGGTCTCCTTCTTGGCCATTACAGAAGAAAAGACAATGTAGGTCTGGAAAGCACATCTTTCAGTGAAGAGGTGTGCCTTTTAATGGAGAGTAAAACAATAGATGTCTTTATAAAAGAAAGAGCTGAAATGTATAGTTTTATTCTCTCCTGTTCTTTGAATTTATTGGGGATATTATTTTTTGTTTATTCTACCAGTCTCTAAAAGACTCAAGTTTCTTGTCAAAATTGAAACTTCTATGAATATCCATTATTTAAAAGGCTTTTTACAGCTAGCTTCCCATGGAGTATTTTTATCATTTACTTTTATCATTTTTCTGGTTTGTTTTCAATAGTGAGGGGTTTTTTATTATTATCTTGAGCTTTATCTGTGCCATTTTCTAGTTAACATTTAATGCTGTCTTATTCTTTTACATATACCCTGTAGAACACCCATTATTTGACAAGACACTCAGAACACCAGATAATATTTTCGTTGCTTATTATGGTTAATTTCAAAGCACTTCCCATCAAACCTATCTGAAGAAATATCTCTTTATTCTGCCTCTAGCGACATAAAGAACACACTTTATTTTTCCTTGCTTATCATGGAGCTGTATTACTACTAAGCAGAGGGGGATAAGTGTTGATAAAACCATCCTGTTGTGAAGCCTACATTGTATTTAATGTGATCCACAGGTGAATATAGCTCCTATTTATACCACACTAAATTGTACTTGGGGTGCTAGAGACAGTTAGAAGACACAGGATTTGCCTGACAGAATATAGGAACTCAAAAGAGAAAGAAAATCCAAAGGATGAAGAACAGGATGCAATGCTGGCGTGGAAGGGATCTCCTACACCATTGTATGGTGTTCTCATTTCAGGTAAATCCATTACAGAATGACTTTCGGTAACTGTCGATTTTCTGCCTTCATAGAAGTTCTCCCTTCTGCTCCTCAAAGACTCTCCTGGAATACTGTTCCTCCAGTTAGAAACCAGCTTCTGTTTTCCAGTTTAAAGGTGAATAATGAAAGGATTTCTTGGCTTCTTTTTTTTTTTTGAGCATCGATCTACATAAAAAAAGTTGATGAACATACAGCTGTATAAGGGCTTTATCAACTCTCATGTTAGTAAGACGAGTGATTCATAAGACTGAGAATGCTACAGTATAGGTAAGTGTACGCTGAGAAAAAGAACTTTTACTATGACTGACTCAGATGACCCATCCATTTGGTTGATTTTACTACGTTAAAAGGAAATACTTCCTCTGTGTTTCATGATCCACAACATCTCCACATTTTTACTTCATCTTCTAAGAAAGAAACCTTTCTCTTTGTGAAGGTTTATGTGAAAATAGCAAAAGAAAAGAATTTCTGGGTTTTTGTATGAAATTACACTACAGCAAAAGCAGAGGCTGAAGAAGATCATCCAGCAATTTGTTCAGTGCAGGGTTCAGTGATACTGATAACTGTAACATATGTTCTGTTCACTACTCTGGAAGGTGACCATGTACACATTACTACCTGCACTGGATTTGGACAAATAAATAAATAATTAAATAAATATTACAATTAATTCTCCACTCAGAGCATCACTCACAAAATCACAGATGAAGAAAAGCCAAGATGACAGGACACAGACAAATGCTAACACATTTGAACTTTTGCTAGCAGCAGTCAGATTTGATATTAACACAATCCCCTCTTTTGTTAAGCTCAGTATATGGAAAAGTTATTTTACCTGCCTAAATCTAATAACATCACCAGTCACAATCCATTCCAAAATCCAAGTAAAGTCGTTGACTTTTTCCCCTCTCCTCAGTCATCTTCATCATCTGCCTAGACTGAACAAGGCAAAATTATTTTCACTCACCAGGGATTTCATAAATCACTAATACTCTAATAATTGTCCAGTATCACAAGACTTCTGCTGGTATTTGAGGAAGTTTGGCTTGATATTTGTGCCATTGATGAATGAAAACACCGCTTCAGAGACTGTATTTAACTTGGTTTTTGTCAGACCGCTGTCACATGACATTGACCACAAAAGAAAAAGCATAATTTGAGTTATACTCTTTATATTATGAATGCATTTCTTGTAAGTTGGCATTAAGGTGAGTGTTGGGGGAAAATTTAAGAGTATTTAACAATTATATTTTAATGAATTCTGCGCAACTGCTTTGTTATGACTCTGTAAGATCTGATTTCCAATTTATTACTAAGGTAATGATTCAACTCCTTCCACTTTTAGGGCTTGCCAGTTTTGTTGTTAAATACCATGAGTATTTAACAACAGACTTTGTAAATCTCTGAGAATTTCCATCCATCTTTTTCACAGGATGCTGAACAGTAGCAAAGCAAAACATACAGAACACATCAACCACCATGTCCTTGAATTTTGACATACTTATCATATTTTTGGTATTATGTCATTCAGCATTTGGATATTTCTTGAGAGTTCTCAGGATAAGACTGTAGTCTCCCAAATAGCATGAAATTTTGGACTAGTAAAATAAAATTTAAAGCAAGCATGCTAAGTAAGAAAAAATAGCAACCAGTATTTTAAGACAAAATTTAAAAATCACATGTGAGTGAATAAAGAAAAATATTATTAATATCACAGTATTTAATGAATTTATTAGTGAAAATATGCTATACTCAACTTTAAAACTGCGATTTATGTGAGAATTCAAAGACTGTGAGTAGCCAAGTTCATAACACCATGAGTATGCAATAAATCACCATAAAGATTAATCCAAGTAAGGCCCAGCAGTTATTCATTCAGATAAGTGTTACCAGAGCTCTTCACAACCAAGAGTCAATTAGAAGTTATGGTGCTGTAAAAAGATCAAATAAATCTCCATTTTTTGAGTAAAACATAATCAAATTTATTAAAAATAACCCTTGATCAGTCACAATCAAGATTAATCAGGTAATTGTACAAGAGAACATAGCAACCAAGGAATAATAATTTAACAACAAGAAACCATTTAGGGGAAGAACAAAGTGGTAGCTCTAATGTTTTTTTCTACATAGTTTAGGCTATACCACTTCTGCCGTGACTTAAATTAGGAAATTTGTTCCCAAGAGAAAGATAGATAGTGAACAAGTATTTGACTGAATGGAACAATAAGCTAAAACTGTTTTTTATCAGCTCATGAATTTATCAATGTCACTCTCTTAAAAAAAATGGATTTCTCTACAAAAAACATCCAGTAAGGATGTGAAATGATATGCGCTAACTTAATTGCAAATGTATAGTGGGTAGTTTAAAATTATGAATACAAGCAAAAAAACACCAAACAAACAAGTAATGCTCCCCCCCCACCCTCCCAAACCAAAACCCCAAACAACCAGAAATGCAGCAATGTTGGTCAATTAAATGTTTCTAAAATCCTGGCAAACCCTGGAGACCTGTGAGGACCAATGTAGTCATTTGTATTTTGTAAGTTTATTGAATGTTTTCTGGTCTTGAAAGTGAAAAAAATCAGATGCAAATAAATTTATAGGAGGAAAAAAGGGGGGCAGGAGCTCTCTTCTCCTGTACTGAAGAACAGAAAAGCCATTTATCAAAAACATTGTATTACTAGTTGCTGGCAGGAGGATGGGGCTTGGATTTCATCACCCATCAGATTTACCTGATTCGTATGTTCCTAACAACTAAAATTTTATGTAGACAGTTCTGTATCTTCTCATTCTTTCTACCCCAGATGGATGTAACTGTTTCAATAATAATATTTGATTATACATAAAAATGGCCTATGCTAATTTAATTTTAGGTCCTCATGAGATCTAACAACCAGATAAATGCTCAACATTTCATGAGTCTAAAATAAAATTAAAATTCAATGAACAATGCTATTGAATTAAATGCAGGTGTTCAAGAGCAGTCTGTCAGTTATTATATGGGCTTGTAATAATGAACGCACAAACAGGTGCTTTGTCAAACAGGTGTAGTTTGACAGTAACTTGGTGATTAATTGACAGGTTTATTTTTATAGAATGGAATAGTATGAAACTGTTACTAACCAAGACAGATATAAGTTTTTCATCAGTGGGGTTTTTTTCAGTACCCATGTTTTCTGGGTCTTTAAAGGAAGTTAGCTGCTTTTGCCTTTAGCTGTCATTGTATTAAACCTATTGTCACAGATCATAGAATAGCCTAGGTTAAAAGGGATCTTTAAAGGTCATCTAGTCTAACCTCCTGGAATGAGGAAGGACACCTTCACCTAGATCAGGCTGCTCAGAGCCCCGTCCAGCCTGACCTGGAATGCTTCCAAGGATATGGCATCCACCACCTCTCTGGGCAACCTATGCCAGCATTTCACCATCCTCATTATAAAAAACTTCATCCTTACATCTAATCTAAATCAACCCCCTTTTAGTTTAAATCTATTAACCCGATCGCTACAGGCCTTGCTAAAAAGTCTGTTCCCATCTTTCTTAGAGGCCCCCTTTAAGTACTGAAAGCCCGTAATAAGGTGTCCTTGGAGCCTTCTCCAGGCTGCATGACATCAACTTTTTCAGGGCGTAGTATTGCTCACCTAGGTCTTTCTGCTCAGTCTTTTGTGACCAAGGGTGACTTTGCTGTGCCTCTGTACAGAAATCTACACTTTAAAAACAAAATGCCTTCAGTTGTCCTCTGGATCAAATGTGCTCTGAGTACATGCTTTGGATATGGTGCCAGACACAGCAGAACTCTGCTCTTTCATGAGTGTGTGCCCAGGGACATCCAGTGATAGTTTGGTGACTATGCAGGTTTCTTCCTGTACTGCCTGCAGTACTCACCCAGAATGTGGTGGTCCCATCAGGCAGACATTACCCAAGCCCCAGTGGCCCCTTCGACTGGCATTGCCACCCAAGCTGTGGGATGCTCAGGGTGCCAGCTGCAGGGACTCGCTGGCTGAGGGCAGGCGGGTCTGTCACCGCCTGTCTCCCAGAGCGCTCCTGCCGCGTCCCACTGCAGAGTGCAGGGAGCTCGCTGCTCCCCGCTGCCTGTGCTGCGGCTGCCTGTTCCATCTAAAGGTTAGAACAGCTGCCTTAGTGTATCTTTGGTACGGGGCTGCTTAGGTCTCTTGTGATCCTAACAGTGAGGTGTAAAATCTGGGCTTTAGTTTTGGTCTAGGTTTCAGCTTAATCCTGACAGAAGACTGTCCCTGACTTCATGTGAAACATCAGCCACTGCAATAGGAAGAGATTTCTGTGGTGATTTTAAAGTAGGATTTTCTACCTTTTTTTTTTTAATCTGAAAAGCAAATGTTATATAAAATATCTGAAGCTGCTTAGCTTTCTGGGCAATATTCCCAGTCATTTGCAGCAAACAGTCCACCTCCTGGAAGGCAAAAGCCAACAAATTTCCCACCCAGTGGGAGTGGTAATGCTGGGTTGCTGTATGCCATTCCTGCCCACTACCATCAAAAAAACCCACAAAGCCGGACACATAAACTATTTTAAAAATAATTAAAATTGGTGGAAAGATGCCATCGTCAACAAAAGCTGATAATTCAGACAAATTCTCAAAGGTCTCACAATCCTGGCAGTATTTCCTGATATAGTAAATAATTAACACCAAATGTTAAGCCTTGCTGCATGACAAAAACAAATGTAGTAATATTTAAAGTAAAATAATATGTCCATATTTCTCTTTTTTTCTTGACATATTCAACATTATTTTGCAACATGAAAAATTAGGTATTCAGGGTAGCTAAATAATTTTGAAAAATTTAGTCCCTTAGAAGCCTAATCTCCTCAGAAGTATACAAGTATACCTCCAATTTCAGCTTTCATGTAGTAAAGGTGATTTATTTTAAGCATAAATAGAACATTTGTGATTCTCTAAAAAGAATGTGAACAAACTTTTTCAACATCATTTCCCAGTTAAAAAGTAAGGTATATTTATAGAACCATTAATAGCCTAAGTAATAATTTTGCTGCTTTTATTTCAGCAAATGATTACTTTATCTTTAGACCAAGCTACTGGAACTATTAAAATTTGTTTTCCAAGCTTCTCCCAACATACATGTGGTTCAGATGGAAAAATTGAATCACTAATACCCAATAATAAAAAATTATTTATTTAACACATATTAAAACATTAAAATATTAACAGTTGTTAACATTAGAGCTATTATTGTCTGATATTATTTGAAGTCAAATTAAATTTTCCATGCTTATGAATTTATTGCCTCTAAGTCTTTTGGTCAGCAGTAATCACAATGCACTAAACACATCATAATGGGAAGTGTCCTAAACCCCTGATTAACTCAGCATGATGCACTGGTCTGTGGACAATCACAGAAGAGACAGCTCAATCTATCCAGAGCCAAATGCTGCATTGTGAATAAACCTAACTCTGCATGTGCTTAACATGATGAGAGATGTCTTCTCACTGTGAGTCATCCCCATCAATCATTGAGTAGGGAGGCAGACTAATCAGTACTTACTTGTAAAAATGTGATGATTTTGTCAGTGTTTTGGTAGAGAGCCTTTATTTCTGTAACACAGAGTATACATCTTCAAATGCAACTTTGATGTAGCTGGGCAAAAGATTCCTGGCAACGGGACATCTCCATGGCCTTTGTCTTGGGCCTGTAATGACTGAAGTCAGCAATGAACAACCTGTATTTTTATAAGCTGGCAAGTATTTCCAGTAGCACTGGGTCAACAGTTCTAATGACTATGATTGTAAGACAGGTCAAGTTGTGGTTGTGTTAAGGAAGCTTTCCTGTCTGACCATGCAGGAGCCACTCTGGCAGTCACACACACTCCACCTGAGTTGGGACAGGCACCTTCGTGGCAGTGGCTCCAGGGACCGACGGGTCCCCGTTTGATTCCCTGCACACTCCACGCTCACACAGACCAGGATTCCTTCCTGGCTCAACCCTGGGTTACCCAAAGCAGTGTCTCAGTGGTGCAATAACAAAAATGACAGGTCAAGCTTAGTGCCCTTGAGAAGTGACACTGAACAGAGGACCCTAGGTTTTTATACCCTCCCAGTGCCTCTCAGCGGCACACTGAGCCATCTGCACTAAATGTATTCCCCAACAATTGTGGGTTTTGGTAGCTCCTTCTTTCTTATATTGAGGCATCAAGCTGCTTCTGAAGGCTGTAACATACCTTAGGTCTTTGTTCTTAGAACAATATCCACAACAGGGTTGTCCTGGTCATGACAGCTAAGATGGAGCCTTACTATAGAGTGGAGTGTTAGATACATACAAAAAGTTCACTGAAACGGAAAATACACCTAATTTCAAAGGCAAAATCAACAAGTTCAGATTCACATTCTTTTCATATTAACTTTCTCTTTCACTCACTCTCACTGAGGTCCTTCCACAACATTATAGATCGTAGAACCATTAACGTCATTGACCTGTTGGAATGAATCCAGATGAGAGCCACCAAGATGATCAGGGAGCTGTCTCATATGAAGACAGGCTGAGAGACTTGGGGCTGCTCTCAGATTCATATTTCATCATTGTGTCCCCACATTTTGTAAAAGTGAATAGTCCAACATGGTGCTCCTAGTCAAAAATCATAAATAAGTACAAATTGAATGTTTCATACATTCCAGTCAAAATACTGCAGTAAGTGAAGTCTGCATATTAAAAAGAATATATATTTTTTAGTGCTCAAGAACATTAGGAAATAAAAGTTGTTAGGAAAAAAACAAAAGAAAAACAAAGCTAGAAGGTCAACCTTTATTAATATGAGCAGATATGGCAGATAAAAGAACTCTTTATGTATAGAGACAAAGATTTCTGTCCTGGGCTGCCCTAGCAGTAATAGAGAAATACTGTATGATACACGGGAAGGTTTGATAGAGTTCAAACGGACTAAAATGCTTTTGATATCATGAGTTGAGTTGGGTGCCAAAGTAATTTTGGCAGTTTTGAAAAATTTAACCATTTGCACAAAGACTTTGAGAACTGGCTGATGATTCAGTTTTCTTTACTTCTGAGTTTATAGTTTGAGATACATAATGGAAATCTCCTGAAAGCTCTGAACACATTCCTTTGAAGCCAGACCTTCTTGTGGCGTTTTACATTCGCAAATGTTTACTGCAATCAAAACCACTAGTCACTCTTTTAAAACATAGACTATAAAGCTAAGTGTTATCTTTCCCATATTCACTCCATTCTCCTGCACTGACACCAAGGAAATAAAGTTATGTTTTACCATCTCAAGCCAAGAGAAATACAAACAGTTGAGAATACGCAACAAAATAATCCTTATTCCTATTTCCTATGTTCCTAAAATATCATACAACAATAATAATAAATGCTAAATAAAACCCCCAAAACACAATAAAGTTTGGTTTTCAAGAATGAAAATATATTTCTTTGACAAGTTATAGAATTAAGACTGCTTTACTGTGTCAAAATAACACAAAATAAATAAATTTGTTTGCAAAATAAAACAATACCTAATGGAAATAAAACTCAGTGAGTAGAACAAGAAGGCTTTGTTCTATGTATGGATTTGAGCCCTTGCTTCACTTCTGTTTGCAATGACATCACTTTGCCATGCAAATTATCACTGAATGGTCAACATTAAACACCCTGCATGAAAAAATACCAAAGTTCTTAAAAGGTATATAACCAATGCATTTATATGTATTTTTAAAATTTAAAGCTTAATTTTTGGGTTCTAGAAATTTAAAAAGGTTGGATTAAGTTTGTTTCATGCCAATTATTACTCAAGTAGATATTGGGACATGGGAATGCCTTGTTTCCCAGGTGATCCTCTAAAGTACTTCAAAGTGTTAAAATTTAAAGCTGTAAATACATAAGAAGCAGGATTAAAGAAATCATTTCGTTTATCAGATACAAGTACCTTATATTAAAGGATACTCCTATCTATAATGCCTTTCATAAAATGAACAGTATTCTCCTGAACATTCAGTAGGCTAAATATTCCCTAGCTCTACCAGGAACACTTTTCTGATACAATTAATATTAAAACAGCTATGCACTGACATTGTTATTGTGAAATGAATTGTGATATTTGCTCCGTTATTGACTTTCTTTTCTTGCTTTGGTCATTCTTTGCCCTTTCTAATTGATTAACTGTCTCCTGATTGCAAGAGTTTCCACATGCTTTGGTTAAAGTCTTGGGCAAAGGAGCATGTTCACTAATCAGGTGCTCAGAAGCGGATTTAGAGCACTGATTAAAAGCAACTGGACCATCTAACCTTTTACAGCTATGATTACTCGCTAACTTAGACAAGCAGCTTCCCCTCTGATTCCTGCTGAAGGTTAATCAGGACTTATTGGCTTTCTGATGGCTGATTTATCTCTATCAAGTTAACTTACACTGGAAATCTTTTACAGTCATTTTTTCTCTTAAGCAGAAGTGGCCTATACGCATGCCTCACAAATTTCTTAATGTTTGTTACATAACCTGTACAGGTAAATCAGAAATTATCAATCAGTTTCCACCACTTTGAGTGATGGACCAATGAAACAAAGCACAAATAATAATTTCATTATTTATTTGATATTTTGTTTTCACATTATTAAATGGAAGCTAATTTTATTATTCCTGCATACAACAAGCATAGAGATCATGTGGATTACTGAAATTTGATAATTCTTAATTGTACTTCTTTTTATTTTGTCCCTTTTTTGATGTTGATATATCTGAACACTTCATACAGTGCATTTGACAACATGGTAGTTTTGGTTAATTAAGTTACCACTAAAAATAAAATACTTGGCATGAAGACAAGAGCTTTGTAGAAAGTTAATATTTTTTTCCTTTTTCTTAAAAGAGTCCTTATAAAGGCAATTAGGCTTTTTGCTGCTATGTAGTTCGCATATTATTTAGATTCAACAGTTGAAAGGAGGTGTCTTTTGTAATAATGATAGTGATCCTTCTTTGCAGCTTGTACAGAACAATTCAAACTGATTGTCCTTTCCTACTAACTCTTTTCCTATGAGATGATTTTTAAGGCTCTTATGTTAAATACAGTCCAGTAACATCTGATTTTTTTACCACAGTATTGGAAAATATTCAGTCGTAAAAGACTTATACATTTTACTAGCCTTTTTTATTCAAAAGAGAAGTCACAGGAAATAAAATTTTCTCATATTTTAGCTCATACTGTAGCTCTTTCATTTTCAGCACCCATTTTACAGTGTCCACTGGAACTGGCCATTGCAGTCCAGCCATGAGCTCATGAACATTGACTTGTAGATGCATAATTTAAATACATCAACTTTCAAATAAATTGTCCTGATCCCTTATTCTTTACCCACTATCATCTGTCTGTGTTCAATCCAAATGCATGTCAGGCATGTGGATCACTGATAGTGAATGACAGTCTGGAGGTGCAAGAAAATTGTTTCTCATGCTATCAGAGAACAGCAGGGCAGGCAGGTCAGGGCTACATCTATGCTTAAAAGCAATGAAATTACTGCCTGAGAAGGAAAACAGCAGTCCAGAAAGCTTAAGACTCAGTATGTTCTTGACTACTCTCATTTCTGCAGGGAAACAGTGTGCCAGGTAAAGTTGCATTTACAAAGGCAGAGAGAGCACCTACTTCAGTCCTAATCTTATGGTTGCTAAAAATTATCTCTTCCTATCCAGTTAAAAACTTCTCTTGGGCAGCACAAGCTAAGCATATCTGATTTCTGATAAATTCTCCTTTCCAGTAAGCATACAGAGAATAGGAACCCATCAATGTGTCACTGAACTACTGGACCAATAGATCTATAGAAATGTGCATTTCTATCTAAGTATAATCAATGTTAGACGTGTAACAAGTCTAAATCTTCCTTATTTTGGAGTAGAAACCTGCAAACATAAAACATAAGGATAATTTGGAAATAGAACACACATAGATTTCATGTGATTTTCTTCATATATTCTTGCATTCCTGTGTGATCATCAGACAGCTTTTTAAAAGAGAAGGATATTTTCTCTTTATTGCCAAAGAGTCACTCTGGCACTGTATGAGAGATCAAGTCCTGCCAACCCAACATGAATGTAAAACAGGACATGCACTTTCCAGAGCAGATTTCAGACACTGGTTTCTAGGCTTCTTTAAGACGGATGCTTTGGATTAAAAATCTGAATTTACATAAATGTATAAATTGACATTTATCCCTGAATTTTTACTTGTAAAAAAAATAGCACCTATACTTCCCTGGAAATATATTGCATGTTTCACAGCTGTGTAACATCCGTATGTGCAATTTTCACTTGCAACTGTAAAGGATTTCAGATCAGTCCATAAAAAGCTGTTGTATGAAAAAGTGCACTATGTATTCAAGTTAGGCAATATGTTTTCAGAAAAAAGAAATTGTAAGAAGAATTTGTTTTCAATTTTTCTATCCATTTTCCTTGAAAACTTTACAGATTCTCTTCTAGTCAGTCAGGGACTCTATGTACAGCAATTTCAGTAGTAAAAGGAAAATAAAAAAGGAATGCCTACAATAAACTTGCTTCTACTTCTGTTACAAAAAGTAGGAGCTTGCTTTCTTTTTCACTTGTCGGAGAGCATATAAAGTATACTGGTTATCAATTTCTGTGCACCTTGTTCCTATGGGAATTGAACTACAATAAGGATTCATCATGTAATTTTACAGCATTTTACCCATATAGAATTTTTTGCTGTGTGGCTTCCTGTAATGTTTTGTATTTTAAGCAAACTAAGCAAGCTGGAAAAAGTACTTTAATAAAACCTGGAGGGGCAAAAAGAAGTATGAAAGAGAATCTCTGAGGTACTAATTCATTAAAAATAAGGCCCAATTATTGAACTACTCAGAAGAAGATAATGGGTAAGGTTCTCTCAGTGTTAAGGTCGTACTCAAAGCAATCAGATGTAAACTATAGAATAAAATAGTAATTTGTATGGCCTGGTAGTGAGCATAAATGAAGTAATTCACTTTTCATTAAATAAATTTTAAATATTCCCTCAAAGCTTTCAACAAAACAGGTTTTCAAAGGAATGTTAATTTTGATTCATGAAATCATTTGACCAAATTAGTATTTTTTGTGCAAAGATGCTTGTCTTATTTTGATGGAAGCAACTCCCACTTTCGGTTTCTGTTTATCCATCTCTCTGTCTGAAATGACTGAAAAAGCTTATATCAATGCTCGTTATTTTTCAGCTCCCTAGAAAATGGGAAAAGTTAAAAAGGTCAAAGTTCCTTTTGGTTTCTAGAAAAAGTGTTCTTTAAAGCATGAAAATATTTATCTTTTCATAACTTACACTTTTAGAAATTACTTTATTAGAATTATTCAAAGTTCAGAAATAAGTCTTTGCAAAATTAGTCTCACCTATCTTATAGTTTAGATCACAGTTTAATTAATGATACATTATAGAATCACTCCCCTGCATTATTTTTCCTAAAATGATTGTTCAAGATAAGAAATTGTAGTCAAAAGGCTTGACTACCTCAGCTTCTGCTTAGGCTGTACGGAAATGTCTAAAATTTGAACATGATTTTATTCATTTACTTTAGCTCACCCTAGTTTTCCTACTCTTAAATTTGTTAACTTCTGCAGGCAAACATTGGCATGAAAAATGATTAGAGGACTGAGCGCACTCTTCACCTCTGTGGCACCTCAAGGGAGAATCGCAACCCTTCTGACTATTTTACTGATGCTTTATTGACCTTTTAGCTCCCTCATAAAAAGGCATTTTCTCTGGAAAGCACAGATCATCATTGCACCCTCACCAAAATACAGTAGCTTCAGCTGGGATGTGGATCTGACCCTATGTTTCCCAAAAAGATGAATTTCCATGTTTAAAATACAAAATCCTATGCAGAGAGGGAGCCTTTCCTCAAAGCTTGGGCTCTGGCCTGGCCACGGTTGCTGCAGTCGCTGGGCCACACCAGGACAAGCTGGAAGCAGCCAAGACTCCTTCTCTCCAGGAAACTGGGCTGGATTACTTGTATAGAACCATAGAATGGTTTGGGTTGAAAGGGACGTACCCTAAAGATCATCTAGTTCCAGCTCCTGCTGCCATAGGTAGGGAGACCATGTGTTAGATCAGATGGCTCAGGGTCCCATTCAACCTGGCCTTGAACACTGCCTTGAACACTTCCAAAGAGTGTTTTTAAAATGCATTAGAACAGCCTATGTGTTTGTCTGGGTACCCCTGCTGTCTACTTAGGCAAATGTTTGGATTCAGCCAGCTGTCCCTTTTGGCCTAGACCTTTTCTAGCTGCCAGACATCTGTCACAAAAATCCTGAAACAACTTCTCCCCTCTTAATTGGCTTACTTAAACAATGTGCTTTACCATGTTCTTCCCAACATGGCCTTCAAATCCTGCTCCCTTGACTTTGCCCATTTATTTGTGCTACTCCAGCACAAATGTTGCTGCCTGACAGCTGACGGACATTTGGCCATTCCTCCTCTCTCTCCTTGTCCCTCATCACATCTTCTCCCACCTCTGAGCTGTCAGCACCTTTTCTTAAGCTGTACCAGGGAGAAGAGGAGAAAATTAATTGTGTCATTTTCACATAGCATCCTTCTACCATCATAACCCTGGGAATGCTACCTCCTTGCAATTACAGTGAGCTTGCACGGGTGCAACTTCATTTATTTAAATAGCCCGACATCTGATTGACACATGCAAGTATGTGAGGAGAATCTTGGTCTACATCTTTGTCACTCGGAGTTATTTCAAATGTTAGAACATTATTTACTACTTCAGTTATACAAGGATAAATATAACTAGATATATATTGCTGCTGTCACTTCTCCCCCAAAATACAGAATTAATGAGCTTTGACCAGACAGTTTCGGCTTGTCTCAGGTTTGTTTGGTGGAGGTTTTGGGGGCAATATGGGCATTGATTTCTTTTTCACTAGTTAAGTTTTAAATTTGCTAAAACTTCAGTTACAGACTTTTTTCTTCATGACGGCACGAAACTTTTGTTTTGCTAGAAAACTCCTTTTCAAATCTAACCTGTGGAACAGTGAAGGGGTTTTTCTGGCATTTGCTGCATTTGTAACTGGATCCGTTCAGCCCTGAGACTACAAAGTTTATTTGTCTTTTAATGTATTGAAAATTCTGCTAAAGATAAAAGAAAACCCACATTATACACTAAGCCTGGAATTTATTGCTAAATATAGATGAAAATTTCGCAGTCAAAGCAAAGAAATATTATTAATCAAGACTTGAGGGAAGGGAAGGGAAGGGACGGGAAGGGAAGGGAAGGGNAAAGGAAAGGAAAGGAAAAAGAAATTAGTAAGGGAATTCTCCTAAAGTAATAAGAATGAAATTCAAATTATTTGTCCCATGCTTCGTCTTGCTCTACTGTTATATCACCTCACATCCCAGGGTTCTTGGTTTCAGACCAGGATGGCTGGGGGCATTACAGCATTCTCAATATTTTACCAGGAGGAGCATGACTTTGATACTGATGGTTTCATTCTCCATACTGTAGAGTCCACTGCACACTTTTGTATACTTCCTGACCCTTTCTATACCTTTGTATTCTGCGCTGATCTAAAATGCTACATTAAGTCTCAATTCACTTTATACAGAGTGTGAGTTTTCCTGGATACATGCTCTTTGTTCTCTCTTACCCTTATAACTGGTTTTGCTCATCTCCCTAAATTGACAATTCTGCAGCTGACCAGTGATGAGCTGTTCACTGGCTTAGGAGTGCAGGACCCTCCTGTGCCCAACTTTTAGGATGCCATGCTATGCCTACCCCACATGGTGTTTTGTTCCTGTATTCCAGTTCTCAACACCTTCCTCTCATCCCACCCCTTTTCTCTACTCTGCATCATGACACAGATTCATTCTACAAAAAAAAACCCAAAAAAACAAAAAACCCAAACAAACAAAAAACCAAAACCAAAAACAAAAAAAACCCACAATTACTTTTTACATCAGAGAAACTAGCTGAGCTGTAATACCTATTGTTCTGTCACAAAATAAAAGAATAGAAAGGTTCTGTGCAATCCTATTTATTATTATGTTTCTCTATTGGTCAAGAAAAGTCATACTGGATAGAATTGAAAAATATGTCAACATTAGTGATATGGCTGTATTACTGAGCCTACACGGTCATGTAAAGCTCAGAGAAGAGAACATCAAAATGTAACATTTCAGTATGAAGAATGTAAGTGAAAGTAATATTAGTTTTGGCATCTTTTAAACTATTTTTACGGTAGATATCCTAACTTTGTCCCAGTTAGAGTCAAACCAAAAATTAGAACAAATTGAATTTTTTCCTTTTTTTTTTTTTTTTTTTTTTAAACCATACGTTGGGGAGGTGGGAGTTTGTCATGAAAAGCATAGGCTTTCTTCAGGTTGGTTTGTTTTGGGTTTTTTGTTTTTGTTTTTGTTTTTTTTTTTTAATGGAATGCGTTTTACCTTCACTGTTTTGGTAAATTTTATGGTAACAATATTATTGAAAGGACATATTTTTTTTTTTAACTTCAGAAAAGCTTAATTATCAGTTTTATTCTTCTGAAATCTAATAATATGAAATATATAAGAATTTCAGAAATATTTCCATTCTTCTAAGAGAAAAATTTCATAGGAACTTTGTTGCCATTTTATAAATCAGTGAACTAATTCTTAGCTAATTTACATAATTTTATATGGTTATTCTATGTCAATAAAAATATTTTCTACCAAATTTAGTGGATGGAATTTCTCTGAAATTTAAATTAAGTGGAAGTTCTTCACAGTGTTTATATTGATTTTCAGTTCTTCAGTGATCCATAAAAAAGTGTTCTGCACTTGTTCTCATTTAGACATTTGAATATGGAAAACAATAAGTTTGGTTTACGTTTTATCAACATTTTTTCTTACAATATGGGATTCTGTAATGATGGTGATGGATGGTGGATGTTGTGTCATCTAGTTCTTTATGATATTTTTTATGAGACCCCAATAACTGTAAATTTCTAAGCAGTTTTGGAGATTTAATCTCAAAAATTAGCATAGCATCTTATTTTTTTTTCTTTTCTCCAGTCTGAACAAGAAGACTCTATAGTTTCTCAGCATTAAGGACACTTTCTAATATAGTCTTAATCTAGTTTTGTTTGATAAATGGCTGACCTCTTGATCTCAATGAAAAATACTTGAGGTTTCCTATTTTACTAGTGTGCATTAGCTGCCCTTCTTCTGTTTGTTTAGTCTATGTATCTCACAGAAGAAAAATTGTATTTTTCAGGAAAAATCAAAGTCACACCACTACACCTAAATGCTCTGACTTCTCTAGCTCTGTCCATAAAAGTGGCTAAGATATACAGAAATTGTCTAGTATCTTTCACAGAGAAGAGCTACTCAGTTCACGTACTTAAAAATAAATCACAGTCTAATATGTTTATTTGTAAAGATGTGATACATAATTAATTGCTGAGTAAAAAATATCTCCAGGATTACTATCAGCAGTATGACAAATAAACTACCAAATAAACTAGACACATACAAAATGTTACTAAACATTTAATCCCTGCTTTTCTTGACTGCTGATTAGTTATCACATGCACAGAAGGAGCCAGAAACCTCTAGCAGCTGAACTGGGGTTTTATGTTGTGTGCATTTTAATACATTTTTTTTACATGTTAACATTTACTTGTTTTCACAATTTCTTCTTTTCAACATCTTTTAAAATTTATTCAAAACCCTTAATCTGGTACTATACAGTTCTCTGAATTTTTGGCTGTAAGATGTTAGGTTTTACTGGCTCTGTGAATGTCTGTTGCTTGTAATGAACTAAATAAAACCATGAAGGGACTACTGAGCAGAGTTGCATGAGACAGGAAAAAGTGACAGGTACAAAGATCTTCCATTCCTTACACTTACTGATTTTTTTTCTGTCTCAGAAGTCCTCATCCTTTTGCATCAGAGAGAAAAATTTAAGAGCATGTGCTACTGAGCAAGTTCTGTAAACTAATTTCTGAGAGATTTCAGGGATAGATACACCACAGTCTCTCTGGGCAATTTCTTCCAGGACTGTCACTTTCACAGCAGATCCCTCCTTGCACCCAGCTGCAGTTTCTCTTGCTGCAACTTGTGACCAGCACTTTGTCCTTTCACCCTGCACCTCTGGGAAGGTGAAGGGAGCCTGCTGGCTCCGTTTTCTGTGTCTGCCCCACTAAGTAATGAAGCACGGGAGACAGATCCATTCTTAGTCTTCTCTTCTGAAGGAATAGCCCAGCATGCCAGCCTCTCCTCGTGCAACCCCTGTGTTAGTCCCCTAGCCATCCCCTACTGACCTCTTGCCAGTTTGTACATCGTTCTAGTGAGGGTCCAAAACTGGTGTGCTCTCCCATTTGGCGTGATCCAAAGGCTGGCCTGCTCGGGGTTTATTTCATTTCATCATTCAGATAAAAGGAAAATAATTTAGTTGGCTTTTAGAGAGTCAAAAAATCGATAGTTAAAAAGACTCCTAACAGAGAGAAGAATTCAATATCAAAGGCTTGGAGTGGCTCCTGGAAGGGAGGTGATCTAGACTGAAATTTAAGCACACAGAAGAGGGAACTGAATTCAGGACTTCTACTTTTGAGAGGAACAACAAAAAGCCCCCGAAGATCAAGTTGCTTTTCTTTTTATCTCCCCTTCTTTTGCTTGTTTTTTATTATATTTGTACAGAAATGTATAACTTTAAAAGTTCTTATTCTTATTTTACTTTGGTTAAATCTTTTTTAGTAATATTTTCTTGGACTAATTCACAGTTTCGTCTGCCTTAGAATAAAACTCAAAGGCTTTTTCTAGAAAAACGCGTTGCTGAATAGATCAGTGTTGCAGAATCTAGAAAGTACCGTTTGCCAGTGCTGGTGTCCCATGTCTGAAGAGCCACAAAATATTTTCTGTTTTCTAAGATCCACTGCTCATCCAAGAAGCAAAAGTCAAGCATGCCAAGTGCAAATCCAAAGGTCACTTTCATTTTAATATCAATAGTTCTATCATAAGCTTATTATAAAACTATATTTCAAAATTTTCTGGGTTTTTAACTTTTTCCTTTTTTATCACCAAAGAGTAATAACATACAATAGCTTCTCTACCTTCCATCGCACAAGACAAACTCATTTTTGCATCAAAAAAATTTGCATCAAATCAGTTTTATGCATCAAAGAGACTATGTAGGACAACTCTTTCAAATAGCTTTATTTTTTGTCTCAAACTTTTCTAGTCTGCTGTCAATACAAGAACCTTTCTGATGCTATTACTACACGATTTTTTAAGTATTAAAAATGTGGAGGACATAATTCTTGTTGTCGTTGTTGTTATTGTTGTTATCATTATCTTGAAATATTTTAATTGGAATATTATCTTGTACAACTTATGCAATATATCTTCTCAAAGAAGAAACCTGAAAGGGGAATAAGGTCCTGGACTTTATTGCTTAAATTCTTGGTTTGTTTGGTTTTTTCTTCTAGTATCAAAAAGTGATAATTTTTATGGGATTAGCTGTACAAATCCATTGACAAGACTCTGAGGTCATGAGGACGTGCATGCAAAAATTCTGACATAATGATTAAATACTATATTGAGATTCTCTGAGTCTTTCATTATTTTGACCACACGTTTTTACTGGGGTAAATGATAGCATAGAATTTCAAAATAGATTTTGCACTTTGTACCAGAAGAGAACACAAAAGTTCACTTCTTAACAGGAGAAAACAGCATTAATTTGAAGGATAATGAGAAAGAACTCTAAATACTTTCAGCATTCATTTTAATATGAAGTGTCTTCTCTCTGGAAAAACTTTGAATCAAAACCTCAAAATTTAAATTCTTTTTTTCTTGGTAGTTCATTTTTAATCAAGTCTAGTTTAGATTTAGAAGATTTATTAGCTTTACTCAGTTTAGAAATAATTAAATCATAGCCCTCTATTATTACCTCTGGGTTGAAAATGTTCCCTTCTGTCTCCATTAGGCTTGTACCCAATTGCTCACATCTTTCCTCACTGGCAGTAATTGTCTCATGCAGAGAGTCCAGCTGTTAGACTATAATATCATGGTCCAAATCTATCATATTCAATGAGTTCTGGAAAGCTAAATCACTTTTGAAGCCTACAAGGAGGAGATATCTGAAGATAACTTTGTACATACAGGACAAGATGCTTTTACTGATAGAAGTGCAGTTTATTCTTGTTTTCAGCAACCCTCAAAACAAGTTTCACAAAAATTGTATGAGGAAAAAAACCCCAACAACCAAGATCTTGTTTCAATTTGTGGAAACACTGGGGGTTTTGTTGCATCTCTGGAAATGGACATTCTCCTGAATTTTATTTGCATGAAAATGTCTCTTACTACAGAAGGTAAATATTTTTGGGGATTTCTGAAATCAGTCAGATATGTTGTGACTTTCTTTATGATTGTGGATTCAAAATTTGCTATGATAACAGATGTTAAGACTTTTATCTCAAATTTGACATGCTTTGAAAATTCCTATACTTGACTTTTTCTTATTAAAAAATACTGTAACTTATTTGCAGTTAATCTTGGGGTTTTTGCTGCCTAAAATAATGAGTTTGGTGCTAATGTTGCAATTGAAAAGCTAAACCCTACGGAATGGTCGAATTCTGATCTTGGGGAAAAGTGGCTTCTAAAAATACTGATTGTACAACATTTTGAAAAGTTTTATATTCTTAAAACCTTATGTACATACAAGTTAAAGTTGTTACCATTATTATTAAACAAGTTTAAGCAGCAATAGATTTTAACTGTGATGATATATTACAAGCCTATAAAAATGTCATATTTTAACCTTTATAGAACTAAGAGCTGACATTATGTTCACTTAATATTCTTCACTCACACTGCTGAAGACCTAAGGCAGCTTGTCATCTGAGGTGTATTAAGCAGCATGACAGAGACTACAGGGATATTTTGACACATGTCAAATCAGGGTAATAGCTATATTACCCAAGCAGCATAAGGAGATTATTATGAAATTCCACAGTATCGCAAACCTGTCACCATCTGGAAGAGAACCTGAATTTTTACAGGAGAGTTGGTTTTCATTTTTGTAAGTACAAATATCTTATAAGGAGGTATTGCCTATAACCCAGCCTAGGTGTATCTATTCTTCAGGTATAGAATTTTAGAGCCTTGTGCCGATGGCACTAGTCTTCAGAAAAAGCAAGAATCCTGGTTGGATGATTTTCCTGAATTTATTGTGAGGTGTGAGTACACTGAACTCCTAGGCCTTACATATTTTGATGGAATTGCACATGGCCAGTTTGAAGCATATGAAAAACCTCCAAAAAACCAAGACTGAAGAATGCTTGCTTATTCAGACTATTAGTGCTCTGTAAGTGGCTATTTAGATGTGCTTACTCATAACAGAACAAAATTACCATGTCCTTAAAAGCAAATTAAACAGGGGCAAGACACTGGCCCAAGAGCTACTGCTGAGTCTTCAGGGCTGTTACACACACAGCAAGACCTGGAGTTTCGCTTTGGCTTGAGCTGGAGCCATCTCTTGGCAAGATCAAACGAGGGACCACGCCAACCAGTCTGCCTTTTGGGCAGCTGTGTGGACACAAACAGAGCTGTGGCACAGCTGGTCTCAGAAGCAGAAACATCTCCCTGGCATTTGCATTTACTAATAGATACAGTTTCTGCGGAGCAGTGCTGTCTTCTGCCATGGGGTGTGCGAGTCCGAGGGAACAGTAAGACAAAATACCCTTATTTAAGTTGCTTCTTGCAGGTACCCTGCTGTGTTCACCCTGTGCTGAAGCCTTCCTGGTGTCTTAGAAAACCATAAAACTTTGAGGCACAAAGGCAACCATCGAGAGTAAATGGTGAGATAGCACTAAGCCGTTTATGTCAGAGAGATGGGCCACTACAATGACAATGAAGGGAGAGGGGGGAAGTGTTCATATAAAGGAGCTTCATTTGAGCTATTTTTGCTCTTTAGCTCAGACCACTGACACAATATTTGCTTCTCTAAGGATGAATGGATGCTGTGATACGCCTTTTCAGAGAAAGGGCTGGTATCTCCCAAATACTATCTAATAGATAAAAACATGATTCAGGAACTCTAGTCACAACCCTGACTATAACATCCCTATAAGATATATTTTTAGAAAACTAAAGGGAGAAAATGAGGTGCTCAGTCTTAACATCTCTGTACATGTCCATGTCAGGAGAATTTGTATGGAAAATTGCCATTTTCTGTATGAATACGATTTCATTTTCCTATGAAGACACTAATTAACTAGAGGAAGAAAGGAGAAGCAGTTGACTGCATTTCTTTACTGTGTGATACAGACAAAAGACACAGCTGAGCACACTACACTGATGTGGCAATCACCCTTGCATCCAGCTTAATTTAAAAAAAAACTTAACATTTCCATATGTGACTTATGGCATCCTTATAAAAATTCCTTGGAGAAAAGGCCTCTTCTCCTGCATTATTGCATTTGTATGCAGTGATAATTACTGAAGTGACAGAATGGAGTAGAGATGGATTGCAGTGTGGGCAGGCTGGAGAGTGTCTCTAAGGTAATATCAAGCATGAAAGACAGATTCCTTGAGCCAGAACTAGTCGAACTTCTTATTTGGGGTATTTTGTCACTTGATTGTCATTTTGGATGTTAAAACCAAGTAGTTGATGAATTGGGTTTTTTTTCAGGAGTGCAAAAACTCAACAATCTTTCCCTTATACTTTTCCTGATAATATAGAAAATACAAGATACTCAAAACTAAGTTATTATGTTAGCGTAATTTTAGCAATCATAGTCTTCTGCTGAACTACTGTTCCCTATAATGCTTTGAAAACTCTACTTGTTTAAAGAATAGAAATTTTTTGCATTTAAGATTGTCACATTTAAGATTGTAAGTCCATTCATTAGTAGAACTTTAGAACTATTTTTTTAGGGTCAGATAGACTTGCACTTAGCCTTGCAAATTATCACAGTAGGTAACACGCAACATACGTGCAAATCAGGCAAAAAATAAATAATTCCATGTGCTGAATAATAAAGATTTACTAGCAATTATCTCAAATGCAAGCTATCAAGTGGTATTCCACTTGAATGGGGAGGAAACTCTGGCTCTAAGTGTTAGCACAGCAGCAAAAAAATAAGAAAACAATATAAATTAGTGAACCATAGCCAGAATTACTGAGAGAAAATTGATTTTTAAAAATGCTGAAGATAAATCTTAATAGCTATGTGTGCCACTGAATTTAGCAGATTTCTCCAATAGAATAAATTGATAGATCTAGTCCACTTCACTGCCAGATGTTACTGAAATTATTTCAGGATCTATAAGCAAGAGTGGTGTGTGCATAATCACATGTTGTCACAAATTTGGCAGCTCCTCTCATCTTTGCTTCATTGCTTTGCATGGTTCCCATTTGTCATTTAGTGTCACAAACCCTCAAGCATGAGCAATTAGAGTGCTTCAGCTAACATGCTGCTACAATGCTTTAAATAAGGAGCAGAAACTCACTTTCTAAATGTAGTCCTTAGAGACAGACAAGGAAGATTAGTCATAAATGCCTAACAGAGTTGATTAACAGGTATGTTTCCAAGACACATCTCTTTAAATTAGACCTGAAAAGTGCAAAAAGCGTCACATCTTTATCAATTAAATTAATCCATCTACTAAAATTTTCACTTGAAATGAGTATAAACTCATCTAAGAATGATTATTGTACTTTTCTTTCATTCTTTCTCTTTAACGTGTCATTAAAGTCTTTTACGTCTCTGATTAGTTTTGATCCCATTAATTACCGGGCACTACACTGAAACAGCCTCTGTAAATGAGTAGCTAGGCAGGCATTTTTCTTCTAAGACACAAGCTAAAGTGAAAAAGATAAAAGAAATATTTGGTTCAGTTGTTTTAATTTCTCTAGGGACACAGTTAAAGCAAAGGGAAAAGATTTAAATATCCTTCTTTTTAAGATAGGCTAATGTGTTTTAGAATGCAGTTTGTAAGGTCTATAAGGATTTTTCTTTAGCAAACCTATACCATGATTTATTGCAGGATAATCCCTTGTTTGTGATTTTAAAACTGACAAACTCTTGTGCATAATCAAATCCAACAGAATTCAGTCATATTAGTCTGCAAACACATTCATACAGACTGGAATTTGGTGTCCTGTTTGTGTCTCGGTCTGCAGGAAGGGCTGCAGATCACTGCAATACTACAGTGTTTCAGCAGATGGTGAATTGCTTTATTTCCTTTTTTCTACTTCCAATCGTGGTATTACTCCTATAAATTCTACACAAAGCTATGCTAAAATTACTGTGACTATGCCATGCACTCTCCTATCTTCTGTACCATTTTGTTTATTCTGTCCTTCTCTCTTATCCTTAGACTAAACTTATCAACAGTCATGACAAGGTTTTGCTTCTCCACTATTTTTTCCACCTGAAAGTGCTTGTCAAAAATAAGAATTGTTTGCGTCTCATAACTAGAAGGAAGCTAGACTTACATGACATTCACGGTGCCTTTAGATAAAAATTAACTACTATAAGACTTGCTCATTCAGCCATGCTGAATTTACTGATTCACTGCCATTTCCCTTAAAGCTGTGTATTTCTGGTAATTTTGAAATATCGTATACAGTGACATTGGTCTTCATTCTAAATTCACTCATATTAATCATACTTTTCAACAGTTGTTCTAATTTGCTGTGTTATATGTAAATATTACCATATCCTTTTTTAAATTTTTTTGCATAGCATCTATATTAAAACCCTGCTTATGCTTTAGTTAGAAAATAATATACTATAGAAAAAAAATAAATAACAATTGAGTGAAAAGAATATGACTGTATTCCAAACTTCATTTGTGCTTAAGGCAGACAAATAAACTGATGCATAAATCTAATTATCATAAAAATAATTGTTCTGATTCTATAAGACCTTTAAAAATCAGTGATGATCCTCATTTCCTATCTTATTTTTGCTGTTTGCTCAGTTGAATAGAGTTTTATACTTACTTGAGCTCTACTGATTTTTGCAGAAATCAGATGCACTACAGTTTTACAGGGGCAAACTTTGAAAGGAAAACTATATTAGGAAGAGAAGAATATATTTTAACTGAATTCTGACATACTGTGGTTATATAGGTTTATATATATACACACGTATGTAGACATGTACATATATATTCTAATTCTGAGCTCAAAAGAAATATTATATATAAATAGAAAATAAGTATGCAAGCTGTATGAAAAGTTCACATGTTAGAGGAACAGATGAGTATTTCAACCTCTTGCTCAAAAGTTAGAGTTAAGAAGTCATGGCATAGTAAATAAAACCTTTTTATTACAAAATGATTTGCAGTGCTTTGAAGAAAACTAGAATACCACAGCTAATTTATCTTAAAGAAAAATAGTGTAATTCAATAATGCAAGTACAATTTGTACACACAAGGAATAACATGGAATTAAATAGGCAAATAATTAGTAGATTAAAACTCAGAGGAAAATTACTGGACTCATTTTGGATAACTTTAGAGGCCACTCACTCATCACAAGCACATCAGCTCTCAGGGTTTGTCTAAGAAGGTGCAGGTTAAATGTGTGCTATGGAATAAAGTCAGACAGAAGAAAAATCATAAACTGTAATAACAATAGAAAAGAAATAGAAATGTATTTTCTGCACTATACCACTATAAACAAACTGGTACACTTGGATAAAACACTCCAGAATTTCTTCTGTTCATCACTCTAGGAAATTAAGATCTCAAATCTGCAGGTGTGCAGTCATAGCTAGAGGGGAGTAACAGCTAGGAATCTGCCAAGAATGCTAAATGCCATGTGAAAATAATCCTGTTTGCTCAGTCACTGTGAGGATCTGTAATTTCTACCTATCCTGTTTAAAGGAACAGAGGTTCCCTTTACTGCAGTGCTCATCACATATATGTGACATCATGGAGGATATACCTTAAGCGATATTTATCCACATTATTTCACTTTCATGACCAAATAACTTTGGATTGCCTTCATGTACTCCTTCTACAAAAAGAGAGAGTTTCTGCCACCTCTCATCACCTCCTCACAAGAGCATTTTTAACAAATCAAAGACAGTTATCCTTCCCGTCTGCACAGCAGTGGTAAGAGACAGCCTGAAAGCTGAGTCCAGCTCCGGGATTCCCGCTCCATGAGAGATTGACATGCAGGAGCGAGTCCAGCAAGGGCTCAAAGATGATGAAGGGACTGAAACATCTCTCATATGAAGAAAGGCTGAGAGAGCTGGGACTGTTCAGCCTGGAGAAAAGAAGAATCAGGGACAATCTTATCAATATGAATACCTGACTGGGTCACTTCTCTGTGAGACTCAAACATATTCCTCATTAAACATCACTCAGAGATCTATTCTTGCAGGGAAGAAATTATTGCTGCCTCCGAAGACATTAATGTTATTCAAACCACTAATATTAAAGGTTTAATATTGCATCTCAATTCATCTGTTCCCTATTTTCTAACCTTTACCTGTTTGTCTACTTACCTCACACCACAAAATTCTCAAGAAACAAATGACTCTTCCTGAATAATGATTACCAAACAGACAGAAAACTGTACTAAATAATGGAGAGTTGTGGTAGAGAAAATGGAATTCAGATCATATTGAGTCAGCAGAAGTTTGTGGTAATGTTGGAATTTGGTTTATCTCCTACTGAAAAGAAGTTTTTGAATTTTAGTCTTTACTACAACATTATGTTTATATGAAATTTAACATTATGTTCTATGAACAAACGGATAGTTATAACAATGAGAAATAATGAGAAATGGCCCTTTCACATCTACATAATTCCACGAATTTCTTATTTGTGAAGAGGAGATCCAAGCTTATATCTTAAGGAGTGACTTCAAGATTGTAAGGAATTTCACAAAATTAGTGAAGGGAGTTCAGTTTCATAGTCTTAGCAATAATGTTCCCACAGAACACAGAAACACTTTCTTATATATGTATTTAATTACATTGTACCTATAAGAATATAGATCTTGAACAATATTAACAAATTAAAGGTACTTTTTATATTGCTGTATTTTTCTTGCATTACCTCTGACTGCTATTCACTTCATAGGTTAAATACAGACATCTGACAAAATCAGATTACAACTGTCTTCCATGGTAGCAAATGGGCTGTTTTAGAATTCTACTTGAAGATGAAATTAATATTACCACAGAAGTCCTACTTTATAAGTGTTGACAGTAAAGGACATATAGGCAATTAGCTGAGATACAAACTCCTTCTACGTACTAGAAATCTGCCTTGGGTAACCTGAATTTCTTGTGGTTTAGCAGAAGAAAATATTTATTTTTCCCTGCAATTTAGTTCATCAAATTTCTACTTTCTCTAAATCCTAAGGCTGGTGAGATTATATTTTTAAACCTGTATTGTATCACGCCAGATTCTAGTTTAACTGTGTATTTGCAGAACCATGAAATAAGCTCCAGCATCCTCAGTCGTATTCTGCACCTTCAGAGCTTTTCTGTCCACCCTTTAGTACACTGTTTATTCATATTTGACACTATGCTTACTGGAAAATGCTTGAAGTCATGTCTTATATTGATGTTTCTATCAACCTGAACAATTTTTCCATGGTTTATCTAGAAGTGTCCAGATATCTGGAGCACTTGTAAGCTGCCCTGAACACTTAAGGCAGGTTTTATCAGACCCTCTAGGTCAGTTGTCTGCAGTCAGTCTGGAAATGTGTGGGTAGCACACAATTAATCCTGTTCAAAAAATTGGATTAATTCTAATCTATAGGAGCTTATTTCTTTCCTGTCACTGAAAAAGAGGTTTGGGCAACTACTTTACCTATGAAATATTCATCTCTGGGGGAGTATCAAAAGACAGGAATCCTACTCAAAGTATTTGGCCTAATCTTTAAACAAAGTCAATGCTCCTGCTTAATTACTTCATTTGAGCTCACTATTCAGGCAATCATTATTGATGTCAAATACATGTGCTACACCAGCAGTCATGGACTTACTGTGAACTTTGAATGGATACTTGCATCCCAGAGCTATTTACACTACTCATGACATTTCAAACTTTGGCTGAAGAGAGCATCTCCTTTTGATCTCAAACTCATTTTAAATTTCACAGCAATATCACAAAATTTACATTAGCAGTATAATGACATTGTACACCGCATTGTATCATGTTGAGTGATTTTTGTGGACATTGCTATTGTATGCAACACTAAATGAGTTTTCAACCAAATCTTAAGGTAACACTCCTGCCTCAGTCATACAATATATATGATATATCCTAGACTGGACTTCTCTTGCCTCCTTCTCATAATCCCATGAACATCTCTAATTTTTTCAGACAAAACTCTAAATGGCAGGGTGATATCAGTAAAACTAAAAAGATCTCTGGGTAGACCATGCCTTTTAAAGCATTGATTTCTATGTTTATTTCATCTTCATCTCCATCATCAAAATTACAATGATAGCCTGAATGTGACATCTGACAATATTGTGACATGCTAAATGAAGAGCTGTGTCTCACCTGAAGTCACATAAGGCTGGAAAGAAATAAAAGGACCATATACCTTGAATTACACTCTCATTAATTCTGTCGTCTGTGCTCCAAGTTTTGCTTTCTTAAAAATTCAGGAAACTCAGTCAATTAACATTTAGGTCAGTGTTTACTTCAGACCATTATTTCTCTGGAGCAAAATTAAAGATGTTGTCAGCTATTTTTTTCTATCCATCTTTGTGTCTCCCAGTGAAGATATTAATATAATTAAACCATGACTAGCAATAGCCTATGGCCTTTGAAACCTTACAATATTAAATGGAAGAGATGGCCTGTGATTTGAATCCTGGATTACTAACACAAAAGGTGTTTCTTGTCAGATTTTTGCTCTAATTTTTTTCCCTATGTTTTTGGGGGTTTGTTTGTTTGTTTGTTTTGGGTTTTTTTTTGTTTTTTGGGGTTTTTTTTGGGGGGGTGTTTTTTGGTTTTGTTTTTGGTTTTTTTGGTTGTTGTTGTGGGATTTTTTTTGTTTGGTTGGGGTTTTTTGGGGCGGGGGCGGGGGGGGAGACGGGGGGTGGTTGTTGGTTTGGTGTTTTTCTTTTTTCCTTAGATTCTAGGACACTGAGGAGCCAGTTTAATAGTGACCTGGTTGGAATTCTTTCAGTCCTTGCTGTTTAGAGTGCTAGCTGTGACAGAAAAGGCTGATGATTTTTTCTATATTGTACTGAACGATTTTGAATTTTAGTGCTCTCTGCAATTTTCTCCTAGTTGACATTAGAAAATGAGAAAAAGATTTAGCTTATTTTTGTAAGAAAAATACATGGAAAATATTCAATTAATTTTGTAATACATGTTGGTAAAGGAGTTGATAAACCTGTGGATATAGAAGGTAAATGTCACTGACATGAGCAGTACCTAAATATAATGAATTTTTGAGGCTTTAAAATAGTTGGTATCATCAAGGGATGAACCAAAGGTGTGTTATTCCATTTTGGCTCCCCTTTCTGTTCATCATCATAATAAGGACATAGCAGTTATAACTCTTGTAAGAAAACTATACAGAGGATCAGCAATTTAAAAACAAAAAACAGTAAAGACAAGGCACAAACAACAGATGTTTCTAGTTGCTTAGTAAAATTATTTCAACTTCTATGTGCTATATTTTATGATATTATCTAAATTAATAGCTTATAAAAATGGGCTGACTATGTGTGAACTTCAGTAGGGGGTTTTCACTGAGTTGCACAAGTATTTTATTCCATTTAATTACCAAGTTTTGTATACAATTTGAGGGAAGCATTATTTTATTAACATTCAAAGAAAACTCAATAAACCCACAAACATGCCTAAAGTCTGAAGTGCACTCACATCAATGAGTGACTAGCTGATTTTAGAGCTTTCATTCTGGATGGTATCAAAAGATCTGAGAATTTGGTAAACAGCAGTAAACCTTGCCCAGACAACCCTTAAGGTCTCAAGTCCTAACGTGAGGTTAGTATCTTCCATCACGTCTTTCAAGAATGCAAGATTAGCAACGGAAGCAAGTCCAAGTGTCAATGAGACATCCACAGCCTCCATGCCAGGGGGCTCTGCTTAGTCCCAAGCATAATCTGTAGCTACCAGAACAAACATAACCCAGATTTATCAGCTCCAGCTGGCTCGTGGGCCAGACCTAGTGCCGACATATACACCAACACGACTCTAACCACAGTTTGGAAATTCCTATTAGACTTATTTCAAATATCTCTCCACCAGTCCCTCATAAATTAGACCTCAACCTAATCCTAGCTGGTTTATGTATCTGTTTCTACTCAGGTTTAAGACAGATTTGGTTGTTTGTTTTTATTACTTTGTTTTATATTTTATTTTATTTTCTCATGAAGACACAATGCTTGTAGTACTGCATTTGTTCTTGTTGGTTCCTGTTTGATTAAATCCTATTCCTGCTCTCAGTCACAACACTGGCCTGGTAGACTATAAAATATCAGAACTATCATAACCCATCAGTCTTTCCAGTCTCAGCACAAATCTGTAGGCCATTCTGAACTTTAAATCATCTTCCCCAGCTGAAAAATCTTTTAGTATTTGCCACTGGCTTGCCACCAAACAAAGCTCTTCCTTGAGCCTTTCTCTAATTCTCTTTTGTGTATCGGTCTCCCTTCCATATCATGACTTGATCAGCTTCTAATGACCCCGGCAATAAATGGCACTCAGCACTCTTAAAGTCAATTTTGTCATGCTGTCTGGTAGAATCTAGACCATTGAAACTTTATGACTAAAATCTAATCCTAATCTTTATCATCTGTAGTTATATAATCTTAATCCTGTGGTTCCTAACCCTGAAGCCGACCTTCCTCAAAAAGCCTTTTTTCTGGGTGATACCAAAGCAGCAGAAATATCTTTTGCCAGCCCAAAATTATTAATGTAAATATCAAGTGTACCTCACCCTTTCAGTTATCTAGATGCTCTTCTGCTTGCTGTTCAACAATGTGACTGCTCTGATTCCCCCTAAAATGTCTAAATCATCCTCTGCATAGGGACCAAATGACCCCTTCTCCTGGGTGTCACCTATCTGGATGCATGAATCCATTACGGGGACTCACCTACAGTGATAAAATGAGGTAATGACTTACAAGGCATATATTTTAACTGTGAAGTATCCACACCTTTTCACGCAAAGCTATTAATGAGGAATAGAAGAAAATATCATTACATTTGGAGTTTGCAGCTTATTTCTTGAAGTTGATTTAGACTTCAGTCAAGCCAGATAGGTTCTTGGTGGTATTTATGTGAAATTATATTCAGAATAAAAACGTAGTGATTTCATATGATTACTAAGAATCTTTCCTTCTGTCTAAACAGAATTAATTTGTATGCTTATTATGAGAAAATTATTTCTTTTCCTCACCATTTTATATTGGCTAGAACTTTGCTGTAAAATCTTTCATGTCCATTTCTTTACTGTTTTTGATAGCATGAATTTAACAGCAAATAGATTGTTAGTCTAATTGAAGTGTCATGGAAGTGTCACTAGTTTTACTTTAGTCATAGGCTATTAGGTTCAAAGATATGGCTCTGAAAGTACTGTAAAGTAATTTTTCTTAAATTGTTCTGTAGAGTAAGTTCTGGCCTCCATGTGACAGCATTGATACTCTTTCATGTGATCCTCCTTCCATATTCATATCATACATAATTAATTCTCAGCACCATAAAAGTCATTCTTAGTCCTTTCATCAACACATTCATTCGATGATAGTGACACCAAGCCTTTCTTACCAGAGCAGTATTTCCTCTTTATACATGGCTGACGAAGAGTGTCCATCAAAAATAATTACTTTCTCATATCCTTTTATTTTAGGAATTTATTTTTTCCCTGAATTTTCCATACTTTGAGAATTTCTTCCTTGCTAATAAAACTCATAAACCTTATGGAAGAAATTGATCATGAGATATGATCTTTGTACTTAAGAAACTGAGAAAGAGCAGAGTTAAAAAAACTCCCTGAAATTATTCGCAGAAAAAAATTGGGAGGAAAGTGCTGTTTCTTCCTTTAGAAATTCTGTCCAGATTCAAAAATGGACCAATTAAGAGAATATTTGGGGAATAATAAAAATGAATATTTGCCCGAAAATTTTCTGGATTGTTCTACAGAGAAAATGCCATTGAGGTGCCTATCCTCAGTTTGCCAATTAGTCTACTCCTATTGCTCACATAAAGAGACAAATAGTCCCAGAAAACAGTTTTCCCACCTACTTTAAACACTAATGTTAGTCTAAGATAAAACCCAATCAGGATATGCCACTTGCCATCTATATTCACTGACTCAGGGGACTTAAATTCTCAACTGTTCACCTTGCCTGTTATGCAGTTTGAGACAGAAAATTCAGACAAAATTAATCCTGTCAACCGAAGGTTGCATGCACTGATACCAGCCAGTAACCAAGAAATATACTTCAGCTGAATCATTCTTGGCAGATACAAAAGATACAATTAAAATCTCTGCAGTCAAAGAAATATGCTGAGTTTTGCACAGAGTTGCATAAAAAAATTTCAGGGCTGAGGCAATGAAAGCAGCAAAAGCAGGGAGCATTTATATTAAATAAAACCTATGAGCAGTCATTGGGGAAGAAAAAAGCCCCAAAAACCCCAAAAACATGTCTCAGGAAAAACATCTGATGAATTTGAATTCAAATTCAAAATTTTTAAATATTTAGTTGTGCTATCTTTAAACTCTGCTTGATCTCCAGCTATCTAAAATCTAAGTTTCCTATGCTTTTAAATGCACTGAGTGGATTTTCAGTCTCCAAAAGAATTAATATTTGATCTGAATTACTAGAAGAGAATAAATTCTAATAGGGAAGCACTTTTGATAAGGCACTCAGTTATTCATTCTGAATCATGATTGAGTAAAGCAGCTAAAAGAGAGACTGTGGTATTAAATGATTCAAGAAAGTTATTTTACTACACAAATACAAGGGATAATGTGTGCCAAATGAAAGTGGAAGAGGCACTTTCAGAGAATGTGAGGTGTTTGGTTTATTTAATTGAAGAAGTTAATTTGGAAGACACAAACCTATCACTGAAGTCAGTATATAGTAAAAATTCTGAAAAATTCAGTAGGGACTGGGAATCTTTCTAGCCTCAATACAAACAAAGACATTTTTCACAGCACTGTGCGTATCCGTATTTATGATTTGTTAATTTGCAATTAGTTTCCAAAATAATCTTTCATGTACTGTCAAATACACCTTTGATTTACAGTGTATACCAACTAAGCAGTCAGCTGCATAATGCGGTTTGTCTACAATGTTCATGCATAAATGATCACCTTCAGTAATTTTGAATTAATCTTGAAGAACAGACTGTGAAAATCAGTTACTATGCAGAGGAGTGGTATTTCAGTCATCCTGTTTCACAAGTAAGCTGACCTGTTCCAAACAGCGTATGAGGTAAAGACATACCTAATATTGACCTTCAGTACACAGAGCATGGAAAAAGAGGTGTTGCTGTGGTACACAGCAGTCACGTGCTCCAGTGCCAATGACTTCACATCATTTCTCCATAGATACATATTTGAGTCTACTTGGGATAAAAAACTTATACTGACACACAAACAGGTAGCATAAATCAGGGCCGGGTTGATAAAAACAGAGCCTAACTTAATTTTTACATTGAAAAGGTTTTGAATTTCAAAGAGTTATTTCCTGGGTTTAAAAACTTGGCAATTTCAACTTTTCTTATTGATGATGACTACTCTGTTGCCTGTATACTTACTGGTCCATCATAACTTTTGGCCTTTTTGTAAATTATTACAATTTGTATCTTAATCTAACCCAAGGAAAATGATCAGATATCATGATTTTTTTTACTGTTATAGGGCTTCAAATTTTACACTTAATTCTGAATTTTCTCAGAAATTTATTAAAAGCACACAAAAAAATAACACGTGTGGAAGTTTTTTGGATTGTGTTACTCTCATTAATTTCTGCTAATGCTTCCCACATGTCACAGAAACCTGCACACTCTTACATGTAGAAATAAATCTTGGAAATGTCTGATATTATTAGAGACAGTAAAGTTTAGCAAATTCTAAGACACAATTGAACAAGATGACTGTCCCTGGAAGCTGCAATCAAGCATCTGTAGGTTTTTAGATACATTTCTAACAATGGATATCTTCTGCCCTAAAATTAGAAAGCCTGCTATTATTTCTAAATTGTCACATTTTACTCGAGAGCTGGGGAACTGTTATAAGATGATGGAGATGACTTTTATTTAGCAAATAAACAAGATGAATTCATGAAGATTAACATTTTCAGACAATGTATAGGTTTAAACATAGAACTAACAGAAATTCCATAGCCAAATCCCTTTTACAGTTTAGAGAAGCTTTTTCCGCTTTCAAGACCAGCTCCAGTTTTCTTGTAGAGACAAGAGAAGACAACATAAACATACAGATATGAAAATATAAAGAACAGGGCAAGTAGTCAGTGGGGAAAAGAGAAAGATCTTGTTCAAGGCAAAATAATTAAAAAAAAAAAAAATCTGTGTGCAGAAAGTGGTCCCATTCAGGAACATTTGCTATGGTGACAACAGCATTAAATGCACTATTTGTTACACTGCTGCACGTGTAAATGTACCCAGCACTTACCACAAAGACCATGAAAGCCCTAGAAAGGGAACAGGTTCTCTGGAACATGACTAGCTAGTAGATGGCATTCAGCAACTTAGGCTGTGACCACCCAATCCCAATGACTCAAAATCTGATCACCTGAATGTATTCAGAAATCTGGGTCCTTAGAAAGTCATGAGACTGAAAGTCTGGCACAATGAGGCATTTTTTATTTTTGAAGCTACAGAAATAACAAAATAGTAGCAGAATCCACCAGATTTGAATCCACAAAGTTCTGATTTATATTTTCTCTTTTTTCAACGATATAGGGCAGCTGTGTATCTGATTATAAACTTATAAGGCAAACGAGACAAGATGTTTCAACATCAGTATGACTGCAAAGTCAATTTTATTGACTTTAAATATACAAACTGTTCAAATAGACTTCAAATAATGCATTTTTGTTCTTAATTAGTGTGATCTATATATATTTATTAAGCAGTGTCTTATGTTTGATGTGGCAAAACCAGGAGAATATGTTAGTCAGATAATTATGGGCTGTTTCTTTAAAAAGCCTTCACAGACAGAAGAAAGAAGCTGTGTGGTTTTTATAGGATGGGGACTGGCTATTCCTCTCTAACTCTTAGGCATGTGAAGCCAGATAGCATGATGCTATTTCTCCTACACGCATTTGTCTTCTCGAGTATTTCAGCCTGGCTACCAGCAAACAATATATTAGGCATAGAAAAAAGGTCTAAGAGCAACACAGTTAGGAACAGAGAAGAGAGGAGTTTTTCCTAGGTCAGGTTCCACCTTAGCTGATCACCTAATCCCAAGCATAAATTTAACATCACCAATTTTAATATATGCAGGTTGGTTCTTCTTCTCCTCACACTTGCAAGTTACTCCAGAATTAATTCCCATGAGCTTCAGAATCAATCTTCTAATTTATAGCCTGAACCAGGCTACACCTATATAAACAATGTGCAATGAGAGCACAACCCTTTGTCAGAGTAAAACAGCAATTTATTACTTCAACAAGTTGTAAATAAGGGCTGTGGTTGGCAGTCAATGCATTACATCTCCTATAATGCCTGTGGAGACATTATATCACATCTATAGTTCCTCATATATTACTGCAAATTTCAAGAATAATTGCTGGAAAACACTGTCTACATAAAGTTATGGTTTTAACCATATGAGAATTTATCTTCACTTTCCTGTAAATATAATCTATTTTTATCTCTTGAGTAATATATATGTAAAAATATTATGAATTTCTGGTTTGATACTTACAGCATTTTTACTTCTTAATTATTTTCTCTTGGGAAACTGATGTAATGCTATGAGAATATTAAAAATTCCTAAAGGTATTTTTACAAAAAAACCAAAAAACAACCAACAAAGAAACCCCAAACCAAGAAAAAAATATCATGCTTATTTAGTATTTTAGTTGTATAAACAATAACAATATATAGTTGATCAGCCTATCTTATTAAATTTTCATTCTTGAAACAGAGACACATGAAAAGTTTCATCAGATTAGGCAGCATTATTCTCTCTAGAATTTTCTACCTGTTTCTTTTTTATTTTTTTAACCTGGGACACTAATCTGGTCTGTGCTGGCAATCGTCGTTTTTGTCTGATCAAGACTGGGTGATCATTTGGACACATGCATGCTCAGGCAACCTTTCCTCTTTATCGTGCTTATTAAAGTTTATAACTATTATCATCTTCAAATGATAAATCATATAACTGGTTTTATCACAACACTGAGCTGGGAATTCAGAGCTCTTCCTCTGAAAGGCATTTATTTTGACAATGTTTGGATTTATTCTACGTGGTGCTTGCACTCTCTTCAACAATATATTTATTTAAAAAAGAACAAAGTCAGAGAGAACGAAAAATGACTTTGCATTGTCCATTATTTCTGATTATATGATGTAACAAGCAATGCAAATTTACAAAAGATCATACTGATATAATTTTTGATGGATGTCCAGGAACTTGCTACCACTGAGACTAAGCCCCTATTATCTATTTTGGGGTAGCATTCGAGTCTCTTCTGAAACATATTCGAGCTATCTGTGCTGTAAATAGAATGACTGCTGCAACGCCTCAACAAGGCTGCTTTTGTTTTCAAAATAAATTATAAATATGTGCCAAAAAATCCCAAAACAACTCAGGCATTCCTCCTAAGCAGGCATTTTTATTTAATCTAATATTGTTCTTCCATAGAGCAGAAAGTAGGTTTAGGAGAGCTGGACAAAGCTATGCCAAGACTGGCAGTCGGGAATGTTTGATTCTTCAAACACTGTTCCAAGTACTGAGCCAGAAACTGCAGGTTTAATTTAAGCTACCAAGAAAATCCTAAACATTTACTCTTGAGGATTATCATCTTGGATTAGACTTGGACCAAGCCTTGTGCACAATGTGCTGCCCAAGGGACTCATTCTGTTACCTCAGGAGATTAAAAAGTTAAAACTTAGGCTGAGAAAGAAAACACAAAGTATAATACAGTATGAAGCTTATTTAATCAATATTGCTGTTCATAGTCCAGGAAATAACAGGCATCACTGGATAAGAATCTGATTTTCTTTTTTGTCTTAACAGAACACCTACACTGTTTCCTTCATTGAGCAAAAATTATCTGTGAAAGACTAATGCCTGAAAATACAAAGGTTATTGAAAATATTGTGCAGGAATGATCCAAAAATCATTTTCTCTTCTATGAAAATATTTTTCTGGAACTTTAAATTTATGTCAATTTTCCATATATGGTTTTTGGGCAGAATATTGAACTGCAATATTTTTTAAAAAGTTAATAACTGAGAAATGTGATTAAATAAGATTGTAGTAATTGCTGCATACTCCACTTCTCTCTAAAGATGAGAGCAGAGCAGATTACATCTTTTCTGAGAAAATCCTCGCGGAAGACTGAGATATTTCAAAGTTTTTGACCAAAGGATTTCAATCTTCCCACCCAATATCTCCAACTGCCTTCTTCACAGATTTAAAAGAAACAAACCACACTGCATTATTTTACATCAGCCTTTCTATTGCATATTCTGTTCACAGGAAAACAAAGATGCTCAATTTCACAATCTCTAAAACGCATACATATGGCAAATTCGGAAAATGCTATTGCCAGTGTTCCACTAGTTAATCATACAAGGATTCTCCTCATGGATAATTTGGTGAGATGTTCGACTGGTACTTGCATCAAAATAGCTCCATGCATGAGAGGGAGTCTCCTGCCTTGCCTTGCTGCGTTCTGTGCTGCACGATGTCAGTCAGTTCTGCTCATTGGCTCTGACAGTATCAGTTCATATTCTCTGGCACAGCAGATCCTGTCTTAGCTGCAGTGTCCCCTGTCGTAGAGCTAATGCCACGCAGCTGAAGATTTCCTTTTAGCATGTCTGGTTAACAATTCATTGGCTGACCTCTCAGCTGTTCACACATTTTAAAATAAGAAAATAGCTCTGAGCAATCATTTTTTCTGAGATAAGCATCAGACTCTTGGACCAGTGTAGCTCAGCCGCAGAGGAACACTGCCTCAGAACTGCTTGGGATCATATTGTGCTACACATTTTAACATGACTAAGGCCAGAAAAACAGGCCACATGGAACTTTCTGGAAGGCTTGATGTGAACGTGTTCATTTGCCCAAGTATTACAATCATGGAGAAAAATGGTGACAACCCCAGAGTGCACATTAACATTTGTTTGAAGTCAGATGCCCGTTTAATTCCAGACATACTGATTTAATGGCTCAAAAGTTACACCAGCTTTTGCTACCCTCTGCATGGTTTCATCATCAAGAGAGGTAGTGAGGGGGGATGCTGCCAGACTGGCAGTGTTTGTGGATTTCAGAGATTTCTATACTGTATTGCCAGTGCTCATGGCTGGGACAGACATGCACAGGATTGCTGTTTGCATCACGCTGAGGGGCAGGTTTAATTGTGCAGACAAAGCAGCAATGAGGGGTGCAGCCTGCACCAGCAGGACCTTTTCCAGCAGGCACCACTCGGTCTGTGTCTTTTAGGTCATCTTATAGTCTCTGTAGGTCAACCATGGCACCACCTACAGTAAAGGACGTAGGGCTGCATAGCATCATGCCTAACTGTGAGAAGGAGCTTTCCTCACAGCAGTCATACCAGCAGAGCAGTGGAGCCTTACTGAGGACCATGTGAGAAACCAACAGACCTGGCACTGCCTCTGTGATGTAAGTGAACAATCTCTGAGTTCATCTGGATAGCTGAAGGAAGTGAAGCTTTCTCCCATAAACCCTGACAAGCAGTCATAGTATAGTCAAGGGGCCAAAGTCCTCCGCTGACTGACATTCACAGATCTTACTTTTCTTCTGTTCATATCCCTTGTATCTTCACAGCTTTAAAAACCACATGAATCATTCCCTAACACCAGCTTTCTGTGGATCACCTTCAGCTTCAAAAGGTTGTAGAGATCTATGGCAGCGAAGATCTACTGGCAGAAATTATATATCCCAGTCATTATTATACTCTGATGGGACAGATTTCAGTTTGAGAAAGTGGGTGATGTGTGCATCCCTCAGCTACTGTGAACTTCCATTTAACACGTAACAGTGAAGAGCTGCAATCACTTGTGATTAGATCCTAACCTCCAGATTTGTTTATTTTGGAAAAAATGTCAGCAGTACTTAGCCTTGCACTGTAACATCTGTTTCATGGTCTCAAAAGTCTCCAGCACAGTAGATGATACTGCAGTTTGCTGCCCACGGGACCACAGTTGTTACTCCATCAGAGATGGAAGATGGATAACTGCATAAACTGTTGAAGGTTTGTGCTGGGAATTTGTCTTGATCCCTAATAGTATTTGACTATCTCCATTAATGTCAGTGGAGTTTTAAGGACTTTCATGGTGAGCTGGCAACTCAGCCCTACACAGTCACTCACTCACTTGCCTCCATGGCAGGACAGGGGTAAGAATCAGAAGAGTAAAAGTGAGAATACACACGGGTTGAGATAAAGATACTTTAATAAGCAAAGCAAAAGCCACGTTCATAAGCAAAGTAAAACAAGGAATTCATTCACTGCTTCCCATTGGCAGGCAGGTGTTCAGCCATCTCCAGAAGAGCAGGGCTTCATTAACAGTTACTTGGGAAAAAATGTGTGATAACTCTGACTGTCCCCACCCTACCCCCTCATATACTCATTTCTAGCTTGAATCTCCTACCTGTACATTGCTCATCTTCCAGGACAGGAAATTTTTCTTGTGCTTCCTTTACCTGTATTCTAAGAAGGTTTATTACAAAAATATTTTACTCCACCTAACAAAGTCCATACATATAATAGTGTGTTGATGGATCTGCCATTTCCATTAAACCCATCCCAAAAGCCATCTTTGACAAAACAGAAGTACTTTTCTGGGGCATTCTATAGTACCTCTTTGAGACCCTTAATTTACTATGATTTTGTATTTGAAAGATGCAATAACAAGTTTGTTTTTCAGTGATTTTCTTTTTTGTGACTGCCATGGTGAATGACACAGCATTTAACATTTTAATGAGAATTTACTATCTGTTCTGCAAGCACCAGGCAGTTAAGGATAGTGTGCTGCTCGCCAAGTGATCTGACCAGTAATCTGCACCAAATGGTCTGAGGAAACCTGACATTGCAAACAGGAAAGTGCTTTACTAGGACACTATCAACACGATGCCATCACTGTGATCATAGATGTTTTCCTAGCACTTTGGCCATTGTTGGAAAACTGAACCTTATCTACTGCCAAATTTCAACTGATAATATTGGAAGCAGTGTTGCTGAAGTTTTTCTAATTGGCAAAGATGTGGGACCTTTCACTAAGTTCCCACAATATATTCATGAATTTATCACTTTGTGGAATTAATTTAATCACATTTTTTAAGTAAAACTATGGCATAGTCATTGGACTGGTACTAATAGAGATGCCCGGTGAAGCTATAAAAGAATTGTTTTGCGTGTTAACTGGCATTCAAGCATGTTCATTGTAAATCCAGCTATAACCCTCCTCTTCTGATTATTCATGCTTTGGCCTCTTTTATCATGAGCAGAGACACTACACAAGAATGCATACACAACAAAGCAACTGAGCGTCAGCCAACAGACAGAGAAGATGGTTATGGCTAAGGAGCCGCAAGGCTAAGAATTAATATACTGACCACTGCTGGTAAGATGGCAGATGAGGCTTTGCTGTCCAGAGAGCTGTCAATCAGATGGGGAAGGATCACCCTCTGCTTCTTTTCAGAAAAGACTGTGTCGCAATACTGCAGAACTGCAGCCTCTGCAGATTCTCTGTGGTTTTGTTGCTTTTTTTTTAACTTAGTGTCTTAGAACTTTTTGTGTCAGAATATTTTTTATCATAGCCTTTATCTGCTAATTATTTTCATTTTTTTTTCTTTTTCTTTTCTCGCGTGACTTTTGGTCAAATTCTTTCTTATGTCTTGACAATACTATTCTCAGTAAGATTCATTTAGTCAGAAAGCAATGTTGCTCCAAATTTGATGCTAGATTACAACTGAGTTGCTGGAGTGAGTGATAAAGATCCCTTTCTTCACAGTGCTATGTCTTTTGATAGTAATTGCTTGGTCATGGGGTCTGGGACCTGGCCTGAATACCAATTTATACCTTTACCTACGGTGTTTTAGACACCAGCAGAGTTTGGCTGGCATCTGCTTGTCAACATGATACAAATCAATTCTATGTACCAAGAAGTTCTGAACCCCTTTCAGTTTTTTTGCTAACACCAAGAACTTCATAAACATCTTTAGTGCAATTCATTGTGAGGCTAAATTTACATGGCTGATAGAGGTACCAAAATACAGCGTCGTTGTTAATTGTCCGTTGCTGCCAGCTAAGAGCTAATTCACAGAGCCAGTACAGCTCAGAGAGCTGTTCAGCTCACCAGCCAGAAAGAGAAACATGCAGGAAGTGCAGAAGAGAATGAACACACCTTTTTTTTTTTTTTTTTTTTAAATATTAGTGACTTAGAACATCAGTAATTTGGTATAGCATCCTTATAAGTGGCATGGAATGCTAGAGATTAGAATTGATTTTTAACGTCATACATTCTGTACTGCTCAGTGGTGGCTATTCTGGCTGCTCTCAGGGGAGGTTGAGAAAGCAAAGAACAAGGGCCAGAGGAGCAAAAATTAAGGAAAAACAAGAAAAAAAAACAAACCTCCAAAAGATTACACACCAAAACATTTTTGCTACTAAAAGAAAATGACTGTTGCATGATTTCTTTATCTTGTGAAATAATCTTGCCAGATATGTTAGTTCAGTTTTCTATGAATTTAATTTTAAAATCAAATTCATTTCTATGAATTTAAGTTTACAATTAACAGACATGCATTCTCTTAGCTCTTCACAACATGCAATTTCCCTTTCTTCCTAAGTATCAAGTCTGTGTAAAAAAGTTTCAGCCAACAGAAAATCACTCAGTGCAAGAGAAAAACATTTTCAGGGAAAAGCAGGGAGAAAAAAGGAACTGATCAAACTTATGATCTTGAAAGACAATATTCATGACATAGTGTCAGTGATTCTCTGTTCCATTTTCTTTATAAGCTACTGTGAGAATATTTGATACAAAGAAATTCCTTTCAAGTGCTTCCTTTGTACACTTGTTATGAGCAATTAGTGAAGTCCCACAGTCGTGTGATCTGACTTAGGAGGTTTTATTTTGTTCCTTCTTTGGTGAATTCAATGGCTGCTCAATGCTCCTTTGCCTGTGATCTTCAGCTCAGATGTCTAAATATCCATTTCCACTGGGTCTAATTTACTGCTGTCTCACTTCAGTTCTGTGCTGACATAACTCCATAGAATTTTTTGTTAAGGAAGAACAGGAAAGAAATGAGGACTTGCCACCTGAACTACTCCTAAGCTGAACTAGTGAAGAGAAGAAAGAGGAGAATCTGAAAACACTAAATTTTGACAAAGAAGTTTTTTATAAATAGACCAAGATTTTTTTTATTATTTTTTCAGGGAATGATGCTAAAGAAGTATTTTGGGAATAAAGTATCATTTTATGCAGAAATATTTTTATAGTTTAGATAATTTTTCTCTAAGCACAATAGCCTGAGTGAAAGTAAAATTTAGAGTGTGGTTCCTTATTCAGCAGAACAAGTAACCTCTACTGTAAACAAATATCTTGACATGTTCTAACTCTTTAACACTTTTGAAAAAGGTGGCACCAGTCTAAGCTGGCTTGATTTTAATTAAAATGTTATATATTTGTGGCAGAATATCTTCTCTTTCTCAAAGAAACCAGGAGAGACACCTGCAAAAACTTCTGCTGTATTCCAGATGGTTTGTAGGAAAAAGAACAACATGTTTCATACTGAAGTCTATTTAAAAACGGAACTTTTTTACACTGATTAAAGGGACTGTTTAATTGCTGAGTAGCTCTCTCAGAGGGGAACATATTGAGTACACAGACTCTCATACAGTGGTACCATGCTCTTTTTGTTTCTTGTGGCAGTAGTATAAAGAGGCCCTTGGCTGTCACACAAAGTAAGTGAAGAGACAGAGGAATCAAAATCAATAGAGATTTACTGAATTATGGTCTGGAAGCAAAGAGATACAAGCTCTTTTTGTTTCTCTGTGGACCTTGTCCGTTTTTGACTTACAGTTTAGAAATGCTCAATTTACCTTTTGAAACCTGGAATCCATCCATCATATTAGATTAATTTCTTTGAAAATTTAATCTCTTAAAAAGCATGAGGGAAATTGCTCACATCTATTTAGACGTTATACCTTTTTTAAACTCATACAACCAAACTCTCTTACTTCAATTAATCATATTTTTCTTAATTTGATAGATGATACACTCTGAATGTGCTTGGTGTAGCAACATGCTTACATGCTGTCTCACTGATATAAAGCATAATGAAATCAAGGAAAAAGTAGACAGTATATGATTAAGCTCAGGGAGTCTATTAAAATGCTGGCTGTTTAAAGAAGCTCTTGCAAGCAGGCTGTTGCCAAATGTCACAGGTATAGATGTCTGCAGTTTTAAAAGTGGTCTTTCTCCAGTTTGTCATAGCAAGTAATTGGATAAATAACATAAAATTAACTCTTCTCCTGCAAAATTAATAGTTAGAATCAATCTGTATTAACTCCAAATGAGAGCAGTAATCTGAAAGTTCATCTCTGGGATTTGTTTTTCTACTAAAACACATAAGTAAGATATTTGTAGGGACAGAAGATGAATGAGTAAAGACTGGGGATATTATAAGCACAGTGACCATATTACCCCTATCTTGAACCTGAAGAAACTGGGTTTCTTGATTTATAATAATTTTTTAAAATATTTCAAATCATTCATATTTCAGCAATTAACAGGGGCTATATCAGGGTTTGGCGTTTTTTTCTGCACTCAGTGGTGGAAAGCAGGCAAAGCCTGGGGTGTAAAGAAAGCAGAGCTTTTCCAAAGCAGTGCTGTTGCAGACGAGACCGGGCAGATACAGAGGATGGCTTGTGATGGACTTGCTGCTGCCTGTCTCACATGCCAACTGCAGCAAGAGGTAGATACCTGTTGTGATCTTACTTTCTCCCTTCTTCCTTCTCCAAAAAAACCTGACTCTCCCCACTTTTTGACAACAACCTGCGAAAGGAAAGACCCCGCTGGCCAGTATCAGTTGCCTCAAAAATTTAACTTTCAACCTCTCTCCCATGATAAATCCCTTGAAATTAGAGTGATCCTAACCCAGGATCTTTCCCACTCACCTACCCCTGAGTCCTCCTCCCTGACTCCACATCTGCCTAACTGAATGCTCCTGACCAATTTTATTTTGTTTTATTCTTCTCTGGGCAAAAAATTCCCATGCAGCCCTGCTCCTGGGAAGTCTTGAACTAACTCTGCTTGGTATTTTGTAACACAGCAAATAAGCCCTTCAAATCTCCTCACTATGTAGAAACATTTTCTTTTCTATCTCTTGCAAGGAAATTGGAATAAATTATTTTGGAAGAAAAAAGATGGAGAGACAACTCACTCATTTCAAACAGCTAAAACATTTTGGCCTTAAATTTTTGGGGACTTGAAAGAGGAGGGCAGAGGTGGAGATTTACTCCTTAGTTTTTTTCATTGGGAAATTACTTTGTATTGTGAAGTTTTGAGGAGAGGAAAGTAACTTCTATTACTAAGAGCACTTAAGGATATAGTCTCCTATTTTTTTATACCAGTTTTATTTGAAGAAAATTAGGCAATAAAAAATGCCTTTCCGTCGGTATCACATATTTTCTTCTCCATTCTATCACGAGTATGACATAGAGAACTTTTGACACAAAATCTGCTGATTTAGAGATGGCTAAAGACAAGGCAATGACCCAGCCCCCTTGCACTGTGCACATGTGCACATGCTCACTCACACACGTTGTGCTGTGGACAAAGTCTCTGCCTAGCCCTCCATGAGGGATGCCTTCTCTGGCCATGCAGAGACAGCTCGAGAGGGTTCAGGAAAGAACACATTTGGCTTTTGCCTCCAGCAGCCTCTTGCAAGACTACCCAGAATGCAGATTCATTTTGTGTACCGTTAGAACAATTGCAAATCTACTATTAGATGCGAATGGTTCTCTACTTAGGAGTGGTTTTTTGCTGTATACTTTATGAATGTGCTACCTAAGGACTTTCTAGAAATCTGGAGATCAGAAGAAGATTGAATATAAAGGAAAGATAATTTCAGATTTATCAACTGTAAATTACTTGAACTTTTTGAAGGAGCACCTGATAACCTTTAGCCAAGTTTAAACTGTACCAGTGTAACAAGACTGTGGGTTTAATATGTTTTCCACTGGGTAACTAAAATTAACAGAACCAGGACTTAGCTTAACCACTATTTCTTTCATAAAAATCTAGATCTGTGAGTGATCTGTAAACATTTTGCAAAGGTATTTTTATTCTGTATTTTGAGATTTGTGGTTAAGAAACACATTAACTGTTCTTTGCACGTCAGCCTCTTGTCCTGTAGTATCTAAACTGGAAGAGACAGGTATGCTAACCTCAATTCAGATTTTAAAAACCCAGTTTTGGAGGACGTTTCTTATGCAGTCTTAATTTCTCCCTTCCCTACTGTGAAAGATTTGAACACCAGCAGGAAAGTTTATGGAAACAGTTCAACGACTGCATAGCCAAAACCTTTTCATATATTGTCTAGTTGTGTGAACCAGCACCTGAACACAGTTCCTTATTCATAATGTTTTGGGAATTCATCCTAGCATTAAAATATTAAAAATTAAATATGTATTTTCATAAAATACATGTAATAGCAGTTTAACCATAAGGATTGCTGTGCCATGTCAGGTAAAAGTCCTTTTTAGTCATTTATTCACTTGGCCAGCAGTATTTGCCTAAGGACTTAAGAACTAGACAGTTGGAAACAAGGCAGAAAAAAAGTAACCAAACACATTATATAGTATCAATAATGCTGCAAGTAAGCCCCTGAAATAAAGAGTTTTAATAATTGGCTTTGAACTGGTAACATTTTTTTCATAACCTTAGCGTTCAGAGGCTGGTTACTTCTGCTTTTCTTTTCAAGTATTTATGTGAATATAAAATATTGAATCATCAGGAGAAAATGCTTGGAACACAGGAAGAAAGTAATCAGTAACTAAGGCTTTTGGTGGGTTTTGCTTTGGAAGTCCTGAAGCTTCCCACCCATCTGCTATGACATTCTAGTGCATTTTATTTCGAGTAAAACTAGAAAACTCTCATTAACTACAGATGAGAAAAGTTACAGCTAGAATCTCGCAGAGAATGTTTACATTTATGAATATATCTGAGTGAGCTGCTTCTTTGAGTTAAAAATATGGTAACTGAAAGATTGTAACCTATAAAATATAACATATTGTGTTAATTAGGAACTCAAACATCAAAAGAATATTTTAGCAATTGGATGGGACAAGATTGGCAGATTCTTTCAATGAACAACATGCCATTGTTTCCTTGAAGACATACTCCATTTAACTGGAAAGTTTGGTATGGAACATATTTTATCTGCATTACTACTTATTCTTTTGTAATCACAAAGTAGAAGGAGGAGAGGAACACACGAAAAATAGAATGGAAAATATCACCAGGAAAGCAAAAGATAGAGATGTGGATGGGTAGTGCTGCCATAAGGAGCGTAAAGGTAGAGAAGCAATGATTTTGAGAACTACAGGTATGAGGCATGGTCTGCCATCTGGGAATATTTTATGACTGAAGGCAATAAGGAAAAGGTTTAAAGAATATTTTTAACAGCTAAAATTCTTCCTTTCTTCCTTCCCTTTTTTTTTTTTTTTCAGAGGCATTCATGGAAGCATAGCATTTTTAGTCAAAACATGAACTTGAGCAGAGCAAAGGTAAATACCTGCAATGCACCTTTTCTGTTCATGCTGGCTACACTTCATGAAATTACAAACTGCTGAAAGCAAAAGATGAAAGTGGAAAGTTTATCCTTCTCAATAATTAATATGACCATTATTTGAAGAGGGAGGTTTGCCAGACTCCTTCAATTACATACACACATAATATTTCACCACTCTTTACAGATTCTGGTTGGACCCAATCGGTAGGACATGAATAGAATAAATAAGATATTTCCTTCAGAGTAAAAGAGGAAATTAAACAAAATTTCTGCTGCAATACCAGCTGAAGCTGTATGTAGAACTTACTATTTTAAAATTCTTTTTTGCTTTCATTGACTTCAATGCATTTTTATATTTCTTTAATAAAACCATTAAAACAAAGACATAGGATTGAACATATTTCTGTTCTGCAGAAGTATATGAATATATACTTTATAAAGGTCCAGTTAATATATCTACATTATTAAATTCTAACTATGTCCTAGAGTTTTCTACTCCCTGGAAGTCATTATATAATTTCCTCTGTTTCCACAGGACTATTTGTTCTAGTCTCTGTTGTTTACTATTTTGTGTGGCGTTGTTTTCTTTTTTGTTTTTAAAGCTGTGCTTCCAGCACTTTTTCAATGATTCCTGTTCCTTTTATGCTTGCTTTTACTGAAGGATTTCAGAGTTTTTTAACCATGTTTTGTAATAAGAAAAATAAAATGTAGCAGACTTTCATCCCAATGTGTGGATTTAACTTCTGATACCATAAAAAGCATCAGACATTTAATAGTTTTTAGATAAACTGGAGAAGTCAGGGGAGTCTGATGTGATATTACCCCTCTGTTAATACAGTTAAATGAATAACTACCCTCTCCTGATTTCCAGAGTCAAACCTCCCCACCTCCCTTCTATAGCAGAACAGATACTAAGTGCAGTATTAAGTCAGTTGATTCACTTTTTCTGCCTGAAGACACCATCCAAAAACTTGCAGCTTATCAAAATAAGCTACTACTGTGGAGGCAGCAATGGTTCCTTTTAGGTCATTACAAGTATACGACTAGAAGGACAGAAAAAACCTCTCTTTTATATTTTCCAAACATGGACAAGTTTCCACAGTTGCAGCCCATTTTTATTTTGATTCACTGAATGGATGACTGAAGGCTGATCAATATCAAACGTTCCAGAGACCCCAGAGGAACTTCATAAGAAAGTTCCTCAAAAAGTAGAAGTTGTGAGGTACCTAGGGTGGGCTCTCATGATTTTCAGCTCCTCCAGAGATATCATTAGATTTACAAACTACCTAAACAAAACTTCAGAATACAAACAGCACCTGCATCCCTTCATACTCTCCCAACAGAGCATCAAATAAACACAGGGACTTCCACTGGAGAGAAAAACCAAAACAAAACACTGCAGCATGAAATTATTTTCTGTCTGACAGGTGCACATTCTGTGTCACAAAGTGAAAGAATTCAAGAATTATAATGACGCTACAAAATATCTAGGAAAATAGGTAGGACCTTATGCACCTGCAATCTTCTATGCATTTAAGTTGTTCTTTTAGTTTGCGTAATACAGCTTATTTACAATTAAACACAAAACCTGTCTTTACATTTAATACTATTGCAAAAAAAGCAAAAAATATCCACACTAAAAAAAAAAAAGAAAAAAAAAGAGAACTGCTTTGTCAGATAAAAGTCAATTTGCCTTGAGGGCTTTTTTTAATGAAAAGTGAACTTATAAACAGTGGTTCCAGGTTGTGTGTGTTAGCATAATGAAGGCTTCCTTAAGCTTTTACCAGTTATTTACGTATTAAGAAGTACTTTCATACTCCATCCTCAAACAGTGTATTTTCGCAGTTTTGAAAAACAAAACCAAAACTCTCTTATTAAAGTGACATACTACAGAAAATAAAATTTCTATCATATTCCATTTGTGTAGCTGAATTAAAAATAGGAGGATCTCTATTTGTGTTTAGACATTTGAACAAATCAGTGCAGAAAAAATGAAATGCTAATTGCGAAGAAAAGAACAGGAAAGTAAGTACCAAGGTCCATCCCATAGGCATTATGGGGGAAAAAAAAGGACAATTGTCAGGGAGGGGTGTGGAGGGGAAATACCACGCTCCTATTAATGTAAGTGCAATTGAGAGGATCTATTAACTAATATCAAGGTGCTCTTGTGAGTGTCTGGGGTTGAGAGAACCTGTCATTCATTGCCGCTCTTCTAAACCTACAGTTCATCACGAAAATCCTCCCCAACAAAAATCTAAAAGCAGTTTTATTTTGGTTTAAACACATCTGAAGAACAAGGAATGAGGAAGGAGGTTATATTTTATTTTAGCACTATTTTCAGTTTTTAATTCACAACAGTATTTTGAACTGTTGCATGTCATGCTTTCTTGAATCATTCATCATTTTTTGAGGGACAAAATAATCCATGCTACAAATAACAGCTTGAATAAATACAATTCCATCTCTCGGTTATGGATATGTTTCTTACAAGCAAGGCTGTATTGTGCATCCCCTTTTCCCCAAACTATTCTGACACTGAAAATAAACTGTTGAAATAAATGGCACATGATGCCCAAAGCACTGTATTGTCAATTCTTTTGCTTCATGCATAACTTCGTTACAATGATTTATATCACTGAGTTTATTTTGAACATTGGAAAGGAAAAAGAGTGAGCTAGTGAAGATAAAACGAGTGTCAGGAGAAATAAACAAGTACTTCAAAGACTTTAAATAATTGGGAACCAGCATTTGAGGGTGGCAGGCTGGAGCTCAGCTTTGAAAATGGCTCATGTACCTGGAAGCCTATGAGAGGCTTGTCTTTCTCAGTATCCTGATTTACAATCCCTCTCATCATAATCTCTCTCATTGGTCTTTATGCATTATCTTGCCTGCTAGCTGTGTCAAATCATGACAAACTGAGTCCATTCTTTTTGCAGAAAAAGATGATTTTAGCTGATGAGGGACTTGGAAAAATACAAAAAATTTTTATTTCAGAAGTTTAGGAAAAAACATCTCTGAACTATGGCAGTTCTAAACCACAATGCTAATAATGGAAGGAAAAGATGAGTACTGGAATGAGAACCAACTCTGAAAATACAACCCATGTGGAAATCTTAGTTGTCTAGCCTCAACATTCAGTTTAATAAATGTTTACTCTAGTGTTAATAAGAAACATTTTACTCTAGTGTTAATAATTTTTATTTTTATACAAATGTGTTTTTTTAAATTCTACTCTTCGTCCCTTTAACATTTGCAAAGGCAAATGTTTTTTTCATCATGTTTAAATCATCGTGTTTAAGGCCACCTTGTAGTTCAAGCAATCACGTTTCAAATAGTATGAAAAAAATTTCCATGTCATGGCTATTTCATTGTGCCCCTAAATGGAAAAGAAACCTATGTCTAATATTTAGAGAAGCCTCAAATCACAGCCACTGATATTCAGCATTCTAACTTGGTGCCTTAAATGCTGTTAGGTCAAGAAAGGCTGCAGTTTAATCAAATAAGGGTAACATTAAATGAGTCATAAATTGTTCCTATAATTGAGAAGGTAGAAGAAGAAGAATAAAAGCTCTTGCCTTAATTTCTAATTCAATATTCATCATGATTTTTCTAAATGAACATGATGTCAATGAAAGAATTAACTTGTAGCTCAGCTATAGTCAGAAAATTTCTGCTGTTAGGATTGTGAGTGGACCAGTGACAAATACTTTGGATGGTACTATGCAATATTCTTACTTACCATGAGAACACGGTAATCTGCTGAGAGCTTTTCTACGTAGGATACTAGAACTAGTCTGAGCTCCTTATTCTTCTGATTAGAAGCCAATTCTCCTTTCCTGCATTTTGAGAAAAGTTAATACTTCTGAACAGAATCAATTATTTCTTTGTCTCACACCCAGCTTTGCCTATCTTTTGGAGCAGAGAAGCAGAGAACATCTAAATTTGGCTAGATAGACCTGTATTCTGCCTTGAATTTCACCTTAGGTAGCCTAATGGTGGGTGCACTGACCATAAATCCAAGATTTTGAGCAGCATTATCCATTTAGATGTCTACTAGATTTGTTTAAAAAATAGAAAAACGACCCGGTGAAGTCTTCAATCAGCAGAAATAAAAAAAAATAAAATCTAAGAGTATCTGATCACAAAGATCTGATTTTATTTTGCTTTTGTTCCAAAAAGAAGCAGGGTTATCAAACAACTTCTTATTCTGTACTTGAACAAAAATCATTCAAGGCAAGAACTCTCTTTTTACTAACATTTTTATCATGTCAGACTTGAACAAATGCAGCCAGTTCAATAGACACGAAAAAACTCGAGTGTCCCAGATCCTTCTACATTTCAAATGTCTCAGAAGAATGCTACAGTCTATGTCAGTATAAAGAAAAAGGGGACTATAATGTATGCTACTATTTGAAACAGGCGAGAATTGTCTCTGGTGGAGTCAAGTTTCCAGAACAACACTTACACTTGTAACAATGCAATATATATAGCTCCACAGGAACAGCACCTGTCTATTTCTTGTCTTTAGCAAATATTATGTAATATTCTACTCTTTCCTGACTCTCTTGTCTCTCTTTAGCACCCCTACTTTAATCATGGGCAAACAAACATTGTGAGGACACTGCTTTTTGAAAAGTTTACTCCTCTTATTTAACCATGACAAGGAAAGATGCCTGTAAATATGCAGTCGGGTTTAGAGAGCTACAGCAATATTTCTGCTGTACTTACACTATGTACCTATTGTATGTCTTCTAAAATCCAGGCACTTACTTAGATTGTCTTGACATTTGCCATATGTCATGAGGAATGAGGTATGAATTATTTTGAAAAAAATATCCCTGTGACAGAAATCCCTGTACACGGAGTGAAAGCACCCAATTCAATTCTTTCTGTGTCCTAGGTTTTGATCTGTGATTCTAATCATCCCCTGTCTGATCTTAGTTGCTGAAAGTAATAGGATTATGCAATGCCCAAGTTGTTTCTTTGGCAACTAACGCCAATAATCAAAAACGCAAGCTGCATTAAAATTTAGAACTTCATACTCAGGTCTACACAAAGCAAAATGTACTTTGTAAACACATGAAAAAAGTTGGCGGGCAGCTATGACAAGAGCTAAGTAGCACAAGGTGTCATGCTGATCTCTTTGAATCTGAGTTGTGCCTATAGGCTATAGGTCTCCTGTGACTTGCTCTTTATCCATGTTTTGGTAGGAAATCCTTTCAGAAAGCTGCTAAGACCCCTTATTTTGCTTTAAGTTTTTGGGGGTGTTTTGTTTTGTCTTTTTTCGTTGTTGTTTTTTTGTGGGTTTTTTTTGTTGTTGTTGTTGTTTTGGGTTTTTGTTTTGTTTTGTTTTGTTTTGTTTTTGGGTTTTGGGGTTTTTGTTTGCATTTGAAGTACTGACAAGGAAAGTGGCATTAATTAAACAGACTGACTCCAGCAACTGGTTGTGACTGTGATACTACTTCTCCTGGATGTTGGATATGAAGCAGGAATGTAAAAGTTATGTGATTTTCCTTCTTGACTAATGGGCTGCAATGCTGAAACATATCCCAGAGCTCTGCTCTTACAGGTGCTGCTAAAATTTTACACAGATTTTTTTCATTAACATGAAGATTCAAGGTGAAAGCAACATCCTCTGTTGGGGCCCCTCGATAATACTCATGGTAACAAAAGCTGTCCCTGGCTTCTGCAGCAGCAACCTTGTGTTTCTCTGCCACGGATAACTGCAAGCTGTGGGGCAGAAGCAAACCCCTCCAGTCAGTCTGGCTGTTATCTGGTGGTGTGAGTCGCCCTGAGCTCTCTCCAGGGTCGGAGAGGGATAAACATTGCCTTTTCCTCAGTACGACCATGACCTGTTTGCTCACCCCACAGCAAAGCACAGTGATACATTAAGCTCCCTCAATTTTATGAAACACATTGGGTAGAAACCCTTGCTTTAACAGCATAGGTGCCTGGCAGGGACGAATAACTCCTAAGCAAGCGTCAAAACACCTCCAGCAGAGGCACATCCAGAATGAACCGCAGCTCCCACAGAAATCATTGATTTGAATCGGTGCCTGCCATCCTGTACTGAGAATTGTACAAATGGGCAATGTGCCCTGCTTCTGAACCCTATTGATCTGCATGAATCTGAGGATAGACATGGTTGTGCATTTGAATAGGCCACAAGGCGGAGTTGAGGCTTCATAGGAAAGGAATAAATTTGTTATATTTCAAATAAGTAGTTTAAAAAAGAATGAGATAATATAAAATCCTATATTTCAAACTCTAAACCAAATTAAAAAGGATTAGAATGAAGACCACTTTACATTTGCAGACTGAGGTTTCTAGGCGTGTTTTTCTGCAGTATTTGCTGCATATCACCAATGGAAATGAAATCACCCTACTAGTCCGGGTCTAATCCAGCAATTCCAATTTTCGAAAAGGAATTTGATCACTAACAGAGTTTAAGCTGGCAGTTTTAAATCAACCCAAAATAACAATAGGCAATATTTTAGCACAGAAAAAAAATTTCCTCAATCAGTGTTTTGATATAGAAATACATACATTTCTTAAAAGAGTTTAAATTGCACACAAAAGCAGAAACTGTGTTACTGCAAGAGGGCCAGGGTCTTGGTTATATTTCTCCTCTAAGAAATGACACTTGTTAAAGAAGACTGACCCTTTTTTCCCTCCTTATCATAGTAAGGCATTGTCGTAGCACCTAGATATACCTCTATGCTCTCCTGTCCAATTAGAGAAAAAGTCAGTCCAAAATAAGTATAACTTAAGTTTATAAGGGCTGACAAGAAGATGGTAGGGGATGGCATGAATGCAATCATATTAATTCTGGGCAATGCTTTTCCACACATTAGCAACTCAGATGTTGTGCTCAGAATGAGAATTAAAATAAGAACTGTGAACTGCTGGCCGTAAAAAAGAAAACAGTACATCCAATGGCAGGGAAAGTATAAATGCAGTGCACCACAACAATGCTCTAATATTACCAAAAGTACCAATACCCGAGGAAAGCAGCTGCGCACATCACCAGCAGTGCAGTGCAGTTGTAAGCCTGGAGGAAAGCAGGAAGTTTCCCTACAGATTTGTAAAGAGAGCACTGTTTCCCACTCTGAGTGCTTTTGTTCCCTGATGCCCTGCTGCCAGGCACCCCATTGCACACACATTCCCTCTCATCTAATTCACTTTACGTTCTCTTTCCCCCTTAGGGGGCTCTCGTTAGGATTGCAATGTCCACCCCTGTTCAGTTCTTGGTCAGCTATAACCAGTGAAGTAAAAATGAGCAAGGCAATCAGAAGTGCCCCTGTGATTATTACTTTTTAGGTTTCGACAAGATGTTGAAAACACCATGGGAAAGAAATGCTGTTTCTCATCATTTGTACTTGCACAAACGTTCTGATCCTGTCAGCTGCTTCTTTTACTTTAGCAAGACAGGCATCTACTGTGAGCTAATTTGTGATCCAGTTACTCCAGGAAGCAAAGGGGGAGGCACAACTTCCCCACTGTATTCTTCTTAATAGCTTAGAAGTTTTGGTCTTTTTACATCTACAGGCTGTGTCTGTGCTTTGAGACGTCACTGAAAAAGCAAACGATGAAATAAATTCTTTTCCAGCCCTGTACCATGTTTTCAGCCTTGACCACAGCAGATACTTAGGGAAGTACTGTGAGAATATTTCCATACATTTTTCCATTACTCATTCCACTCACAAGTGAGTGAGTTCCACTATCAAAAATACAAAAAATTACTGGGTTTTGTGTAGCTAAAATACTGCCTTGTAATGTCTTGTTTTCCCTCTGCTTATTTCTAAGGAAAAAATGGAAATTGGTCCCTTGTTATCTTCTCCATAGCTCTTACAACAATTAACACTGATTTTTTCCCATTCAGCTGTCTTTTTTCCAAGTTTTACCTAGTTTTCCTCCCGACCTCCTCCCATAATTCATTTCACCTTCTCTAAGACTTTCCAAGTTCTATTGTATCGATTTTGAGGTTAGAGTACCATTTAACAGGCATGTCATCAACTAAGTAGTGGCATAGCGTACTTGATTTATTGCCTCTTCTTTTCCTAAGAACTCCTATCTTTCTCTTTTATTGTTTGACCAGCCCTGAACATCGTGTTGGTCTTTTCACTGAACTTTTAATCATGACTCCAAAGTTTCTTTTTGAAGTGCTTTCTTTTCTGAAGTGTTGCCATTCTCACTTGTCATGTGCTGAAGTTGTGTTTTTACGCCATGTGTTAAACTTAGTAACTTTGAATTTTACATCCTTCCTTACTATATAGTTAGTCGGTAATATGAGATTCTCCTGTGTCTTTTTGTGGCACCAAGGACCTGTTCCGAAGTTGCTGAAGGCAGCATAACTAGAGGGATTACATTTCTAAGGCACGTTCCCAGCACTGTTGACTGATCATTTCAGTTATTATCTGAGTGCTGTTGAGGGAAGGACAATGCAGCTGGGCTTAGCTCTGCTCACATGCGTTATTACAGCAGACACGTTCACACCATGACTGATTGCATATGCAGCATTTGAACAAATGGAGCATCATTTCACATGAAAAGATGAAATACAGTTTAGCATAATGTACTTAAGATTCTTATAGAGTACTGCATGTGAAAGAAATGGCAGGAGTCGGAGAATCCTGATCTGCTTGTAAGTGTAATGGGAAAGAAATATTTCCTAACGCTTCCACCAGTGACACAAAAAGATGGAGATGCTTAAGAATTCCTATAGCAGAAATGTATTAGCTAGAGCAATCTGCAAGGTAAATACTTGGTATTTAACTAGGTAACAAGGTTCAGGAAAGAGATTTTGATTCCTCTAGTTAAAGATGAGAAAATTTGAGAATGTGGATTCCAAGTTACTTAGTGAATAGACATAAATGTGTACAGAATCTACATTTTTTTTTAATATAGGGGATTGTGGCTTCACCCCAAAATAACAATCTGCTGTGCACCTGAAAGTCATCGAAATGATGGATGAAATACTTGATAAAAGTAATGAGGAATACACTTATAGCTTAACTAGGGATTTGGAGAATACCGTACAGAAATAAATGTCCCATAACAACTAAAATATTAAAGTCAAAACATAATAGAAAAGTATGTGAAATGGAAAATGTGAAGGTAGGAGGCTTGATGACATGAATGATGACAAATGTTAAAGGCAAAGAACACAGGCAAAGACGTGATAGAAGGAAGCTGCAATAATTTGTGATAGTTTCTTTCGAAAGTCTGCCTTTCCCAATTACCACAATCTTTTGCCCTCTTTAGCCACAATCATAACTCTACATACAGTCATCAGGTTATTCAGGCAACTTTTAAAGCAGCAACATTCTAAAATCCAGTGGTTTGAATCTGAAGGTTGACCTCTACAACTCCCCTTTTATAAAATACACATCTCAATTCCAGGTAGCAAACACTTGATTATTGTTTACTTGGCTTGTGCATACTGTAGTCAGGTAAAGGTCCTGACCACACCTTTAGCATTTACATTTGGTTTATAGCTCATTTGCACTACAAGCATCTTGACTTTTTTTTTGTTTCAGTCCTTATTTATTCATGTCAATGAATTCCATGTTTAACTTCCTTGCACACGTCACAGCCTGAAGCCTTCTAAAGAGACTCCATCAGTCCTATCCCAATAGATGAACCTGAGAATGTTCTTACAGCAATGATTTTAAAGCAACTCAGAGAAGTGTTTATTCAGAAATACTGCTGCTTGAGCAAAGGGATTTCATCTATGTTTATAGAAAATGTTTGCAACTACAGCTGGCATCACAAGAAAATGAAAAAAAACCCCTGACATTCTGCATTCTATTTGTATAAAAGACACTCTAAATGACATTTAGGTATAATTAAGTGTACAAGTGCAAGTAAGAGAGCCATTAGATGCATATAGAATGGTCATTGGGTCTTCAACATTAACCATTTCACTTCACAGACCCATAAGAAGGCGCTGAGTTACTTTGCTCTAGCACTGTTTGCTACATACAGCTTCAGTGTTTTTGAAAGACATTACACACTAAACCCTGACAATTCTGAGAGTGGTGCAAAATAGGACAAGACACAAGCATTCCCACTGAAATGCAGGCCTGGCAGAGATGTTTTGTAACACTTCCCTTACATACATCAGCTCATTGCTTGTACTTGCAAGTCCCACTGAACCCGGAGGAAGTGGGAGAGTCTGTCCTGGTATGAACAGACTGGAGGAATTGATGGAGATAACCACTGTTCAGCCAGAAACTGCAAAGAGGAGTGTGAGTGGAGAGACTGTATGAAGGTATGCTCCAGGAGAGAATGGGATCCTAGCTCTGGATCCATGTGGTTAGATTTAGAAAACTGACCGCAGCAAAACGGGGGCAGTGACACCTGTCTGCTAGGATTCTGCCAGAGTTCAAATGTCTTGCACAATTAAAACTTAATTACAATAAAAGCAGACTGCAACATCAAAAAGTTCCACATATGCTTATCTACACACAAATAAATAAAAGTGTAAAATTGATCTTGGTGTTAGTTTTTGTTTAAGCCCATTTTTCTTACATCCATTTTCACTGGAACGTACACAAAAGTTCTTAGAGTCTGTTCAAGATCCCTAAAGAAAAGCATAACAGTTTAAAGGGCACAGTAAAGAGCCGAGATTTCTCATGAGGTTTACAGAAGTACGTGCTTCAGATGGGGATTATTCTTGCAAAAAATTATGTAGCTGACATGGTCCACAGCATAATTTGGCAAGACAGTGCAAGACTCAGGAGAAAGAGGAGACATAAGTACACATGCTGCTAGCATACAAGATTTGATAATAAGGGAATGTAAAAGGAAACATCTAAAGAGTCAGAGAGGCACAAAACTAAAAAAAAAAAAAAATGCAGAGGAGACAGCAGTTTTCATAGGGATACAAGAAGCTCTGCCACTAATGTGTAGTTTCAGACACTTCAGCTCCATGGCCCCAGTTTGATGGGCAGGCTGACAGGCACACTCAAAGCAAGCTGGTACTCTGGACACTTGGACATAAGAGTATATTTATGAAAAGACCAAGACTGTGTGTGTGAGGCTAGCTACTGGATATAGAATTAGCAGTCTAGGTTGAAACACAGCTTTTAATAAGTAAAAAGGCATCACACAAGGTTAAATAAATGTTTAGAATTTCGTCGTGTTTTTTCAAAGAAGAAAACTGAATTCCTACCAATAAATAGGAAGTGAAACAGCTGGGAAAAGCTTAACCAGACTCACAATTAGTATTACAATGAACAAAACAAGACTTTAATAGTGAGAAAGTTCTTTAAACTTTCAACACAGTTGTTTCTGAAAATAATACATGTACAAGGGTGTGAAGCTACTATTGGCCATAAGTGTGCACAGAGGAGCAATAAGCTTGCAATCTGTATGCAGAGTTTTCAGTGTACGCTCCTGTTTGGAACCCCTATTACAATCCAAAGAACACATTTCTGTTTTCATTACTTCATTTTTTCAGGATTTCTAGTAAGGAAGGAGTAGGGGTGGGGAGACTATGTGTATAGCCAGACAGACATTAGCAACGCACTGTCATTTTTACAGTAATTTTATTTTGAAAGGTACCTTAATAACTTTGTTTGCTACTGCAAGCCCTTGAAATGTTTGTCAGGATCCTACTGAAAACCTGAACTATTGCATAACACTAGTGTATAACAAATGACATTATGATGGGGATTTCTTTGCTGCCTGAATGTTCTGTCTTTGAAAGCTGAATCTAAGAATAAGATTGAGTTTTCCAATGCATTTTTTCAAGCTTCCTGTGCACAGAATCACAGAATCTTCTGGCTTGAGAGGGACTCACAAGGATCATCAAGTCCAATTCCTGGCCCGGCACAGGACACCCCAAGAGTCACAGCATGTGTCTGAGAGCACTGTGCAAATTCTTGAGCTCTATCAGGCTTGGTGCTGTGACCACTTCCCTGGGAAGCCTGTTCCAGTGCCCAACCACCATCTGGGTCAAGAACCTTCTCCTAGTATCCAACAACCCCAGCCCTAGCTGAAGATGCATTTTAAGAATATTTGTTTTACTAAGGCAAAATTAGGCACTAATTATCTTGGTTTTAATCACAGGTCTTCTTTGTTTCCCTAATAATTTTTCTCTTTCAGTTTTCATCTTTTGGTCTCATCAGTGACTTTTTTCTGTCACCATTTTCGAAGGCTAGGATTTCCAGCATAGAAAGAACCATTAAATCATCTGATTTCAGCTCTTGGAAGGAAAAGATTATAGGATACTACTCACTCACCCTATCTGAACAGAGTCAACAGCCTTGACGCAAAAGCACCCTAGCAGAGTCTTTTTTCCCTTTGATTTGAAGACATCATGGGATTAAAACATTGCTGCTTCCCTTAGTTCATTCCACAGGGGACTATACTTCCTAATGGTGAAAATGCATGCCCTGCTTTTATTTGAATTGCCTTACTTTGTTATCAGTGATTTTATATTCGCCTCCATTGACTGAAACAAGTTAATACTAGGGAACCCTACTAGCTGAGCTTCTGTGCAGCTGTGACTCCCCACTGACAGCTTATTTTCCAGTTCTATTCAACAAGGCAGTTCTTAATCCGTTTAAAAATCTCTTTACTGATACTTCATAATCATATTTTTGGCAGTCAAGGTGTTATAAGTGACTAAAAAAGCACCTAAATACTTTCGTTCTTTGCTTTAAGTTTTATGAATCCCAGTGCTAATGATATGAATGAACGAAATCTTGTTTCCTTGACAAGACTTCTTTCCATAATATTAAGTTGCCCGGGCTTAATTAGATTTTCATCCTTTTATTTTTAGCCTGGTTTCCTACAGAAATAGGACACTGTCTATGTATTAGCCTCCTTATTGATCAACCTCATGAAAGGAACCATGAGCTGACCAGCAATTTCAAACATTTTTGACAATGTGGAAGAGATTTCAAGATTTCATGTTTCTGAGGTTTTTTTAATGGTATAAAAAGAAAAAAGACATTTTAAAGCACCCATGACCCCTACTTTTATTAGACATCAGATCTTGCAGGTTTTCAAGGCTTAGTTTTCAAGTCTTCATTGTTTCTGACTCACATGATTTCCTGCTGGTCCCTTGTATCCATTTACAGCTATTACTTTTAGCCTGGGATTCCTGTGTGGCTAACTAACCAATGTGTACCTGGGTAAATGACATGAAGCCCAGATTAGTTCCTAACTTGAGGGTTCTATCATTCTAGAATACCTTTCATAATTTTTTTTTTTTTAATTAGTATCCTTTAACCATAGAACCGTGGAATCACACTGGTTTGAAGGGACATCCAAAGCTCATTTGCCCAATGAAATCCTAGTTAGAACAGGTTGTTCAGAGCCATATTTAGTTTTGTGTAACTTCAAGGATGGACATCCCACTCCCTGTCCAGCAACCTTTTTCATGTATGACCACTCTCACAGAAATAATTTTTTCCTTACACTGCAGTGGAACTCCCAGTGCTGAACCTCCCATTCTTCTCTGTGTAGCACGGAGAGGTCTGTCCGCACCTTCCCTCTGACCTCCCAATAAACAGCTACAGGCAGCAACTGGATCTTCCTTTAGCCTTTTTAAGGATGGCTGTCCTCAGCCCACCTGCTCAGTTCTTGCCAATAATCAAAGACACCCAAAGATGCTCTTGGCCTTCTTAGATTCCAGGGAACACTACTGGTTCATTTTAAAGCTGTTGCTCACCAGGACTCTCGGGTCTAAGAGCATCTACCGAATCTTAAAAGACTTCTAGACAAAGCTATCTTGGGTTTCTGATCTTTAACATTGCTTCTATTATTGCTCTCTTATGAGCTTTTTCATCAGTGGACTGGAAAACATTTTGTTATTCTGATACATGAGTATATCCCCCCTTTTTAAAATATGGAAATGAAAAGTTATTGAATACTATTGTTTTTCATCCTAGTTTGGCTGTTCAAATCTTAGGGTATCCTTGAGTGGTACTGGCACTTCCTTCATTCCAGATATAGTTTAACCATATTAAAACTTATATTTTGACATTGCTATTGCCTTCACAATGGTAACTTAAAGGAAGTTGTTCCTATGTTTAGATTCCCTTGTCTATTTATTCCTTATATTTATAACTCACTATATATGGCAATTACTATTGACTGTAATTTTTATATTTTTCAGATATTGTAATAGTACTTGCTATTTCTTCCTGAACAAAATTGGGAACTTGGGTGTCTTGAGAGCAAAAGTCATCACTCTGTGAATTGTAATAGAAAAAAGCCCCTTTTTAATAAGCCCTTATTTCATTTGTATATTCTGCCTTCATGATCACATGACTTGATCTTGACTACTGATTTTGATAAGATACTCCCAAACCTTACTACTACCAAATACTACCAAAAGTAGTCTGTTCTATGATGGACTTCTCATTGATTTCATGATTTCCGTCTTGAAGGTGTGTTATTTATGGTTAGTGATTGAATTGGATTTTTTACTCTCTTTTCCTTTGGCTGCTTTTCATCAGTGCGACTGTCATGTAGTAAAGAAGTAAAAACCACAGGAAACAAGGATATATGACAAGGAAAAATTACTGAGGAAGCATCAGCCAGGCTGACTAGCTAGCAGCTTCAGGCAAGAGAAGAGAACCTGTCAACCTCTTCATCATTATGCTGATAGTAAGAGAGGGTTCACACAAATAGCCTTTGCAGTAGAGCTTGAAACAAGCCAAACCAAAAGAAGAAGCTGATACAGTAATTTTAGGAATGCAGTCAGTACAAGGATGTTTTAGGGCACTTTCTCCCTCCACTTTTCACAATGTGGGAAGTTTGGGATTTTTAAAAAAATATTTCACCCTTAAAAGAAGTATCTAAGAAGTCAAATCCTGTTTTTCTTCCACATCAAGAATCCAAATGTCTGGCAAAGTATAGTTCTGAGTAGAAATGAATACACCTTCTGATGTGGATTTTTTTCAGGATTATTCATATTTCAAGAGATGCAAGAAATAAACTCATGATAGACAACACTAACAACCTGGAACATGTTTTGAACAACACTATAAGGAGTTTCATGCTTTCTCTGTGAACTATCAGGCACCTTTTCTGTGACAAAAGTTGTAAAAAGTGGATGGATGCTTTCATCTTGGATTATTTTCTTTGCTTTTCTTCCTTCAGTTGGTTTCTCTCTTTATTTCTGTGCAGACTTCTGAATTCCCTGCGAATAACTTTCAAAGCCAAGTAGGCATTTCAGGAGACTCTTTGGTTTGCAAGTAATATAATGACAGTTGCCCTATTTTAGACAGAAACTGTCGTCCTGATTCCTTTGTGTTCATTTACATTTTTAGTACAGACTTACTGATATCCATATGATGTGCAAAAGTCCTGAAACATCCCAGCTCAGCTATTATCAAGGCCTGTATCTTCTGACTGATACGGATCTAAGAATTTTTCAATCAGATCTTCAGGGGGTCCATAAGGCCTCAAGATATCCTTTTTCCCTAATCAAATTAATTAAAAATTAATTGCAAAACAGCCTTTAGAAATGCATAACATCTCTATCCCTCCCACTCCCCCCAGCACATATACATGCACAACTTTTAATTCCCACTCATTCCTGCCCTTACATTACTGTGCGACTGGCAGAAAGTTAGAATTCTTTACAGATTTTGTGCAAAGGAAAGACACCCTATAAGAATCCCATGTGAGGGAGATGTTACAATATGATTTCACACTTTGCTGGACAACCGAAAGTTCATAAAGGTTAACGTGAGACACAAATCAATAAGAAATAAGGTTTCATTTGTTCCATGTCTGATGGAACCACCTGTCTGATGGGGAAATATGTTCTGTGGCTGCCCAATATAGGGTTCACCAGAGCACCAGCAACACAAAGGCTTGCTAAGGAATTGACTCATATGTGCAATCTTATTGCAGTGGTGGAAAAGGAATATTGTAGGAAGTGCAGAATGAGATTGGGCTAGAAAGAGGACACATAGGAGAGGACAGTAAGAAAACAAAGATATAGCTGGCATGTGATAGACAGGTTGTGGTTTTTTTACCATATCACAACAAAGGATAAAAGTTTGGCAATGACTAGTACAGGGTAAGTGATGTCACTGTGTTTCAGCAAGCACCTTTCCATCAATACATAACCCTTAATTCCCTTCCTGATAGGCTAAATGTGTTGGAACTGTGCTTTTCTCCAATAAATCTTAGCCATTGTACCAAACCTTTGGCCATTCTTCAAGTCAAGAGTGTTGAGATATCTTGACTGCAAGTTAGCTGGCAACACAATTGTTCAGGACCTCACTAATACACATCAGTAACTCCCAACAAGGGCAAGAGCAGCAGCAAAGATTATGACACTGATTACCGAACTTATTGACCTCTGACAACCTGGTGGAGACTGGTAATTACAATATATGATTCAGTTAATGGCAAATCTCCCCCTCACAGGCTTGCAAACTTTAATCGCAGTCTCCTTACCACTCTCCCCCATAGATGGAGAAACTACGGGCACAGAAATTAATAAAAAAAATCCACAGGGATTTTAAAAAGATGCAAGCAAGGGCTACCTGGGAAGGAATTAAAAAATCTATGACACTGCTGCTTCAAAAATAAGAATAAAAAGAAAATGTACTATGCTGCAGATAATGGGGACAGTTCTCTTTCAAAAGCTGCCTTAGTCATCAACGTTAGAAGAGCACATCAAAAAAGGGGGAAAGGAGTCAGACAAAACATTTCAAGTCATGGAAAACTGGAAATCTCAATCCTTTCTAGCAGACAGCAAGCTACTCGTGATAAATTACAAGGGCAGGAATAGAAGAAGAAGCTAGAATAGACTTTTGAAAATTTAATATAACTCAAAGTACCACTCTCTATTAGCATAACATCCAACATGTAGATGCAGAAATGGAAAAAGACAGCTCTAGCAACATTAAAAAATTAGCTCATAGATGACTAGACAGAAAAGCTTTTGCAAGTCTTTATATCCTCAGGGCGCTCTTCTACAAGAGATGGGAAAAGATGCATAACTGTGCTTCACACTAGTCAACAGCCACCTCAGCAGACTCAGTTCTCATATTTCAAGTGAGATAATACTTAACAGTTCAGGCCTAAGGGAGCAGCTTTCTGCTTATGATGTGTTGCAGTGTCATGTTTTGTAAGCATTGCAAGGTGCTGCGTAGGTTGTGAGAGGTTCAGCATGAGTGTTATCCACATCAGCATGCCTGATCCACCCATACTGCGTGTGCCCGGGGTCACAGGAAAGCAACAGGCTTATCTGAGCATCCCTCATGAGCTGGCATACTTAGAAGCTCGTACTAAAGACAAACACGAGTGCAGCTTCTGCATAGACAAGATGGACAGTCATAAAGATTTGACCTGAGCATGAGTTGGAGTGTGCTTAGCTCATAGCAAAGAAACAGTTCTCAATCAACACCTAGAAAATCACAGAATATGACGAGTTGGAAAGGACCCATCAGAGTCGTTCAGTCCAGCTCCTGGCCCTGCCTACACAATAAGCCTCAGTCTCAAAGCTGTCCCAAAACATGAGGATTCTGCAGTCAGATAAAAGCATATGACTGAGATGTCCTGACAATAAGGTGGCCTGTCACTGCCTGTGGAGTCTGTGCAGTGCCAAAGTTGGATGAGGACCTGAAAGGTGTTTGTGTTAATGCTTCTATCCCACAACCTTCACATTCAGGATCTCAATGTTTCTCTCTTAGACAGAATTGTGTCCCCATCTCCTTGTCTCTGTTTTTGGTAATTAATACCTCGGACAACATAAACGTCAATCTAAGGTATTTTTTACCCAAAGTATCCGTGCAATAATCCCTCTTTCCTATGCCTGTTAGCTGCAAGTTGTCTTTATGACTTAATATGCACTCTGGAGTTAGTAAATTAGCAAAAAGAGCCAGGAAGAAGGTTTTTGCTTATACTTACAAGGTAATAAAGTCCTCAAGAAAACACAGCCTTAGAAAGAAATTTATTTAGGCTCTTTGCTACTTATCTGGTTTTATGACATAAAAGCATATTTGACAAATACCTTTTAACTAAGTATTTAAAAGTTCTGCACCAAGATGGGTGAGTGTAATTTCCTGCATTTAGGACAGAAGTATACCTAACTGCTGTGAGAAAAATAGAACATTTGAGTTCAGCACAAATCTGAATCCTAAGTTTTTATTTAAAATTATTTATGTAAAAATAACGTCTACTTTCTCAGGAATCAAAAATCTAAGAGATAAGTAAGAACAACCCTGTTCTGAAATGAAGAGCAGACAACAACAACTGCCTGAACTGCAGGGAAGGCAGCATTGTGTAATATACAGCAAAGCTATCCTGAATAACACTGATCCCATTATGCTCCTGCTTGCCAAAGGTACTTTTATGGCTTTGAATCTTCTCTTATTATAAGGATTGCAGAGTTGAGTACAAGACCTTAGGCTTAGACAGAATAGGTTCTGGCAAAGCCTTTGAAATTTTCTAACAAAAATACTTAGCATATATAGAAGTTAGCACGCACAAAAGTATGTATTATATTATATAGGGACAGATATTTTGAAACATCTGCTAGCCTAAAATTTTCTTTCTTTCTTTTTTTTTCCCAAATTGGTGTCAGCCAAGTGTGATGCTAGCTTCTTTTTAGTTTGGCTGGCTGCTCTCAGGGAATGAGTTCTTTAGTCTGATTGATCTAGGATACTAGAAAATGCCAGGCAAATGTGACCCAGTATATAAATTCTATCAGAGTGAGAAAGAAATCTGCTTCAAAAGAAAAACAAAAGGATCAGCACGAGTGGTTTTACATTGTTTCCCAACTCTTACGATTACTGTCTTAGTAGCAGGGAAATGCTTTCGTATGTCTGTGATCCAAAAGAAATTCTGCTTCTAAGTATGGCAGTCTTGAGACAAACCTGCCTTTGCAGCAATAACTTTCACCTGGGACCATATTTCGTCCTGCAGTTTCTCTGTTGATGCAGCATAAAACCCAGCCTGATAACTTACTTTTTAATGTTGTCTCTGAAATCTGTGCTGCTAGCTACTAATTAAAAATAGGAAAAGTTAGTGACAGAAGAAACGAGAAAGGAGAAAAAAGGGAGAAAGTATGAGTAGAACAGATGGAGTAAATAGAAAGAACAGTAACTGTCATTCTCCTCTATTTAGAGCATTTTGTCTCCTTTCGATTTTGTTTAATGTTTATGGAAACACTTCCTATGTCTCCTCAGTTTCAACATTACTATTTGAATCACACAAACAGGATCCACTTCCCCATCATTACATGGAAATATTAGCCACCCTGTAGTGAAGGTCACAGCCAGCTTCTACTAGAAGGCTCTATTCAGCAATTGTACGAATTTGGCAGGGAAAACTAGTCTGGCATGAAAATGGCTGTGCATACTGTGAAGGATCAGGAGAGGGTTTGTAAAAAGAGTGAAGAGGAGCTATCGAATGGCTTTGCAGTGGGTGACTGTGATGGTTTCGGCTGGGGTAGAATTAGTTGTCTTCCCAGTGGCTGGTATGGGGCTGGGTTTGGATTCGTGCTGAACACAGGGTTGATAACACAGAGATGTTTTTGTTATTGCTGAGCAGGGCTTACACAGAGCCAAAGCCTTTCCTGCTTTCCATGCTGCCAAGCTCATGAGGGGGCTGGGGGTGCATGGGAGCTTGGGAGGAGACACAGCCAGGACAGGTGACCCCAACTGACCAGAGGGATATTCCAAACCATCGTGCTCAGTATGTAAAGTGTGGGGAAGAAGGGAGAAGGGAGGGGACACTTGGAGTGATGACACTTGTCTTCCTGAAGGAACCGCTGCATGTGATGGGGCCCTGCTCTCCAGGCAATGGCCAAACACCTGCCTGCCTTTGGGAAGCAGTGAGTTAATTCCTTGCTTTTCTTTGCTTGTGTGCATGGCTTTTGGTCTCCCTACCAAACTGTCTTTACGTAAACCCATGAGTTTCCCACCTTTCCCCTTTCCAGTTCTCCCCCTGATGCTGCTGGAGTGGGAGTGAGCGAGCGGCTGTGTGGGGCTGGGTTGCTGGCAGGAGCGAAACCATGGCAGCGACTCCTTGGTTGGAGTACCCCAGCTTTCAGTTCAGCTTGTAAAGCAGGTGGAGCGTTCTGCACACCTTTCACCTCTGTTTGCTCTCAGGCCTGGCACCACGCAAACCCACCGTAACACCCACACCTTGAGGTGACAGAAATGCAGGTGGCAGGGTCTGCAGTCAAAAGGACAGGCACCACTTCTCTGTCTGAAGTCATGAGGATGAAAGCTGTGGGACTGCATATGTTCCCAGGCCATCCAGATGTAGCAGCTTCCCCAAGTTTCCTACCTAATTTGCAAAAAAACATTCATTTCCTTAGTAGCTCACGCTAAGATAAATTCTGCCAACTCTTCTGGTTGATTCCTCCACCCTAATTATTATTTTCTTTACTGGATTATATCCCAGCAATTTACTTTATACAAGCTCATCAAGGCACTAGGTATTTTGTTCTGATAGCCATAATTTAAATCCCATGTTACTATTTTTATATGTAAAAAAAACTACTGTTCATGAATTATTTTTTAAAAGGATGCTGACTTCTGAAAAAAAGTACTAGAACACCAATTTGTTAAAATTTGTTCAAATTGATGTCCCTTATTGTGAAAGAAAAAGCATACACATGCAAACACTGAAGATCAAAGAAGACCACGGTTCTCTAAGAATTAACTTTGTTCAAGACACAACATTAACACAATTATTACCTAAAAAATCCATAAAATATTCACAATGTTTTGTGACTTGAACTAGACATTATAGTTACCGATTATCTGAAGCAATGAGAGAATGTGGTTAAAATACTAAATGTTTAGCGCTCTGTACAGGAGTATCACTTAGAGAGAAATACTACATTCATGTATGCAAATATTAATATGTCTGGCATTTTAAATATGCTCCTCCTATATCATAGGAAAAAAATATCATGCTGTGATTTAAATTTCCTCAGTTATATTAACTTGTCCAGGGTTTAATAAACAAACAAACAAAAAAAAAAAACATACAACAACCAAATAAACAAGATTGACCCTTTTCGTGCTTCACAAATTTCAAGTAATGATACCTTCAGATTATTTTTATTACCCACAGGTACAACAACAGACATCATAAAATATTATTCTGTGATGAAGCCGATAAATCACATCACATACAGGGCAAAATGTACATGTATAATCAGGCATTCATGTAGATTGAAAAAAACTAGAAAAACTAGATTGAAATCATAAACCAGGATACCACATTTTTTTAAATACTACTCTAAAGAGCAAAGTATTCACTATAGGTTTAGGCTGGAAAAAAGTAGCACAAGTAAAGATAAATTTCTCCTCTTGCTTCTCAGTTACAAAAGTGAACAGACAGCTAACTACCAAACAGTTGAACTTGAAAATCCTATTGGTCAGGGAAGACACTGTGACTGAAAGATTAGATTATGTATTTAATACTGGGTTAATACCTTTATCCTCAATGAATAGGTGTTGGAGTTCTCAGTTACAATAAAAATGTCAGCTACTTTATATATCCTGTGGGCAGAGCTCTCTCAGAATAACTTTATCTGTATACAATCACTTTGCACCACACATTTGACGTGTCTGAGGCAATTTCATGGATTTTATGCAAATTTAATGCAATTAGTGAACAGGCCTATGGCTCTGTTATCAGAGTGCTATGGCAGGGAGCAGAAAGGTGAATTGCCTCAGAGGCTGTTGCTGGAGACATATTTTCTACAGACAACAGAAGCTGACAAGACATTTCTGTGGGTTCTGGTAAGACCTGCATTCATGAAAGAGGATTGAGACATAGCACATTTTCTTTCCACACACAGAAGGGCTGCTTCAGGCTATGACACCCTTTCCTTGACACAAAAGGAGGTGGCTTCCTCTGCTAAAGAGAAACTCATCTAACAGAGACAGAAATACATTGCAACAGGATTTACCTTGCTCTTAGGGTCACAAAGGAATTTTGATAATCATTTTGATAATTATGAAGTAAAAATCTCAAAAATGTTTCTATCTTCTTTCTGCTCATATTTAGGCCCTGCTTCTGACAGTCATCAGGAAAAGATGTAAAAATAGTGAAATCACAGAACTAAATGAATAAAAGAATATCATAATAGAATGGCTTGGGCTGGAAGGGACCTTTACGATCATCTAGTTCCACCCTCCTTGCTATGGACAGTGATATATTTCCCTAGAACAGGATGCCCAAGGCCCCATCCAACTGACCTTAGACACTTCCTGAGATGGGGCATCCACAACTTCTCTGGGCAACCTGTTCCAGTGCCTCGCCACCCCTCAGGGAAGAATTTCCTCCTAATATATAACTTAAACCTACTCTCAGTTCAAAGCCACTTCCCCTTGTCCTGTCACTATATGCCCTTGTCAAAAGTTACTCTCCATCTTTCTTATCAGCCCTCTTTAAATCCTGAGTAACGAGTTCTCCCCAGAGCCTTCTCTCCTCCAACTCTCTCAGCCTGTCTTCACAGGAGAACTGCTCCAGCAATCTTTCCAGATTAAGGAGACATTTTTTAGTCCTAGTACCCTGAGGCATCTACCTCCTAGGAGGCATTTGTGGGCAAACTGTACTGATGATTAGGACTTTATCTCCCAGTAGGTTTTGTGGTTTGTTTGGGTTACTTTGTTGAAAGAACAGGTCATGTGGCTGTTTTGCTCTTCTTTCTTGCAATATAGGCCTAAAATAATCACCTGGGATGTGTTTTTTGTTTCTCCTCTCCAGATGGGAATTATTTAATATATGTCTATTTTACCGAAGGCACTCAATATGCATTAGCATTGCACAGAAACGAAACAGCAACACACAAAAATCTGATAATGACAGACGAAGGCATGCAGAAGGTCTTTCCCTTAATGATAATGGCATGAAACTGCCTGGTTTAGGAGGTTTATATCTTTGTTGCCATAGCATCTAAACACTTCACTTTGATTGCACCTACATTTCCTGTGATGTTTATTTCATGAGGCACCAAGAATACTTACATAACATGTCAAAACACTGCAGTGTACCTAGATCTGTACTAAAGGCCAAAAACCACGGTTACAAAGTGGCACATAAAGACAGCAAAAGCGCTTGAGGGTGTTACCAGGGCCACATAAGAGCAGGAAATTTTTTTAAGTAAAAACCTCAGCTGCTCTGTACTGCAAATTGTTCACTTCTCATATTTAAAAGAAGAAAATAGTAAAAGTGTAACATATCAATCTCACATGAGGCAGATAAAGTGGCAATTAATTTAGCTTAATTTTGAGCTTTGTTCAGATTGGAAAAGAGAAGGCTTAAGGGTGACCAAATTGCAGCTTTCTAGTACCTGAAAGGAGTCTACAAAAAATGGAGAGGGACTTTTTACAAGAGCATATAATGACAGGAAAAGGGGGAATGGCTTCAAACTGAAAGAGAGTAGGTTTAGATTCGATATTAGGAAAAAGCTCTTTAATGTGAATCTGGTGAGGCACTGGAACAGGTTGCCCAGAGAAGTTGTGGATACTGCATCCCTGGAAGTGTTTGAGGACAGATGGGATGAAGCTCTGAGCTTTGGCCTAGTGGAGGGTCCTTGTCCCTGGCAGGTGGGTTGGAACTAGATTATCTTTAATGTCCCTTCCAACCAAAATCATTCTGATTCTATGATACATTCTCAAGTGCCAGAAAGGTTTTAATATCACAAAGACACCTGCACATTTTCTGTATTTTCTTTCAACACCTCTCCAGATCAGAACGATCCCAGCTGTGATTTGGCTCAGGCCAAATATCTTTTGCCAATATATTCCTGGGTGAGATTCAGGTATTAGCTCAGACCTGAGACAATTCTCACTAAGAAATCTGGAAGCAGCCACTCTGTTTTCATAGAACTGTTGAGGTGGAAAGCGGCCTGTGGACATCTTCTAGTTCCACCACCTGACTCGGAGCAGGGACAGTTCAAGTAAGTTTGTCAGGGCTGTGTCCAGACATGTTTTGAGCATCTCTAAAGAAAAAGGTTCCACAATCACTCTGTGCAACCGGTCGCAGTGTTTGACTAAACTCACTGTAAAAGCTTATTTCCTAAATGTACACAGAATTTCCTATTTCAATCTGTCCTTATTTCCCCAGGTCCTGCCCTTGAGCACACCACTGAGAGGAGTCTGGCTCTTTCACCTTTACTTCCTGATATCCTCCCAAGCCTTCTCTTCTCCAAGATGAAAAGTCTTAGCTCTCCTGAATGTAAGATGCACCCACCTTTCCACCATCTTTGTGACCCTTTGCAGGACTTGTTCCAGTTGTTCATGTCTATTATACTGGTGAGCCAAGGACTACACCCAGCACTCCAGACGTGGCCTCACCTGGGCTGAGTAGAGAGGAAGGATCATCTGCTTTGACCTGCCGGCAATGCTTTTCCTAAAGCAGACCAGTTTGGGAAGCCTTAGAGTTTAGTTGTACAGTTGTGGTCAAGACCAGAGTAACTGGTTGCAGAAAGAGAACATGGGTCTGGAACTGTTTAACTTACTAGGCATCTAAACTGATGATTTATATTGCCATTCATTTCTAAAACTATACTGAAGTAGTAGGCAGTTACTAAAAGTTAAAAATAAATTGGGAATTCACAGGAATGGCAAGGGTTTCAGGGATTCTACAAAGTACATCCCTTTGCATGATAAAAACAATAAAGAAAAACTGCTTTTTTTCCAGTAAACACCCATTTGTTTCAGAAAGTGAAGGTGTGTGGAAGTCACTAATGTTTTATGCTACTTACCTTTTCTGTAGACAAGCTGTTTCAATATCATTTAAAGGTGCTGTACACATATTGGATTTTAGCAGCCTCTCAAATTTAAATGTAAGAAGTCTATGTCTGTTTTAGTGTGATAAGATGTTGCCAATGATTTGGTAAACAGCACTGCTTTGGCAAAAAAAAAATCTCTATTCAACATGTTATACCTCATCTTGTTATCACACGTCTTAAGCAATGCTGTAATCAGTTCACATACTGCACAGCCAAGTCCATGTAAGAATCAAGTATATTAAATTATCTTTAATCTTTAGAGTAAAATTGTTTGTTATGAGTTCACAAACTTTACTTCTCATTCCTACCAGTTATCCACTATTTTTTCTTCCCCTCAACAAGTACAGAAGATCCCAAGAACCTTAGATTTAAAATATGCAGCAATTTGCAGTCCCAGAGTTTTTAAGATAAACTATATATCTAAAGTATTGAGAAACTCATCTGGCACAAACAAAATCAACTCAAATGGATGAAACTGAGACACACCTAAGGCCATAGCAAAGGAATTGGAGAACAGGATTTCAGTATGCAATTAAGAATATAGTTTTCCTAATCTCTATACGATCTTTTCTGTATTGGTAAGAAAGTCAATACCTTCTAAATCTACTTTCTCTAAGTCAGTAATTGGGAATATACCTTCCACACAATCAGTTTAATGTCCGTAACAAAAAACTGGGCATTCATCTCTAACAGGCAGATCTAAAAAAATGAGGCTTTGAGTGTATAAGAAGCCTGACATCAGGAGAGCTTGGTGGGCCTAAGGACGACCCACAAAAAGCCGTGCCTTCATATTAAGAAAAAGCCCAAAACCAAGGATGTTTTTGATTTGTTCTGAGACCCAGGAACACAAAAACCTGAGTCCTGGTTGCAGATTAAATACTTCAGCTTGAAATCCAGAGCCTTCTACCAATATATACTTAAAAGAAAAGATCACTCTTTCTAACAGCTAAGGTGAGTAGTGAAGGTTTTCACAAAGATTCATTTGATCCTGATCAGGTCAAATCTTCCCAGGCTTCCTCTACAGATAGCAATGAGAAATGAACTGTACCTGAAGGGTAATAGAGCACAGAAATCCACTGCAGCAACTCTGCACATGTGGAGAAAACCCCTTTCTACATTAAATACAGAGACAGACCAACAAGATCATCCATACTAGATGGGAATAGTCAGTAAGGACAGAAGCAAATTTTAACATTTCATCCATCCTGAACAGGTGGTAATAAGAGCACTGGCCAGACCACGATGAGATGTAATCTCCAGGGCAAGGTCAGTTATTAGGAATATCCATAAATTGGTGAGTGTGAGTAGTCTTTATGAGTAAGCTTTTTTCATGACAGACTTTTAGTCATAGCATTTACCCAGGGTGCAAGAGACTGGGTTCTAGGTATCTTTAATGTGAAGGGGTTCAAGTCTGTTATCGCCTGCACCAAAGAGTCACATTAGAAAATCACCAAATAAAAAAAGCACAAGGGGGTCACCATCCAGTCCTTTTACTGTCAGCTGGATAAATTCAGTCCCAGAATCAGTTACAGGTTCCACCACTCCTGCTATAGCTATACAGACTTCACTGTGTCTAGAAGCATACACAAAATGGTAAAGGTGTGACAGCCTTGAAGATCAGCTCCACATATTAGGCTAGTATATTCAAAGACATTAATGACCATATGATTAAAAGTTTTCTTCATGTATGGGTAGGGGTCACATGCCCAGAGTACAGCAGATTGGACCTAGTGGCTATGGCTTACTGAAGTATATTGGCAAATCACAGCTAAAATTGAAATTTCACCTGCATAAAATAGATTTTAAGAGCTCTAGCACCATCTTCTTTTCAGATCTGCTATTCAATCTAAAAATGCTAATTGCTGAAACTTTCCAATATTCGATGGGTTTTTTTTATTGCTGCACATTGCATTTAAACTCTTGGCCAAAATAAAAAAAAGTTTTTTCTATGCATGCAAGGTAAATTCTAAACCTCTCCTCTGTGGAATACCAGATGATCTATCTTAATGAAAGTGATAGAAACTTTCTCAGAACACAATCACCATTCATAATGTAAAACTAAAAGGAAGGAAAAAGATCGATGCAGGCCTTATAGATCTGCTGTACATATAAAAAGATTATCCCATCCTCAATCACCCAGCTTGTCAATGGGCCTGGTTGTATTATTCAACAACTACGAGAACAATGCAATTCTTTCAAAACAGTAAGAATGTGAAACATAAGAATAGAATCTGTAAAATTTTCCTGGCATATTAGAGCTTCAAAGCTCCACATAAGCATCCTGTGACCTAGGTAAAATATAATTTCCATCTACAAGTTTGGGGTTCTGCAAGGTGGGAGAGTTAAGTTTCCCGAGACCAAGGGTAAGCCAACACCAAAGCTGAAGTCCTTCTGCCCAGCGCCTGGTAGAGCAGACAGCACGAGATCTCGAGCACAGTGGATCTGAACACATTAAAGGTGATGCACTTAAATTCACTTAGGGCATGGAGTCATTAATACATTTTTCTCATAGGAAATTGAACAAATAGGAGGAATCATTAGCAGTGATCAAGAACTATAAATAATGGGATCATCTCTTAGTAGAACACACACAGAGCCTTTTCCACAGACAGCAAAGCAAGAACCACGAGTTACAGAAAATGTGCTTCAATTTAACTTCACCACATCATAAAGGACTTCCCAAAATGCAATCAGTCAACCTTGAGATAAAATGTTTGAATGATCCTTTTATATCTCGTGTGCTTATTTGTATCTCACAATACCAGCAGTGCAGATTAGTCAACTGCAACGGTGCTTTGCGAGAAAATGACAGATATGATGAAAAATGCAGTCACAAAAAAAAGCTGACCATAGTCATTTGTATTCACACGAGCTCTGCTGTGTTTCTTATTCATTAATGAACAAAAACAATTCAGAATTTTGATCTTTTTTCTTTTCCTCACTTTCTTCCCTCTTTGTGCATTTTTTAAACTATTATTGACTATTGCAAGTCTAAGGGAAATGCCTTGCAGAATAAGCATCTGTGCACCCAGCCTGCTTATGCTGCATGTGGTAGAGACAGCAAGTTTTCCTCACTGGAAATTTCCTGCCAAATTGAAAGGCCTCAAAAATGTCTCCACGAAGGGGAATGAGGCCATCATCAGACTTGCTAATCAGACATTTCTATGAAGTATATTGGAATGTGGGCCCCACCCCACTTGCCTGTCCCAAATGCATGTAGCAAAAAGGTCATATGCTGCTAGAGAAAGGGTTTAGTAGGGTGTGAAGATGATACTATGAAATATGCACTCCATTGCTCATAGCACTGTTTATAGATATTGAAATCAAGAATAAAGCAAGAAGTTGTGTCTGGACATCACTTAATGCAATTTTAAATCAGTTGCCACAAGATGCAATAAGACTTCTTTTATATAATTAAAAATAGCATGATTGCTTACTTACAGATATGGTAAAACATAAAAATTGAATCTGGTAGAATTTCGAGCCTAAATAAATGACTGAAAATTGCTTTATAAAAAATAAGACTAACAATTCTAGACAAGACAAAGGTTTGTGGATTTGAGGTTATGATAATAAAAATATCTATACAATAAAATAAAGCCTGATAGCAATCATTAAACACTGTCAAGTTTAACACAGAAATTCTTGCTAAATAGGACATTTGGCATTGAAACGAACTTTTTATGAAATAATTGTAGTAAGATAAGAAAAAGATACAAGTCTCAACCCCATCCCATTTTAATATTTCAGATAATCTCCGTTTCTTCTCAAGATACTGCACTTTATATGGGTAATGAAATTCATAAATTAATCCTTTAGATGACAAGTTCATCTTCTGTTTAGTCTACCCTTAATATTAATCTATTCACTTTGTATGTCATATCACTAAAATATTTTGGTTTTAGTTCCTTCATTTAATGCATTCTAGTCAGGAAACTCTTTTATCACTTACCTATCAATATATTACTGGCTTTGTTTCTAATGCAACTCTTGTTTCACATTAAACCTTGTTCAATATCAGAGTCAGCTCTATCACAGAAGCTGATACAATTTCTCTAGCTCCCCTTATACAATCCATTTCAAATTTACTGTTTTGTACTCTGAAAGACAAACTGTTCAGCATCTCTCTTTAGACGGAATTAAATTCTTTATCTTTCACTACAGCTTTTGCCTTGTAACCTTCTGAAAGGTCATTTTGCACAAAAGTTGGAAAAATGTTTTTAGGTAATCCCAAAAAGGTGTCTGATAATAATCAAGGAAGAAAATTTCAGGAGTTTTATTAAATTTTTTACCATTTCAGTCTTTTATTCAAAAAGGTTTGGTTTTATTGTGGCTTTTTTTTTCCTTTTTAAACAGCAAGATATAAAATTAATTCCAGCACCTCTGAATCTCTTTAAAGTGGTTAATGTTTAGTAAATATTCCATCACTCTCTATTGTCTCACCAATACACTCTGATGCCCTTGTGTTCAGAATTCCCTATTGCCTACCTTTATGAGAGTTCAAACCATCAACCTTAAAAAGATGTCATAGATATTCAGTGAAATATTTCAAGGCTTTTAGGCTGTATCACAAGCTTTTTATTCAACATCAAGTTGGAAGGAATTTCTACACTGTCCTATTTTTGTATAGGATTTTTCTTACTCGATGGGAGAATTCTTAAACTCAGGAGGATTTTTTTATGCTTACTACCCAGCATTTTTCCTTATTAATATTTTTACTACTTGGCATTTACTTCTTTATGAGTTCTTTATTGTGCTGACCTTCAAATTGTTACTTGAGTTCCATATACCTAAAACTTTCCAGGAGAATATGATACATATACAAAGGGCATCCAAGTTAATCCTGAACTAAAATTAAATAAATACATAAAAGTATAAAGTCTGAAGACACAAAGGAAATAGTAAGGATATCTGTAGCAGGTGTTGGCAAATTTCATGGTTCCATGTTACTGATCGTCCTGCCAGTACTACAGTGAGTGATGAAATCCAGAACTTTGGTCATCCACTGCTGTGCAGAGCAATGAGCTCCATTTGTTACACTGAGCAAGCAGAGACAGTCTAGCAGTGTGGCACAGTGACTGTGTGAGCTCCTTTCTCCATATCTTCTAGATAATTATGAAAACACCTTCTGATTAATACAGTCTCCTACAGCGGCATTCAGATGGCTACTCTTTAGTAGAAGCTGTCAGTTTAATGATGCTACATGGTGGGATGTTTGTGAAGATGACTGTTCTTACAGATATAAATAAATACACTCAGAGTTGCTTTGAAGTTCAATGTACAGAGATTTCATTTCCTGGAAATATTCATTCTGCAAAGGCAACCACTTACCTTGTTCACAAAAAAAGTAAATATAAAAATAAATAGAAAACTAATTTTGTTCTCCTTTATAAAATTTTTATGCAACTTATCTAACAGTGAAATTGGAAGACTTAATTTAAAATAACTGAGTCAGAATAGTACGGGATTAAAATCTATGGGGCATGAAAGCATTCTTCACTTTCATCTGATTCCTAGAACCTGAAGCACAGAATGATTTCAGATGACAGGCTTTCAAGTGAACATGAGAGGAGAATGAAACATTGCCTGAAGAAAAGTATAAATCTTCTTTGTAAGAAAGTTCATCCAATGCTATGCTTAATATAACTCAATTAGTAACAGCAAAAAAAAAAGAAGAATCATGTATAGTATGTGATTTCATTATATAGGGTAGTTCTTAATTGTATTCCTAGAGAAGAAACTACTAAAAAATCCCCTGGTTTTTTGGCAGAAGAACAGCGAGTCATGCCTCTGATATGGAAATAAAATTAATTACTTAGTTGTCTTATATCATAACCAAGCTGAAAACATAATGATTTTGGTTTGTTTGGCTTTTTTTTTAGTTTATCTCCTGTGCCATTGGCCTCTACTTGTTTGTACTCTCTTCTTTGTTTAATAACACAAAAAAAGGCATCAGAGTGGGACCAAGATTAGTTAACTAGGTAACTAGCAACATGATCTGCAACATAGAGTTAGGAATTGCCAGCACATTCTAGCTTTCATCACTTTCCTGTTTCAGATACCTCCCACTTATGAATCACTAATGATCTAAGCAAATCCCATAGCAGATCTGACCTATCAGTGCACAGAGTTAGGAGACATTATTTGGCCAAAACCATCTTTTACTTTTTCTTATTGAAAACTCTGGTGTTAAGTTTTAAGATCTATATTGCGATTTAGCAGTCTCTGCCTTAGGGAATGTCATGTGCAGAAGAAACAGCTCAGTTCTACTGTGCCTTTGATCTTGACATAATATCCCAAACAATCTACAAAGCCAATGATTTGGTATACAACTAATAAAGTATGAGATAACTTGTACACACAGCAGATGTATTCATTTAAATGTTTGTATTAGCAGCAGGTGTGCAAAGTGTAGATCTTTGCATACTTCATGCAGAGCATTGTTTGCAGAATAAATGTCCTTTCAGTATCAGATATTTTGAAGTGAATCATCATTATCATTAATGGTGATTAGCAAATTACTGTTTGCTGCATGGTGAGATGCCCTGATGCTACAAAAGGCTCCGACCAAAGGACAGTTCTCAGCAAACCACCCAGCTGAACCAGGGCTAACAGGAGCCCTAAAAGCATTAACAACCCCAGTGTCTGCTCACAGGCTGCATTTCACCGGCAAGACAAGCGTTATGTGTGCAACACCTCTGATCACAGTGCTGAGCCCCAGCTACTTTTCCTGTTTCTTGTGTCCAGCTGTGGTACCATCCACTTTTAAACACATTTCATGATTGGCGCTAGGGTGTTAACAACTCAAAGCTAAACAGTCTGGCAAACTGAATGTGTTTCTTTGGCATGATCCATAGCCTGCTGATGCTGCAAAGAATACATCTACTGATTTTGATGGGTTTGGTGTTTGCTTTCCTATTGCTATGAAGCAGAAATATTTTGAATATTAAAAGACTTATTATTGCAGTGTATTAAAAACATGAACTTCACACCTTAAGATTCGAGAGAACAAATGGCCAATGTTTCAAGCTAAAGAAGAAATATGTCTTAGTCAAACTACAGCAGCCATGTTAACAGGACACAGGGAAGATGGCTCATCAATGGAACACCAATCAAACAGACTCAGGACTATCTCCCTGGAGTTGTCAGTCGTGGCGTTATGCTCAGACAGAACGGATCTGGGATCTGGGATCTGAGATCTGTGAACAGAGCACTGCGAGCAATGATGGGTACTGCAATTGCTCTAAGGTGTCACTGGCAATACCAGAGCATAGCTTACTCCTTCCAATGAGTGGCTTTAATGTTAAATCAGAAGTGACAGGTGGAAAGAACATTGGCAAACCACAACCACAGAAACTAAGCATTAATTGTGCAACTAACTAAGCAATAAGCACTAACTAACTAAGCAATAAGCACTAATTTTGCTTTGGCAATTATTTTCCTTCAAAAGAACACATAAAAAAACACCCAGAGACTTGCCAGATAGAAAGAACAGATAGAACAGCAAAACAGCCCAGGCATCTCTCTACTAATGCAAGCCTCAGACCACTAGCCTAAAATGTAAGCAAATACTGGGACATACATATCAGTAGCAGCCACAATCTCATTATTGTGGAGATCTTCAAGCAAAACCTAGAACAAACTAAAAGAGCAGATTTAAGGCACTGTGAAAAGCGGTGAAGACTGGCATGAAGAACAGTGTACAGCAATCAGCAATGACTTAAACTTCAGCTGCAGCACTTATGGCTGCATACCCACAGAGACATGCAAAACCAAAGGGATAAGCAAAGAAACATGGTGGCACCTCTTAAATGAAAATTCTGCAAAAGGAAAATCTTGAATTGGAAAACCACTGGAATACTAGAATGGCAAAAATGAAAGCACAAAAAGACTAAACAGTACTCTTCAAAATTCCATCTAAATATGTCTGTTTGCTCAAGGCCTTTTACAGAAATGTGAAGTACTCTGCAGCGATCCACAACAACACCTCAGGTTGGTAGAATAAATTCTTAACTGTTGTCTGGTGTTGCCCTTGATGCCTTTTCCCGGTCTTGGAAAATGAAAACCAGGCACGGTTAAGGGGGAAAGGGGTTTACCTCAGTATTTTAATAAGGATTTTTATGTGCACCATTTGTCAAGGTGGGATGCGCCGCAATGCACACCTAAGGTAAATCGTGTATAAAATTTATAGACTTTACAAATTAGCATATTTAACAAGGGTGCTCAGTAAGGGGGGCTTGGGTGAATGGTGTGATATTCTTTTCACTTACGCAATTTCTTCTTGGATGGGCCAAATTTCTAGTTTACAGGATATGTTTTAGAAGGGGACCTTGGCTCCCCAAGATTGTAGGATGTTTGGTCTCCTGGCTACGCAGCTTCTGGGATGTTTGGTCTCCTGGCCCCACAGAACCCTAGGACTATGCTAAGTTATCAGGCTTAAAGAATTACAAGTATGCATGCTAACACTTGTGGATACATAAAAGCTGTATAAAAGGTATATAAAAAAAAGGCAAAAAAAATTATCTTGGCATCACCGTAAGTGGGATAGCACCACTGTCAGAGCATGAAAACTGTAGAGCAGGCACTGTTCAGAATCAGCTGCTCCAAGAAAACCACATATGAAGAAGAAAGCAAAAGAACACGTAACCATAGGAATATATCTGTCTCAACAGAAATGCATAAGATGAAAGGAAGTGCTCAATAGGAAGTGACATTTTACACAGGAGAAGCTAAAAGCAAAGATACACAAAACATCTGCTCTTTTTTTTAACAAAAACTTTAAATCTCGAACATAATGTCACCGAAAAGAAGCAGTTATGAGAGTTGGAGATCTAACATTAGAGATTAAATCAACATTTAAAATTAACTACAAATTGCTATGAGAAGATCTGGCTGCTGGATGGAAAGGCTTTGTCCTTCAATGAAGAAAAATAAGTAATTACCAACCAGAAGGATTTTTGCATCAGAAAGTGAAACTGGAAATATTTGAGGCATATATACTGGATCTTGACACAAGAGTACCCCCAGTGAACCCTGTAAATGGAAACCAGCTAATAAGAAGTGTTACAAAGACAAGAGAAACATTAGGCAAAGTCATAATCAGTGAATGCCCAGCACAAGAGTGAATCTCTGCTCTAATGAGAAGGCAGGAACAGTAGCAAAAGGCCCAGAAGAACAGGAGAGACCCATGCACCAGTTCTGGCACTGGGCAGCCTTAGCACAGGGGGTGATTACCTGCCACCCTTCAGGTAACCATCTTCATGCCTGCCATGGTTTATATAAAACAAAACAGTATTGAGGAACAGCTAGCATGTGGTTTTGGCTCAAAAATTGTGGTAAGAGACAACGTTTCTTAAGACTTCTTTTTTTTTTTTTTTTCTGTTTAGCCCTCATATGAAATATGACATGACATGTTCAATCAAGGTGCTTCCATCAGGTCAGAGCATTCTTCATTACAAGCCTGGCATTACTTGATGTTCTTTTCTCTGACCCAGTGTAATTGTCACAGTCTGAAACCTGTCATGCAAAATATTTCAGACAAATGTGTTTGTAAACAAAAGGTGTGATGGTTCACAATTATTCAGACAGCTGGTGTGCTATAAAAATCTTTCAAACATGAAAATAAACAATTGTAGAGGTAACTGATAAATTAGGTCAGCATCTCACCCCGACTACTCAGCTACTGGGTGCAGCAGATTAGCCTCAGACTAATCAGTACAAAGTCATCCTAGACACAGGTTTGAGACAGTGGGTGCTATTAATCTTTCTTCTTTGAGGGGGAACAGTGTCTATTCTCACTCTTCCACCCCACGACAGTCTGTAACTGTATTTGCATTTTGCATATTTTGTGACTAAGTGCATTTGCATACTCTGATGGTGTCTTTAGTCATTTAGATTAGATCACTAATGAAGTAAACATACTTTTTCATCTTAAACTTTAATCAATTGTGAGCTGGTCTTTTTTAACAAAATCTAGGATATGTAGATCTTCCTTCATAGTGTTATCCACTACCGGTTCCATTTGAGAAGACAGTCCACAAAAGGAAATTAAAACCAAAGAAAGAAAAATGCATATTTGCTCATTTACTTACTTTTTGTCATGTAATTTACTACTGTAAAATTGCCTTAAGTTTCATAAAAGCTGATAGCCAATAATGGCTTTAAAATAGAAACCCAGAGCTACTCATCAACAGAATATCAAAGAAGTGAACTGAAGCTATTTAAAAAGAAAACTCTGTCCTGCTGTCCTGTCTATCCACTATTGCAAAGATTACATTTTTCCCAGCCCAGTAACTCTCAGGGACACTAAATACATGATAGAGCACCATGTCCATTGTACAGCATATGTAGAAAGTGGCAAGAATTTAAAGTACTGTCTGCAGCCAAATATTTTTTTGTGTGTGTTCAAATGCATTTTATGCCAACTCTCTGTGGAAACAGACTGCCATGTACTGGCCTATCAACACCATGGCATCAAAAGCTTTTGTTCCCTTCCTATATATGTCCAGTCAACTCATTTGCTGGAATACTACCACTCCTAGACTTTTAGCTCTAAAAAGGTCATTTTTTTCCTTAACATCTCTGCTTAAAGAAAAAATTTGAAACCATAAACTGCTGTACCATGTCAGTACAAAAAAAAAAAAAAAAAGGAAAAGGACGGCGTGTGCAAGTTTTAATTCTTGGCAGTGAGTTATATAAACTCTGAAATTCTACCAGGCTATTAGTATTGTAAGTCTCTTTATTGGTCAGCAAAAGTTACTTCCCTTCTTATATTCATCTTTACTTAGGGCTATGAAATATTACATTCTTCACTTAAGGTGTTTATATTAAGACTCTCGTGGGAGAGAAATGGAATATTGTAAACTGTAAAAGATGTTTTGATTTCAAGAGAATCGATTTGCCTCAGTGTTCCAAAATACAGAGCAGAAGCAGCAGATGTAATTTCTGCATGAGTTATTTATTTTGCTGTTTTGGAGTGGCAGCCAAGAGGGTCACCTTTCTAACTATTATTAATCAACTAGTCAGTCATAATTAGTTAGGAATCCCCCGGTGATGAACACCATCCAGATATACAGACTGAAAGCAATAGAGAGGCTCAGGTTTTCTGAAAGAAATGAAAAAACTCTGTAGCTGGTAGTTAACTAAACCCAAGGGAGGGTTGCTCCTAGATTCAAATATAGAGACTTTTTGTTATACCCTGGAGGATGACATAAGGATTTACATACTTTCTAACAGCTCCATATTTACCATTAAAACTCAAGACATTCACATTATACATATGAAACATTGGTTAGGTTTTTTTTATAGTCTGTCATACTTTTTCTTCATTCAAACCTCTTGGCAATCAATTATGCATGTTAATTGCAGTCGATGTAGTAAAGAGCCCTTTCTTCAATTTTCAGTAAGTTGTTTTAGTTCAGGTAGAAACACCTTGTTTTTGTATAATGAAACAGTCCAAATGGGAATTACAAATCCACTTTCTCCACGCCATCTATTACACTGTGCAATGTACAGCTTTCTGCACTCACTGCTAGTTTCATTTGGCCTCTACACCACATTTTTGCCAGCACATTGCAAGCCCCTCAATACCAAACCTTCGTAGTCTCTTTTTCAGCATTAAAGAGCAAGGAGACAGTGCTGTGGGCTAACTCTGTTCCCTCGGATTCACTGATGCTACACAAGAAAGACTTCTTTTTGCATTAGAGATTAGTGATTTTAGTACAGGACAAAGTTGCCAGGGACAAGGGTCAGTTCCCTCATCAGAAAAAGATGTGAGAAGTATTGTCCAGTTGATTAAATCCCAATAAAAGTTGCAAATTGCAAGTCCTGCCTTTGAAAGGTCATCAAGATGTATTATAGGGATTCTGAACGAATCCCCAGGATGCATAATTAAGCAATCAGATACACTGTATTATCCATTTCCATAAATTAACATCTGAATCAGAATAGTGTGCTCAGTCAGTGTGTCACAGAGAAAAATGGAATATCAAGAGAACCACTCAGCAATCAACATTCTTCACTTTCCTCAAGGCAGTCCTTTCTGTATGGTTAATATGACATTAGGCTGATGGAGTAATATTTTTGCTAATTCTAGCTGACCATAAACATTTTTCTGTTACATATCATGGCCTGTGAGTGAAATTTGTTTCTGTTCCACAGTCATATGTGCTCAGTTTTTCTCACAGGCATATTTTGGATTCCACACAATGAGGGGGGAAAAAACCAGTTGAAGCAGCTTCCATGATAATTTTAGTGCTTAATTTTAAATTTTTTATTCCGATGCATAATCTCCATTACCAATGCAGTTTCATCTACAAATACAAAAATACTTTTGGCAAGGCAGGAGCATTAGACATAAGTTTTATGCCAGTGTTTATATTCAGGACTATAACAACTGTTTATTATATGTAATTGTTATATCTAATTTCCCCGAGTATGACTGGTTTCAGCAAAGATCATGACCTTTTTCGGCTACAGAAACTTTCCCTGTGTCACACCATTCACGAAAGCAAAACTGACAAAAAGGACGATTATGGAATGAAGCCTGTGTTGCCCGTCAGTAACAGTGTGTGAATGATCATAGTGTGCTATCCACATGGCAATACAGTAACACAACCCGACACATTTCCAGATATAGAAAAAGTTTTCTGCAGTGATTGTACACTGCTGATTATCTCATACATTATGATAATTTGAACAGAAATGAGACGCAATGAAAAATACCAGCTAAAAATCATGTCTTCAATTGGATGGGTATAAAAAGAGTACAACTTACTTTTAAAAAGATGCAGGAGTTCATGTTTTGAAATCACATCCTTTTTCCCTCCTAATTCTTTGACATAATGTTAACATAGGTTCCGGAGGGTGTCCGTCTTCTAGTGACATTTAGTTAAAAACAAATTATGAGTTTTCCTCTTTAGAAACAGGGACAGCATCAACTCAGTAGCCCTGTGTCCTACAGACAGCTCTCCAGCACATTCTGGCCAGCAAGGCTGGTTGAAGCAACTTTTTATTCACCCGCGAATTGCAAGGCTGTGTCCCACAGCCTCTGCTTTATCCCACACCTCCTGCCTCCAGCCACAGACCTTGATATTCTGCCTCTCAAACACACCTCTCGCAGTTAACTCCAGTTGTTGCAGGCAAGCTACCTCTTAATTATTGATAGATAAACTGGTTTGCGCTGGCTTTAGACAAGGAATAATTCAGACAAGACACTGTATTTATTGAAGAATCCACCAGCTGCTCATAAGTCTTTTGAGACAGTAAAGCTGCAGTGTGGTTAGCAAGTCAACCAAGATCTGGTTTTCTAATGAGAGGACATATTTTGCTGTCTGGTCAAAGGTGTGGTGCCCTTATGTTGCTGAGTCAATTTTTAAACAGAAATTACCTGGATGCAATTTCTGGGTTTGTGCCTTACATAACAGATAGAAGAAAATGAACTCATCTAGGGAAAATGGAAAAATGATTTCATTTTAATTTTATATTCCTATTAGTATTCTTCTAAAAAGACAGTGAAATGTTATTATCAGCACACATTTATGGAAGTAAAAGTAATAATAATAAAATATAAGCAATAAAGTCATAATGAAGTCTTTATTTAAAATATGTACTAAATTCTCTATTTCTGGAAAAGAAAAAGTTGAAGAGAAAATCTAAAATCACCTTCCAAATACCTATGAGGAGTTTAACAAGAAGATGGAGCCAGTCTCTTTGTCATGTGTGGCAGTAGGACAAGAGACAGAGACACAAATTAAAATTAGAGATTCAGACAATGTAGGAAAACCTTTTCCATCTCAAGGACAGCCATACAGTGTAGCAAGTTGCCCAGAAAGGTTGTGCAGCCTCCAGCCTTGGAAATTCACAAAATCCAACCAGATAAAGCCCTGAGCAGCCTGGTCTAATCTCACAGCTCACCCTGCCTTGAGCACCAGGCTGCACTTGAGACCTTCCACCTCGGTATGATCCGATGAAAGCTTACAAAAGGTGTAGACACCTTCTAAGTTTTTTGCCATTTAACCTGAACATACATCAGAATAGGCAATTCCTTGCAGAAGATGTGAAAACACAGACTTTTGGAAAGTTTTCTTTCCTGAGAAAGAAAAACTTAGTAATTCAATGCAAACATTTCAGATTTTACTCCAATACTTGTCCTTGCAATGTGCTATTCTAGGTTTTTATTTGTTTGTTTGTTTGGCTGGCTGGGTTTTTGTTTGTTATTGTTTGTTTGTTGGGAGGGTTAATTTTAATTAAATATCTGAAGAATATATTAATTGCTGAGTTTACAAGAATGATGCCAAGTTTAATTTCAAAGATCTTGTATTTTCTCCTCTGAAGGGAATTACAAGACAAAGAAACAAAGTACTATAATATTTTTTGAGATGCGTGTGGCCTGAACACTGGCAATAAAAATAGTTGTGAGGTAATTTTGAAATGTCCAGGTACAAAGCTCTATCTGTGATTAGTTGTCATTCTATGGCATAAAAAACATTAAACAAGTACAGCAACTGCTCACTACATGCAGTCTTACAAGATTTCTAGTACAGAAACACGGGCTAGACAAAGATGTTGAAAAAAGAGCAATTGTTCTTTATGGATCAATTATTTCATTGTTCAACGACACACAGTTGAGAAACAAGATTAACAAGAAAAAATGCAGCGCTGCTACTTCTATTGTTATTAAGTCTGATTATTAGCTAACTGAAATAACAAAACCACAGCACATTAAGGTGGCAGTACTAATTTTATGATAAAAATGGATGGCGATCATGCAAAACATTGCTGAATATGTTCCTTTTCAAAGAACTTTTGTCTTCATAAGTATATAATCAATACTGATTTGAAGCTCTTTGCAGCACAGTAGACTTGGACCAGTTTGGATACCGCACATCTCAGTTGTAGGTCAAGTGAAATTTAGGTCATCCGCAAAGCTGGAAATATCTTCACTGACAACAAATGCCATGAAACTAGGTCGAGATCCTGAAACCTACTGAACTACACAGGTGGCAAGAGACGTAATATCTTTTATTGGACCAACTGACACTCAGAAAACAGACTTAATGCCTTTAAGCACAGAGTTCTTTCTCCAGGTACAATACATATCTTCATTTCATTCATTCATTTTATTTCATTCATGCTTACATGTCTGTACCAAAAATAAATTTAGGAGCTGGATTTAACCTCTGAGAACCTTGATAGCAAAGGGCTTCAAGAGACAAGATGCTGACCTGTGGCATATTGTTACATGAGTCAGTCTACTATCCCACTCAAGAGAGAAAGGGGATAGCTGCCAATGCAAGTCCAATCATTTAAGGAAATAAACCCCTAATTTTTCCTTAGACAGTCAGATCTTATCACTTGCTCCCAAATAGTTTACATTTAATAATTTTGTCCTGGTTTGGGGGGCTGCATAGCTGATTTGTGTGTCTAAATCAAGCCCAGAACAACCATGGGGTGCCTGAATGGAATCATGGAATCACAAAACGGCTGAGGTTGCAAGGGACCTCTGGAGGCGAGCTGGTGCAAACTCCCTGTTCAAGCAGGGCCACACAGAACCAGTTACTGACCACATCCACATGGCTTTTGACTGCCTCCAAGGAGGAAGACTCCACAGCCTCTTCAGGGCACTATGCCTTCACAATAAAAGTTGGTTCGTAAACAGCTGCATTATGATGCTCTTAATAAATATGGTAGAATTTCCCAGAGCAGTTTATTGACAGCATTTTTAAAACGTATCAGTCAGACCAGAGAACAGCCAAGGAATGCATCTTAAGAGAAATATGTAACTGTAAACAAAAGCAAATCAATGCAAGTGTTTTAGACTAGCTCTCCACTATGCAAAGAATAAAAACACATTTATGAGACAGTCTATCTTCTTTTTGGTGCTAGCCATTCTAGTTGTTAGTTAGAGACCATGTTCTCAACAAGGCAACTTTTGCTTGTTCACAAAAAAAACCCCAAAAACCTAATCACATTTATCAATAGATGGTGAAAAGAAAAGAAAACAAGTTGAATATGCAAAATATACTTAAGAACTCAGATACTACTATAATTTAACTTCTTTGTATCCTTCTCAAAACAGCAACTGAAAAGCAGGCTCTCATGTAATTTCTGATATTATGTTTTATTCTTCTTGACAGCAAAAGATCTTAATCTGATCCATTTGCAATTTACTTCAATGCTTCACATAACATATTGTCTTAACAAGGATGTTAATTTGCAACAGCTGTATGTTGACTAGTTTGGACAACTCAAAATTAATAGAAACTGCATTGTGAACATCTTGGAAAAAATCTCTGTAAGTATTTTTTTCACTTTTTTTTTTTTTTTAATTGAAGGATATTCTTTTTGAAGAAGTGTTGCATGCACCTTTGAGGCAAAATTGCTGCTATACAAGATAAGTAGGTGTTTTCTTGGCAATCAAAGCAGGTAATATCTCCGGTGGACATGAAACAATGTTCTGACACTTGAAGAGGCACATATACACACACAAGAACATGAATACAGCCAATAACTCCTCTAACACAATGGTTCCCTTTTCAGCAAGTCCCCAGATGGCTCTGATAGAAAGCATAACAAACCAACCCACTCATTTGGCTCTGCTAGGCATCCTGCACTAACAGGAAAATCCCAAATTAACTGGGACAGGGAGGCCTCAGCACCACAGAACAGGATGGAGCTTGATAAAATGATTTTAGAAATATGACAAAAGACACCAGATAAACAGTTTCTCTTTAGAAACAAAAGAAATACAAACTTGAAAACAAGCCAGGAAGGAGTGGTGTCAATGTCCACTATAACAAAAGCACTCCTAAGTTCCATATGAGCTCCTCACTGCCAGGTAATAGCACATACAGAAGACGTTTCCTATCTATAAGCAGTCTCTAAAGAGCCTCTTCAATGCAAGTCTCAAAATAACCCATATATCTTCCATGGAAGTGCATCCTTTTAAACCTGGATCTCCTAAAGCAGTGTGTGGAGGAACTGAATTTTTGTGAGGGTTCCCATAGCTCTCTTCAAACACAGCCCCACATCCCGATGAACAGCGTGCCAAGTGCTGTGCTTCAGTCATACAACATTGGTGTATACACAGAATTACTCTGTACATTTTCACACTCTAATACAGATATCTTCTACAGAGCTAAGCTTCTTTTAATTTAGGTTGAAATTTCCTGTAAATCACATTGTCAAGCTCCCCATAATAACAGCTGAATAGCTTCAAAAATTTCATGTCCTACTTTTTTGACCTGCACTGGCACTCCTTTAACCTAAAAATTTCATTACTTAAGATGACTGCTGTCATTCCCAGGAGACGAAAAATGAGATTCATGTACATTCTCCAGCTAGAATAACTTGGTGTTGCTTCCTTCTTGATTAAGATTTTTTCATTTAACTAATTCCCTGTGATAAAAGCACCACATAACTGAGTGGGAAACTTCATTTCACTTACTCCTCTTCTGTAGTATCCTTTGATTAAGATTTCTTTTGCCTACTTTAATTACTGTATTCTTTCCTTGATGCAGTAATCAGAAGACATATTAACAAACATTTATATGTTGTTAAAAAAAAGTGCACAAACCACATAACTGTGTTTTGTTGTAACCAGGAAGCCTTACATTTTTCTGTGTATACCAGTTGGTTGAACAATTTTTTTAATGTTTGCTTAATAAACAAATAATTCTTCATTCTCTGCTGAAATCTTATAACGGGCAGTGAGTACTACCACCTCTTACGCACAGATGTCATTTTACAGAAAGTCCAGTGAGATCCAGAAAATCCAGCCATGAGGCGAGGGAACAGAGCTGGGCACTGGCATGACCAGTAACAGTTGGGACAGGGGGCCCTGGGCAGAGCCAGAATGGGTCTCCTGGCTCCTTGGGCAGCATGGGGATGGGGGCCAAGAAGGGCTATTACTTTCTTATTTCTTAAGAATATGGTTTTAGGATGCTGGGGTTGCAAGCTGCTTAGGCAGAGTAACCATGAACTTCAAAAACATTTAAACACAACTAGCATACTCCATCTTTCACTTGTGATAGTACATTTTAAACTATCAACCTTTAGCCACCTATTTAGCACACTTCCCTTTTTAAACAGAAATGTGTACTAAAAATAACCCCAAATCCCAAAAGATCCCTAATATCTATAAAATAAACACGTTCCATTATTGCTTACTGGAATCTCTTCATTTACCTCTCATTCTCTCCACCAAATATCAGTAACAAAGCTGATTATATATAAATACTGAGCTCCAAATCCCTCCTTTGGGAGGGAAGAGTATTCATGTCCCTTTTAGGCCTCAGCCATCAGGCCTATCCTAATCACTGCTAAACATTATTATCTGTGGCCTGTCTCATGTTCTGAAAGTTTTTTCCCTCAGCAAAATAATGGCAAGTCATCTTACAGAATTATCCCAGATATATAAAGTATTTTAGGATGTAAAATTTATAAATCTGCCAAATATATTTTCATGTATATTTTCTTCCGCAACAATTGATGTTCTTAAGTTGTAACAATAAGCATGCACTGAATATTCTTATTTTTTACAGAAACCTATGAGAACAAGAAGTTTTTAGGAATTTTGTGAATGATGCAAGAAAAGTCTCAGGCCTCAATTCACAAGGAATTTCTGTGCTGTCATACCTAAGTTTTAAGCATCTGGCGGGGAATTAAATGCTGAAACCCCATACTTAGTCATTTTGGCTCTATTTGGTGAGTGAAAAAACAGGCAAGTCTTAGCAATCCTCCTAATACCTAGACACTTACAAAGACAGAGGCATATCTAAAATCCTCTTCTCCCTTAGGCTGGTCTTATTTCTGTGTTAGGAATTCACAGCCTGGACCTGTTCCTGCATTTGGATGCCTTTGGATGTGTCTTTTGTGTAATACAGCTGCTTCATGCTTCTTAACACACAGAGGAGCCTCCTCTGCAGCTTGAGAAAGAAAAAGACACATCTCTCATTTCTTGCAAAAGTGCTGCAGTCAACAAGCTGTGAGCCCTCATTATCCTCTGGCAAATTTCTGTCATCATGTAACTCACTGTACAAGACTGATTGCGCCAGAAGGAGACTAAGACTGAGGTTTGGTAGTGAGAGCTTGCAATTGCTTTCTGTGTTATCACTGGATACGAACAGCTTGTGGATTAAAGAGCCATTTGTCACTGAACATTGCTTTAATCAATACTAAAAAGCCTATACTGTATTAATGTCAACATCTTGATTGACTTCCAGACAGTTTAATATAAATTTCTCTTATTGCCATAATAAATACCTTACTGTGAGCAGACAGATATTTTTCTCCTTCTGGTATTTTAGAATATTAGAGTAACACTGCTACTCCGAGATCTTCATTAAGTCCTTTATATGACTTCTCAAAGCAATCATTTAAAAGATACAAGTCAAAGTCTGGGCTGGAGCTCTATGTCAAAAATGATACATTTTCATTTGTTCCTGAAATTTCAGGCTATCCATCTGCTTGAAAACTCATGTAATTGACTTCAGCAAATTTTGCTGAAAAATGTGATCTTTACTTAAGATTTCATCACTGCTTTATATTTAAAGATTTAAATTTTTCGATAACTAATTTTCCACCTACAAAACATGCTGTGCCACTATCAGAGTTACTTGAAAAGCATATCTATTTCTGATGGTGTAAATACCATAAATAATTTTTCTTTAAATCTTCACAGAAATACAGTAGTCTCCTTTTTTGCACTCCATGAGAATAGAGAATGAAAATGGGGTCTCTTCATGATTTGTGCATTCATCTGTTTGTTACAGAATCCTCTGAGAAATTAAGATCAGTCAAGAGACATGGAAACTAACATTTTCAAAGATTAATTAAATAAAAATAATTCTAGATAATCAGAAATTTACCCTGTATTTTCTAGGTATTGCCCTATAATTAAAACACTTAACAATCTATAAATTATCTTGAGCACCACATTTACCAAGTATATTAATGATAGTTGTCAAGATGGCATTTCAATATACTTCTTAGTATATAATAATATTTCAACATGGGAATCATTTACAACCACTCAAAGCAAATATAAGTACACCATAATCATACGCAAAATTCTAACACGGAAGATGGAAATAAAAGACAATGAGTCGAGATAATAGTAGCTGGGAAAACAAGTATCTTTTCTGCAGGTCTTCTCTTTTCCATAGAATAAGAAATTAATTGAAAGCATCATACTTGAGTATCACACAGCTTTGCGTCAAAACGCCTAACAAGTGTCACCATATCTCAATTCTCTCACTGCAACAAAACCACTGAAAGCTGAACCGCAAATAGATGCAATTACCCTGGTGAATGGGTCCAATTTTCTGTACCAGCTTTCATTCAAGATGAACAGAAGATTCACTCAGTCTCAACAAGCCACAAAGGAGGTCTGCAATATGACAGAAAACAACAGAAATACATTCAGAAGCAGACAGTGATTTCTGTGGAGGAAGAAGTGTAAAAGCTTGCACACAACTAAAGAGCGTAAAGGTTACCAAAGACTTTTCAGAATATATTAAAAGAAACTTCAGTGTGAACAAAAAAAGTAGAAGCCATATCCCAGTGGAACATAATACGTGTTTCTTTCAGTTCTTAATGAATATTAATGGAACATAGGAATACAAGACTTTGACATTCGAATATTTTCAGCGTTGAGACTTTGTTTGAAAGGAAAGTTATTTATTCACTAAAGAGTTGATTCTGGACCCACTGAACTTATTGTTAAAATTACCTTGGTCTCCATGGGTATGCCCTGCAAGTAATCAACAAAAAATTTGGTCCTCAAACCACACTTAAGGATAAGTCATGAAACACAGGTTTGAGTATCTTTGAATTCCCCTGTTTAAAGCAGTCACCACTATCCATCCCCAAGATTATGACCAGCTAATGCACAGTTTTTAATGCATTTTATCCTCCGTCAGCTCTCCATCCCTCACTTGCTGGGTCTAGTTGGTACTACCTGACAGACCCTGTAAAGGAGATGACAATCACATGAGGAACACTGAATAACAGACCAGAATGACTATGTAGCCTCAGGTGTCTCCCAGTTCAGTCCTTGAATGACAAAAGGGTCTGTCAGAGGATGTTTTGATGTGCTGAAAGAGGCATTACACCAGAAGAAGTGGAGCATGGAACAGACACCTTCACTGAGTAGGACTGTGTTGTGGTTTGATGCCGGCCGGATGCCAGGCACCCACGAAAGCCTCTTGCTCACTCCCCTCCACAACTAAACAGAGGGGAGAAAATGTAACAAAGGGTCCATGAGTTGAGATAAGGACTGCGAGAAAACACTTATCAATTACCATCAAGGGCAAATGCGGCTCAACTTAGAGATATTAAGTGAATTGATTACTAACGAAATCAGAGCAGGGCACTGAGAAGTAAACGAAGCCCTTAAAAACACCTTTGCCCCCCACCAACCCCTCACTCCTCCCCACCAACAGCGCAGGGAGACAGGGAGTAGGGGCTTTGGTCAGTTTATCATTTATCACACATGGTTTCTCTCACTGCTCAGGGAGAGAAGTGGTTCTCCTGCTGCATCATGGGGTCCCTCCCACAGGAGACAGTTCTCTGTGAACTTCTCTGATGCGGCCCCATATCATGACCAGCCATCCTCCCAAAACTGCTGCAATGTGAGTCCCTCCCACAGGCAAATAGTCCTCCCCAAAGAGCTGCAGCGTGGGTCACCCTTCCACAGGGTGCAGTCCTCCAAGGACAGGCTGCTCCAGCCTGGAAGCAGGGCCCCTCTCTCCACTGGGTCTCCCACTGGATCACAGCCTCCTCCAGGCATCCACC
>VZTG01002653.1:1834-57229 GCA_013397845.1 Melanocharis versteri | reverse complement strand
ATCTCTGCATCCCCCGTGGATCCCCATGGGCTGCAGGGTCACAGCTGCTTCACCACGGTCATCACCACGGCCTGCAGAGGAATCTCAGCTCCGGTGCCTGGAGCACCTCCTGCCCCTCCTTCTCCACTGACCTTGGTGTCTGCAGAGTTGTTTTGCTCACATGTTCTGAGTCCTACTCTGTCTGGAATTAAAACTGCGCCACCAACTTTGTTTTGATTTCTTCTTAACTAAGTTATCACAGAGGTGTTACCACCATCTCTAATTGGCCCAGCTTTGGCCAGCAGCATGTCCATCTTCAGAGCCATCAGGGATTGGCTCTGCCAGACAGGGAGGAAGCTTCTGGCAGCTTCTCACAGAAGCCAGCTCTGTGGCCCCCCCACTATCAAGAACCAGGTCATGTAAAACCAACACAGACTGCTACTACTGAACAGGTAGAAGACCCCCAACTCTGAAGGGAAATGGGAATATGGTCAAAAGAAGTGCTCAGGTGTGGAGGCTATTATCACATGGAACACACCAGCAAACGGGAAGTACAGAATCATAAGACCCACAGACAACTCCATCTCCCTTTAGACAAGAAAAGCTTTTAATTTATTCCTATGGAGCAATGAGATACTAGAAAGCTTAAACTACTCAAAGAGTTCATGGGAATTAAGACCTCAACCAGAAGAAATCTATGAAAAGTAAATAAACTTTATTCTTTTTATGTTGTTTCCATGAAATACTGGTGACTTAAAAAAAAAAAAGGTTTTTTCCCTTTCTTTTTTCTTTGCAAAAGCCTTGAATTGACCTTTCTTGTGACCTTTCATGCTACAATTTTTGGGCCCAGCAGCTTTAAGCCTTACCTCTATATTCACTTCTGATGATTGTTCCTCATGTACGTTAATTGGGTTTTTTTGATAATAATAAAAAAACTCCTTACACTGACTATATTATTTTCACAGATCGGTTATTTCTGGGGAGGAAAACATATCTGACCATCTCGTGTAGGGATTCATATACCTTTGTTCATTTGACCCAACCTATGGAGTAAGGCATACTTGCATATCCATGAAAAAATCCATTAGCATTAGCAGAAAATACATTAATGACTACTAAACAACAGAAAATGCCATTATTAAAATAGAAATCCTATAAAATACAGCGGTAGAACAGAGACACCTCATAGGAAATCTGTATACTCAATACTATGCTATTCACCAGTCCATGTGATTGAAATCACAGGCCATAATTTGTAAAATTTAAATGGCTATTCAAATCATCACAAAGAGAAACATTTCGAACATGACATGCCTTTGCCCACAGTCAATCAACCACCTGAAATTCTTTACAGCAGCTATGCCTTCCTGAATTACATCAAGACAATACTATAAATCAAAACCACAAATTATAAGGAACTGCAAATAGAAGCATAAAATAAATGGAACATCTACCCATCTCCACTACAGAATCAGCACAGGAAGCAAACAGAAAAACATGATAAAATGCATACAATTTAGAAGAAGACTCCTTTCATACTATCACTCCTAAAGTAACAGCTTCTTCACTGAAAACCCTAAAGAGAAAAGTTGTGACAACAGTATTTACTACCATATTTTTCTCAAAAGCCAGTACTTCTAAATCTCACTTAGAGAATACATCTAATGGACCAATGGGACTAGAAAGATGAAAAGAAAGCCCCAGATGTTTGTAATCTGAGAGTATGGGTGGTTCCAACCACATATTCTATCAATTTAAATTCCCAGATTAGATAAAACCTGAGGAAGTGTATATAAATTCTGTGTAACACACAAAAGCACACTCTATGACTTGCTTTGTAATATCTGGTCGGCTGTGATAAAGGAGTTCAGTGTCAGCAAGTGCAAATCGCATTTCTTTTATAGCAGGTTATAAAAACGTATGTTGCAAGCCTCTCCCCTCACAGGCTACAGATACCATCCCAGTGCAATTTGTCTGTTTGTGCAATTTTGCTAGTGCTGGCAGTAAACCAAAAATGCCTCTTATGAAACAAAAAAAAAATCCAAAACTCAACCTTAACCGATGTGTCTTCTGTGAGAATAAAAGCTGATTAATCCTTTGGTTCCCAGGAGTCAGAAGTTCAGTGATGCTAAGCATGAATGCAGGCTGTTTATTTTCATAGTCTTTACTGACTTTGTTGAACTGTCATAGACCTGTCTTTCGAGTCACTCGATAGTTCAGAGTTTTCTTCCTACTTCTGATCCTTTGAAACAAAAAATGAAGATGCCCAGCTGACCTATGGTTTAGAAGAAACACAAAAAAAAGAGACAGTAAGCAGAGATTTAACAAAGGATATGGACACAAATCCTCTTGGGTGTAAGGAACCGTGCTTTCACAAAGGTAAGTAACTGTCCCAATATTTAATGCAATGTAACTCTGTGTACCATACAATCACAGCAGTCTTGCTAATTTAAGCTCCTCTCTTTTGATACCAGGCATTATTATCTAAGTTCCTATATGCTGTTGGGCAAGAACCTTTGCAAATAAGTGTTTCTTTGGTTCTGTTCCTTTCTTTCTGAGAGCTGAAATTATTCACACCTCCTTCTGGTGAACAAGGAGACTAAACTGAACCAAGAACTCCAAGAGAAAGTGATTTCCAACACCCTCTTGGTATTTCCTGCTTATCAGCTTCAATGCCCTCAAACTATATTCAACTTCATTCACGAATAACAACAGATGAATCTTTTTTTTTTTTTTTTTTTTATGCAGGTGAGGAATCCAGACAACAGAACGCAGTTACATTTATGACCCATTTGCTTCACAGGGAAGACATGGGGAATAGGGAACATTCCCCATCTAAGCCCCTTCTCAACTCTTCTCAGATACAATGAGGGACCTTTAATCCCATTTGTAAAAGTAGTAGAGGGAGTCTAGCTTGGAGCTTCTTCTGTTTGTCTGTTCTCCATAAGTCTGACATGTAGTTCTGCGCTTGCTAGCAAAAGAGAGTGTCCCTGGATTGCAGTCATCCATTTACAACTCCAATGTCAAAGCATCAACTGCAGGAACATCTAATTCTTACACCTCATACAACAAACAAAACTGTCCCCTCCTTTTTTTGGAGCAGGGAAAAGTACATCATGGCCTTTGAAAAGAACTAAGAAAGGGTGCTTTAGAAGTCAATGGAATTTAATCAACATTGGAATTCTAGTAAATAGCTAGGGATTCAGTTTGATGTTCTTTGTCTGATTCTGTATTTTAATGTCTTTTGGAAGCTAATTGCAGCAGATAAAGATGATATTCTTGCTTCCCTTTTATGAAATTAATCCATTTTAATGCAAGTATTGAGAGTGAGATTATCTCAAGGCTTGCGTAAACAAAGTATTTCCTCAAATACTGATGAAAAATAAAGGCAAATAAAAGCATGCACTTTCCTGAAGGGCTGAACATAAACCAATAGGATTACAGGTGTAGTAGGTAAGTAACTGTAAAACCCTTGCCAGCAGGGAAGCTCTGAAAACTCCTACCTTCATCTTCTCTGCCTATATGCTCTCGAGCAGCTGTTCCTACAGGGTATAGGATCAGGAAAACAGAGAACAACCTGCAAACGAAAGGAGAAAATCTCACTTAATAGTCCAGGCTTGAGAAGGGCCTCTAGCCTGTAAGATTTGCATGAAATAAGAAGACAATTAGTGTGATATCTATTTTAAAAGTACTAACTCTGGAAGATCTGATTGCTCTCTAAAAATACTTCTAGGAATATATATCATGAATGGAGAACAGCTGTTTAAAATAAAGAACTAGACTTCAGAATATATGGGTATGAATTAGCAGTGTATAATTTTAGGATGGAAATAACAGAAAAAATTAAACAGCACTGTAGGAGGGTGACAAGACAAAACAAGACAAGGCAGTCAAGTCCAAGCGCAAATAAAGTTTAATCTCAAAAAGGTGACATTTATGAAAAAGATTCTAATCTGCAGTTAGTAACTGTAGCAGGAAATTTACAATCTAGAAGGCTTCTGCTGGCTGTGTTTTCTGCCAAGACTGACATTACACAATCTCTTCAAGCAAAACCATATAATGTAGCTACACGGTATTCTTTTTTTACAATCTTTATGTGTATGTGTTGGCCATACACACAATTATAAACACAATTCTGCTCCCAATTGCTTTAAAGCAAAAGAAATGTTGAAGTTACTTTTTTCATTATTCATTTGCTTTTTATTAAACAGAAGAAAAAAAGGTTTTAACACTATCTTTAGAAGAGAATATGGACTACTGCCATTCCTGAAGGGTTTCTTTCTTTCCAAGATGTATTTTCAGTAGTTCTAATAATGGCACGGGACTTGAATAAAGATTTGAAACATAATCAGAGTCTAATTCTAAAATAAGAGAAATACGTTTTACAGTAAAACTTCTTAGAGAACTCCTAAGATCTCAAAATTTTCCAATTACTTATATTTATTTCTAAAGTCCACACATCTGCCCAATGCTATAGGAAACCATTATGTGACATTCGATCTCTGGGCAGGAGATAAATTGTCTTTTCTCTATCGTTTACATAATGCCAGTGAAAATATGAATGACAAGAACTTTAAGTCCACACTTTTTTCACTGAACTCTAACAGCTGAATTCACATAAAGTTTCTCCACAGACTTAGATTTGGCCATTTTACTCTAAGAATAGAGCAAACAATACAGTCTTTGTTTCAGGAATGGAGGAATCCAGAGGCTGCATATGCAGTTGACAGTCGAGTTGCTCAGAAAGCCTTGTCTAACGAGGCACAAAGTAGTCCTGTTAACACCACCTTCTATCCAACATCTACCAATTAGGATTTGGGCCTCTTCTGTAAACATTTGTTAGGGGCTTTGAGGGGTTTTTGACAAGTAAAAAGTTTCATTAAGAAGTTAAAATTGCTGTTATAGAAATAATGAGAGGTTCAAAAGGGAAAGGACATAAAATGAAACACAGGAGGTGCTCTCAAACTTCAACACTTTGCTGCTGGGAAGATGAACGAGGACTGGCACAGATTATCCAGGGATTTTGTGGAGTCATTCATTAGAGATATTCAAAAGCTGTCTCAACACAGTCCTGGGTAACCAGGTCTGGGTGACCCGGCTTCAGCAGGAGAATTGGATCAGTTGACCTCCTGAGGCCCCTTCTAACCTCCACCACCTGTTACACACACTTTATTCTGCTTTTTAAAAATCCTATGATATGAAATTTTGGGAAAGCAGGGGGGAAAGAAAGAAACAAAAAATTAAGATAGTATTCTTCCTGATGGAAAGACAAATATTCAGGAAATATTATAGTTTAAAATAACTGTCCAACCCAATTTTTCATACTTTCTGTATCTGTGTACTGCTGGGCTTTTTTTTTCACAGGGACTCCTGCTTCAGGTACAGGCTAACCACTGATTATTTAAGGAATTCTGATTAGACAGGAAATGAAGCTCTTCTAGGCACCCCAACTTCATTAAACACAGACATTGGAGACTGAAAATATCAAATATCAGTAAGTTAGTTTCCAAGGACCAGCATATTCGATTTATTAAACAATTTTCAGCCATCACCCATCCATTTTTCCTCTTCAATTATTTAATGTGAACAGTTGATTTCTTATCAAAACTTCCACTTTTGGAAAGTTTCTTCACTGCTCTTTGTAAAATAATTGGCAAAACCCTTTTAGACTTGAAGGATAGAATTTGGACCACACAAAGTTATTAACAGTTTCATTAACTGATTTATCATTTTGGGTTTACAGATAAGAGAAGTCCCAAATGAACTAAACAGAAAACGTCAATATATGTTAACCACATTATCAGTTTAATGTGCAAGTAATATTTAAAATTACTTCTTTAAACAAAAAAAAAGAGATAAAATTTAATATCTTTTAAAAATAGCACAAAGTGAATGCAATTATTCATTGTAGAAATGATGTAATAAGGTTTTTAAAAAACTATTTTTAAGGAAATTTTAACTAGAGCTATCTAGAGATTTCTTATTTTTACAGGAATTAGACTAACACCAATTTATTCCATTTTTTGCACTCTTCTGTGCAGTTCTATAGACTATTCTCAGTGCTCCCCAAAACAATTATAATGAACAGAAACAATTCAACTTCAGTCTATCCTCAAATACCTACAGCCTGGAAAAAAAGTAAATTTGTATCTTTTTAAACCCTCAGGAACACAGTAAATAATTTAAGCCCCTGATCCCAACCCTTTTATTTTTAAAAAAATTAGTTTCCCCCCTCACAGTACTTTCACAGATCTTCCCTTTCCATTTTAACATTCTGCTATTGCAGAAAGGGTTTCTCTGCACTAGTGAACAGATTTTATCTTGAAAGTCATAGAGCATTTAGCAACATTTTACTCAAAGTGATACATATCAAAATATCTTCTTCAGCATTTTCAAGATGATTTTATAAACTGATGTTCTCATTAACCGAAATGATGCTGTACTTTAGCTTGTACCAGGTGTGCCTCTCCAGTCATGTAAATACTGGATTAGTTTACTGTTCTCTAATATTAATATTGACAGGAAGTAACCAGCTGTAGTACAGCACTTTAAAAATTTAAAATCTGTTCTCTAGTCAATGCCAAGTGTAAAAAGAATTTATCACACTTTGACATATTTACAAGTTAGGTTTTGCCACACATTGTACTTAAATGAAAGGTGCAAGGTATTCTGCTTCTGGTGCCTTGATAACTTCAGTCTGGGGCTGCATTAAGTTAGTTTGTTGTGCAGGTCTGATGGTGTTTAAAAGATGAAGCCAATGAGATAAGCCTGGGAGCTTATTTTCTCCACATTTATAACTTTAACTGCTGCTTTACCTGAAAGTATTAGAGCAGACAGTTCATTACCACCTGAAAAGGGCTACTACATTGTATGTGAGGAGGTCATCTGAAACTGATGACTTTTAAAGGTCATACACAAAATGAATTTTGCTTTGCTGAAAGACTCTCTCCTTGGCACAGTAAAAATCTTATTTTAACAGCAGCTGTAAATGTTATGTAAGTAGAAATAAGAGATCTCTGCTACCTTTACCTACTTTAATTCTGCCAGGAATTTACTTTTGGACCAATTGTGATACTCATGAATGGTGATGTTAAAATTTGCTTTGCTCTGGATCATCATTTGAGTGGTGAATTGATAGCTCCGACAAATTTTGTTTAATTTTTAGAGTTTGTTTTAATAAATCTCCTGTTACATATATTCTGCAATATGAAGAAAAATCATTTCCTTATTTTGTAACACTGAGGAGCTTAAAGCCTCCAACATCTGTGGATGCTGCAGATTCAAAAATGGACAGATAGGCTGCAAAATAGCACAATAAGAGATATTTTCTTAATGTGTAATGTTAGCAACTTTCCCCAATTCTTTTCTCCCTAAGGCTATGTGAAATTTATGGAATGTCAGATCACACCTGACATACAAGCAAACGCATACACAGTCTACTTCTTAATTCGCTTGTGGTGACATACATACAAACATTTTTGTTTTAGTGGATTCTAGGACTTGAATCCTTCCCACTTAGTAATGGTACTTAACTAAAACACCTAAATTAGAACCTCGTCTCCCTCTATAGTCAGTAGAGAACAACTGGAATTTCAGAGAATGATTCAGATTTTTACCATTATCTTTCTCACTCCATTTTCAAGACCCGTTGTGTAGCACAAATCTGGACTAACAGATAGGCAGTGGTTAGACCTGGACCACCAAGTCAGGAGAGAGAAAATGTTCTTACATATTCATGTGCCATTTTGACAGGACACACAACATACAAAATTAAATCCCCTCTAACCTGTTCCAGGGATGCTAAATGCAGGCTGTATACTTTAGGTACATACCAATGTCAGGAAGAAAGGAGGCACAAAAGGCAGAGGACAGATTAATTCAGGAAAGAACATACTTCAAGCAATGTACTAAGAAATGTACTTCAGGTCCAACATAATGCATACAGAGTTTTAGGCAAGCAAAAAATGCAGCCCAGCCTGCTGAAGGTGGAATATGATAATCATAAACCAGGAACGGCAGGGCCTAAAGAGTCATGTTTGCACTACACTCAGCCATTACATTTAAGGGGCAGCATGCATCCACTGACATAAATGTACTTCCTGGGCTGCAGGATGAATTTTACTTATACAGTGAAAGATCCCCAATGACAAAAGACTTGGGAGAGTGGATGATGTTTGATCTCCATGATGGGGCTAAACTGGCTGATATCCAAAGCCAGTAAAATGGTCAAGGAGCCACAACAGCCAGAGAACTATGTCCCAAGCAGCTCTGAAATATGTAAGGCCATGTCTGGGTCAAGGCCACTCCAAAACATAACATGCAGACAGTATAGTGTAACAAGACTCAGGCACTACATATGGATGCAGATTCCTTCAAAAACATCCAGAAAAAGCTTCTGTCAACTGGATATCATCCTACTTTGGGACATATGGATGCTGCCTGTCCTTTCCTGGAGGACACTGCCTGAGCACACTTGCCCAGACCACTTTGCTGTTTTGTTTGGCTCGTGCTTTTTGCTCTTTGGTCTTTCTGTTTGCCAAATCCCTCCCTTAGCTTCCAGGCCTATATTTGCTGCGCTTGACTAAGAGCTGGCACCTCTGTGCCTTTCCAAGTGTTGCAACAAACCTGTTCCTGTTCTGCCAGTCTATCTCACTTTGATGCTAAAACACAACATCCCTACAGAATGCCTTGCTCATCTTACGTAGAACAGTTTTTACTATGGATTCTCTGAAGGGCAGTGGTGATATTACCAAATATCTAAGGTTCCCTCCTCCATGCTAGTCATGCCAAAGAAAAGTAGCTAAAACACACTGCCCTGGTGAAAAAACCCCTATGGAAATATCACTGGAATTCAAGTACATTTTGAGCATTTCTCTCTACCTCCATTAAGAGAAGGTTTGACACAGGGCACATGTGACTGCCACAACCTACAACCTACGAAAGACTAAGACTTTGGGTAACTATAAAGCTTACTGGTACCTACAGGTCACAAAGTGCCACAGAGTTGAATTCCATCAGCTTCCACTTTGTTTTGTACTACCTTAGCATAAACTAGATAGGTCCAAATGGAGTTGAAAGGTGATGTCCATTGAAAATTGATGTTCTATTGCATGTTAGGAGAGGAATATCTACCCCACAGAATGTGTAAAAGGTCTATATGGACAGACATGTACCTATCTAGAGAATTATCTCTCAGAACAAGCCCGCAATTAAGAGTGATGCATGAAGACACATCAGGGCTATAAAATTGGTTGCTTACAGTATTTCATGGCTAATCCTTTTCAGACCATGCCATTAACATGTGAAGAATTTCATCTATGCATAAACAGAAAGTGGGTACTCATTTCACACCTGAAATCAGAAGATCATATTCAAAATGAAATCTTATATATTTCTTTTTCTCCCAAACCACAACTCAAGTGATCAAAATCAGTGCCCAAGGACAAGAGCAAATTAGAAGCTATCTTGCTCACTACCTTGAGAATTTATGTCATAGCTGCTAGTCAAAAATTCCTTTCAAAAGTTTTGGGAATACAGCAATCATACTGCATCTCAAAAACAGACTTTTCAGCCTCAATTCCTAATTTCCCCTTTCCTCTCCTTCTTGAGCAAAAAGGAGTGCCTGAGAATTATGAAAGGATTATGTTGAGCCATTCAAACCAATTGCTTCTTGAAAAAAATTATGACAGTGACACAGCGTAAAAAAAAAAACAAAACAGGTTAAGAGAGGCTTTGATGGAGGATTGCTTACTTTTATAATGCAAACTGTACTTTGTGAACTACAAAATTTTTGTCAAGCCATTCACAAACAATATTATCTTAGCTATGCCCATGTGCACTTGCAATGACATAGATCTTTTGCCAAGAGTCCCATCAGTTTTCTGATCAAAGGTTACTACAATAAGGTTGAACTGTGTAAACCATGGACTGCCTTGGTCATAGTCTTAGCCTCTCTTTTCCCTTCAATTGGTTAATAAGGAAAAATACATCTATTTCACCTTCAGACTGTGACATTGCACTATCACTCTCAAACAATAGGACTTTTGGGACTATGTAATGTGACTTAAAACTTGCTTCTTTGACTTATTAAGCAGCATCTAATAGCCAAGAAGTACAGATAATTTAAATACAAAACAAAGCCTTAAGCCACAGGAACAACTGGAATGACCATAATCCCTCTGAATGACTGCCTGCTTTGTTCTGCACATTGACTGTGAAACAAAGGAAAAGACATTTTAAAAAGAATAAGAATCTGAAGCAGTATCCTGATGCATATTTCACACAACTAGGGAATCCAGGCTACTACACAAGATACCTACCAGCTGGAGAGATACAAGGAAAAGATAGTGCAAGTGTGGGTATATCAACACTACTGTAGGTTAATCCTTTTTCAATATGTACAGTTTAGGTATTTAGAGTCACATCATTTGTTGAGCTTAACTAGACAACTTTTCAGTAATAGAGTGGGACGTAACTGCTGGATTTGCTGTTTAAAAACTAAAAGACCATTACTTGACATCTTGAAAATCTGGTAGTTTTATTGTTGGATTTTCTGTTTACTGTATTTTAAATTCCAAGTCATATAGATAAAATATGGGTTTAGATTGACCTTTGTCTCATGTTCTGAATTTTGGATGTAAATTTGCACAATGTTTCAATCAACTGGAACAAAACAACAGCGGTAAAATGAAAATCTCACTTGACCAAAGTTGCTCTACAATCATGCTGCTGTTTCCAGTTCCCACCTCCTCAGCTCTCAGCAGCAAGTTGTTCTGAAACACCCAGACTTGATATCCCAAACACCATCAGCTTCCCCATTCTCTTCCAGGTAAACTATCTAGCCACTGCTTCAAATTCCACTTCAATTTTTATCATGTATAAAAGGGAAAAATTGCTGACAAATGTATAGTTTGGGTCAGGGTGCTTTTGATAAAGACAGCACAGAATTATTCATAAATTTCTCAGACTGCAGTTATTTTTGACAAACAAACCCTTTAACATCATGATCTCAATGTATTAAAAAGACAGAAAATCAACTTTATGAGAATGGGACTTCCAGTGGTATAACAAACTTGAAAGAGCTACTTTTCCACCCCTCCAAACAGGACAGAAAAGTTGCTGGAACCCCTGGCATACCAGCTCTGTCTTCACCATCTCCTGAGACAATTATAAGTTTTCAGGGAAGAAACTATATTATAAATCTAAATCAAGTGTTTAAGAAATGGAAATACTGTGTGGGCTGTTTACTTTCATATAATAGTTAAAGGATATTCCTGTTTAGAAAGAAAAAAATGAAGTAAAACCAGGAATAGACCTAGAAACACAAATAGCCTTTTAGATATAAATTGACTGCTACTATTATTAAGTGAAGAAAACACTCCTGTCATGAAAAGCAGTTTTTTGTTACTTCAGGAGAATTTAAATTGAGCTGTTGACCTCTCATATACGGCTGGTTTTAAACCTGAATCATAGCTGACAGGGTATGCCTCAGGTTGGGAAGTGAGGTGGTGAAACTGAGAGTATCTCAGCTATGTTTAAGCCTGGATTTTATTTCATCAACCACTTACAATGTCATAACTCTTTATTGCTTGCAGCACTGATGCCTATGAAAATACTCAGAAACCACTCCAGAGTAAAAAGCCACAGAGGAGCTACAGACCTTGTGGGAATGTTAGCACATTTCAGGAGTCACTTTCCACAAACTTAGTTTTCTCTTATGACTTCTAAGACAAGCTGCCGAACAGCTCCTAATTGCTGCGCAGGGCTGTAACTGGCAGTGGTGTTGCCACTGTTAGTAACAGGACATAATCTTTGTATGGAGTTTTCAAAGCCTCAGAACTGAGAACTGAGGTTTATCCAGCCTGATTTATGTGAACTTTGGTTTACATGGTTTAGCTGTGACTGGAATTTCCTTAGCTGGCCAGTTGTCTGTATGTAATGTGTTTTATTTTTTTTTTATCTGTGAAGAGTACAATTGTAGTTCTAAATGCACAGAAGTAACAAAGACTTATCCTATGTAGAATTCAATATTTATAACTAATATAACAGAATCATAGGAACACTTGGGTTGGGAGGGACCTTACAGTTCCAACCTTCCTGCCGTGGGCAGGGACACCTTCCAATAGATCAAGTTGCTCAAAGCCCTGTCCAGCCTGGCCTTAAACACCTCCAGGGATGGGGCATCCACAACTTCTCTGAGCAACCTGTTGCAATGTCTCACCCTCTTCCAGTGTCTCATCACCCTTGCATTGAAAAAATTCTTCCTTGTATCCATTCTAAACGTACTTCTGTAAAAAAGTCTGTCTGATCTTTCTAATAAGCACACTTCATATAGTGAAAGTCCACAACAAGGTGTCCCCAGAGCCTTCTCTTCTCCAATTCAGCCTTTCCTCACATAAGAAATGTCGCAGCTCTCTGATTATTCTTGGTACCCTGCTCTGGAACTGCTCTAATGGGTCCAAGTCTTTCTCGGGCTGGACACAGCACTCCAGCTGGGCTCTCAAGAGAGCAGAGTAGAGAATCACCCTGCTCAACCTGATAGCCATGCTTCTTTTTATGCAGCCTGGGTATGACATATGGCATAAGGCAAGAACTTCAACCCTGAGGTGACTGCACAGGCTTTAGAAGTGGAGGCATCAGATGTGGTGCAGGGGAGTATGGGCATAGGGCAATAAGAGGTGGGGCTCAGACTTGGCAATGGAGGGTCCAAAGTTATGAACAACTCAACCATGGTCAGTTAAAGAAATGCAAACCTGAAGCCAGACAAAAATAGTTTTGGCGTAACAGAGAGAACAAAGACATAGTGTCTGATGTGTAAAATAGTCACACATAGTAAGTTCAGATGTAATGTGGAGCTGCAGGTCAATAAAGAAAGAAAAGCATGCTCACAAACATTAAAATTAACCTGAATCTAATTTTTGATGTAATGATTTAGTGTGACTTAGGAGTCATGAAAATGCTTAGAAGTGTCTTGGATCCATACATAAAATCTGTAGTTGTTGAGACCGATTTTTAGTATAGGCACTGCATCCAGGGAGAGATCACGGATGAGACTGTAGGACCCAACCTGTCACATTGCACAGATCAGGCCAGAATCCCACTTTGGATCCAGCTCTCCCCTCACATGGTCTGCAGGAAGAAAATAAGAAAATCACTACATCTGCTCGGCCTTAGTCACCCCTCCCCTCTCTAGCTGTACATAATATTTTCTCTAAATCACTTCTATTTTATGCCTGTCACTACCATGTAACATTGCAGATCTAAGCTTTCACCTCTCCCTACTTTGCTAGCCAACATTATACTGATTAGCAGAGAAATATACATCCTTACAGAAGAACAGAATTCAGTTGTTCATTTGTTTTTCGGGTTTTTTTTTTTTCAGAGTATAGACCTGAACATTGTTTCAGCACAGCAAAGAGAAACCAACACACTTCTAACACCATTCCAGAACTGATTAAACCACTGTGCATCAGTGACAGCAGGATGTGGAGCCAGGAGTATGTTTTAGCTAGACTATTTCAGTAATACCTTGTTATTCATCTCCTTTCTGTCTCTCACGTAAGAAATTCTTCACAGGTCATTTAATACCCTAATCTGCTAACCACTGTCATTACTGTTTTTCAGACCTTCACCTTTCCTTTTGTTATGTTAAAATAAATGTAGCAATACAGATATAGGAGTCTAAAGTAAAGGTTTTATTTAGTATTTCAGTAAAAATTTAGGTTTGTTAGACAGCATGTACTTGGTTAGGAACTGAAGAAATATAGTGGTATTTATTAGATGACAGGCAGCAAATGGAAAGTGTGCTAAGGAATTTTCTCATCCTGCTCTGGAAGTAAGGAACTTCTTTGGGCACCCAGGAATATGGAATCTTCAGTCTATGAGTGCTAGTCTCTCCCTTTCCCAAATTAACATGGGATGTAAAGGAGTGTCTATCACGAATATCCTGAGCATAAAACCGGTCATTTTGCATGATTCACATTATTAACATAATTAAAAGAGAGGTCTCTCTTCTGGATTAGAGTGTAGGACATGATGAATATAATCAAATAGCAGCTGGTCTGGAAAATGCAAACCCTAGTCAAGGTCAAGCAGGACAGGTGATGTATAATTTCCATCCTCCCCAAGTTTTTCAAGGCCTCATATGTATCACTTTGCAATGGAAAACACAGTTTAAGGAACAAGAAAATGCAAGCCACAACAGAAGGAGGCTTAATTACAACGAAAGAAAATATAGTGGGGATTATCACCAAGTTCATAAACCGCAAATAAATTGAACTACCTCCAGTTTCTTCCTGTTGTTACTAAAGAAACATTATTTGCAGCTAGAAATTTCATGTACTTGTACCCCTGAAAGTTCCCAATTCTCCACCCATTCCTTGGAATATGTCTTCAAAATAAGGTATTGGTCAATAATGTCTGTTACTTCTTTCAAGATGTTTTGCAAGGAAGGAATGGAAATAACCATGGTAAAAGAACAAGCTGCTGATTTGGTTATAAGTAAAGAGGGCATGACATCATTTTCTTTGAAAACCTGTGGCAAGAAATGCATATCACCAGTTAAGAAAAGGCAAACTAGAATTTTGTACAACCTTACTTCAAAAAATCAAAGGCAAATTTGGTGAAGACAGGGACCTAAATCAAAGCAGAACTGTGATTCTACCTTCTCATAAAGTGCATTCCCTGCAGTCCCTAAGCAACTATTTTCTTCTTAAATTTTACATCAATTAGTTCACATTCTGCTTATAGCATCAAAGCACTTTCATGCTTTGATAAATCACGACTGTCAGTGGTCACTGCTCCTTGAATGAACCAAAAAAGGCAATTTTGCTGTGGGTTAGAAATCAAGAAAAAAATTACCTCACATGAACTACTGAAAAAGAAGGCAGTGTACACATGAATCATGTTTGCTTAGGGTATATCATATTATTCTTTTCTGTGGTTCCATCAATAGCCCAGGTCCATTTTCCATTTCCTTCAGGATCTCCCTACAGTTGCCAACTACAAATGATATTTTAGGGTTCAGTCATTTTAGGGCTTCTCTTTGTCCTTAGATACAAAAAATCATTTATAGAAGAACAAAACAAAATCACAGAATCGTAGTATGATAGAATTGTTTCAGTTGGAAAAGAAGTTCATTGAGTACAACCATGTCCCTAAGTGCCACATCTACACATCTTTTAAGTACCTCCAGAGACAGTGACTGCACCACTTCCCTGGGAAGCCTGTTCCAGTGCTTGACAACTCTTTCAGTGAAAAAATTTTTCCTACTATCCAATCTACACCTCCCCTTGTGCAAATTGAGATTGTTTCTTCTTATCCTATTGCTTGTAACTTGTTTCAGGTAGTTGTAGGGAGCAACAAGGTCTCCCCTGAGCCTCCTTTTCTCCAGACTAAACAACCCTAGCTCCATCAGCTGCTCCTCATAAAACTTGTGCTCCCGATCCTTCGCCAGCTCCATTGCCCTCCTCTGGACTTGCTCCAGCCCCTCAATGTCCTTCTTGTAGTGATGAGCCCAGAACTGGACACAGGATTTGATATGTGGCCTCACCAGTGCGGAGTACTGGAGAAAAATCTCTGCCCTGGTCCTGCTGGCCACACTGTTGCTGATACAGGCCAGGATGCCACTGGCCTTGTTTGCCACCTGGGCTCACTGTTCAGCCACTGTCAACCAGCATCCCCAGGTCCTTTTCCATGATGAAGCTTTCCAGCCACTCTGCCCACAGCCTGTAGAACTGCAGGAGTTCACTGTGATCCAAAGACAGGACCTGGAACTTGGTATTGTAGAACCTCATACAATTGTCCTTGGCCCATCGATCCAGCCTGTCCAGATTTCTGTGCAGAATATTCCTGCCCTCCAAGAGATCAACAATCCCACCAGATCGGCGTCATCTGCAAACTGACTGAGGCTGCACTCAATCCTCTCGTCCAGATGACCAATAAAGATGTGAAACAGGCCTGGCCCAAATACTGAGTGCAGAGGAACACTTCCTGTGACTGGTTCCCAGCTGGTTGTAACTCCACTCACCAGCACTCTCTGGACTCAGCCACCCAGCCAGCTTCCACCCAGTGACACTGCACCTGTCCAAGTCATGAGCAGCCAGTTTCTCCAGGAGAATGCTGTGGGAGACAGTACCAAAGGCTTTACTAAGGTTCAGGCAGACAACTACAGCCTTTCCCTCACCCACTAAGCAGGTCACCTCGTCACAGAAGGAGATCAGGCTGGTCAAGCAGGACCTTTTGCAAACCCTTGCTGGCTGGGCCTGATGCCCTGCATGATGCCACTCAAGATGATCTGCTCCATGAAGAGGTCAGACTGACAGGCCTGTAGCTCCCAGGATCCCCATTCTGTCCGGCACCACAGAAGGATGGGTAGGGCTATTACTGCTGTATGTCAGCAGAATGTTTCCGCACTATATTTTTTCTCTGAATAGGTGAGGGAGGGGAAGTTTGGCAGGTAGATGCAAGTGGTAGATGAAATGTCTAGCAGCCCAGCACCCTTTTTGTGGATGGTGGATGCTTGTGTAGTCTTTGTCTAACCAAAACACTTTGCAAGCTACAGGCAATCAATGCTTCCTTCAGTATTTGTAAATTTTTGATAATAGACTTCTTCCATTCAGACACTCTGCTCCACTTTTTTCTCTGGGCTCTGCTAGAGCTCACATTAACATTTCAGTTAACCTGCTAATCTCTTCGCACCAACACAACGAGCCACATTAAACAAACAGCAGATGGAAATGTGAGAGACATAATGGCTACATGATGTGAAATACCCTGCAATCAGCAATGACTTGCATTGATTTTTAGTAACATTCCTTCCAGAGTCATTCAAGTTTCCTCACAGAGATGCATTAAGTTCTCAAGAATGAATTTAAATCCAGCTCAGTGTTTTCCACAGGGAGAACTGTGGAGGTCTGATATACAATATTGTACATTTTACTTTCAGCTGTTCATCCTACTATAGACTAACAGATGAAATAATTCCCTTTGTTTCAGTCTTTGGCTACTGGTTTATCTAAAAGACGTTATTCATATTAAGTTCTCCTCTTCCAAAAAATCCACCCTTCTTTTATTTTAGTACCATTCCAATGAAGCTTAGACGTTACCAAAGAAAATCTACTTTTGTACTTATTTGAATACTTGGTTGTTCTGGGAGAAACTGCTACTAGCAAAGAGGAACAGTTGTCTTTCCCTATCATGGACAGTTTCATTTGGTTTTTCTGGTTTTTTGGGGTTTTTTTTTTGTATCTGCCTGCCTGAGCATTTTAACTGTTAATATTACCTATTATATCTGGGGAGAATTTGGATCAGTGGTTTGCGCTGTCCCTGGCACAGCAACCAGGGAGAGCAGCAGTACTGTGTGTATAAGGTGTCTTGCTGCAACACAGTGGTGAAATATTCTCTGTAGATGCTTCTTATTTACCCTGTCCTAAGACCACAGCCAGTCACCCACTGGTGACCAACACATCCTGTGAGAACGTTCGTGCAAAGGAAAGCAAAGAAGAGAACGGCAGAGATTCCACTTGCAGGCAGGGAAACAGCCAGGTGGAACTCAGGCAAAAGGTCATTTTCTGTTTGCACATTCTGGAAAACTCCTCAGTAGACAGTTATTTGGCAAATGGAGCCATCAACTGCCCTGGCTCAACTTGGTAAAGTAGTATCTGAAACCCAGGTATTATATTAGGATTATTCTTTACCCAGACAAGGTGCACTAAATCAGTCACAGTTTTGGAGACTCCTAAAGCAAACATGTCAGAGCTGGTTGTTAATTGTCAGTTCAGTTTGCCTCTGTCTAGAGGACTGCAACCTTCTTTCTTCAGTGAGAAATGACAGATCCATTGCTAAAGCACACACCAGCGCAAAAATGACACTATTAGTTCATCAGTCTAGGCTTCTGCTTCATCTCAAAATCCTTCTCTACAGGCCTTCAAGAGAAGGTGGCAAATGGCTAACAGGAGCTTATTATTTATAATCACTAAATTAGCATTCAGCTAAATTCCAGGTGTTGACCTGCACAGGAATCCTCTGGAAACTCTCCCATGGATAGCAAAATAGCAGCCTTGTAAGAACTCCTAGGATTCTGAGATTCTTTTAGATTTATTCAAGGGGAAAAAAAACCCATAAATCTTATCATTAAGCATTGATATCAAAAGCCTCCATGTAAAAACAAAATTATCTTCAAACTGAAAAATGTATCTGAGGCAGGGAACACCGCACGAGCATTGCCTAGGCTTTGCTGTGGTGGCAATAGTGATTGGCATACCTCCCAGTTATTTTGGACATGTCAGGACACTAAAACTGGGATCTAAGTACTACTGAAATTACTACCACGGGCACAGAAACAGATCTGGAGTATTTTCTGTCATGCCATGGTGAACCATGAAAATCACAAGCTTAATCATATGTCCACACAAATACAGTTAGTTCAAGACGTAGTGCCAGAAATCTCATATGCAGTTCTCTCTTCCTGCGACTGTGTCCCTTGCTATGGCAGTTCATTACACAGATTCTAGTGGCGTTTTTACTGATTCAGAGGCAAAGGATTAGTGACAGACTGCTACAAATTCTTCTGTCTCTAACGTGTAATTATTCCTGAAACAAACTAATAGCTTTCATTTATCTAGAATAAAACTTTCAAGAAAAATAACTCAATCACTTAAAACGTGCCTGTTAGTCCATCTTCTTTTTTCTGTTACAATCAAGAGAAAATGTCAGTGGAAGAGAGACTTCTTGTGGAACCAACTACAAGATATATAGGATAGTATTGATCACAAACTTCAAAACAAAATAGTTATTTTCAACATGAGTGGACAGTTTTTGACAATAGTTTGCTATAAAATCTTTAACTGCCGTCCTGCCTTCTTTATTTCTTGTTCTTGTTCTTCTGAAACAGACTCAAAGCTAAAATAACTTGATAATGTAATACAATTAACTTAAAAACTATGAAATAAATCTCAAAATAAATCAGACTCCTTTCTTCTCCCAGTAAAGGCTCCCCTCTCTTTTATAAGTTTGTGGGTTTTTCATATTGAAAACTTAAATGAGAGGATTACTCATAACACATATTTTTTTAGTAGAGTTTCACTGGAGTAGTAGACTAATTTGGAAAGTCTAATGACACCAATTACACAAAACCATACACTTATGTGAACATTATTTCATAAACACTCGTTTTAGTTTCCTACAGAATGCATGTATCTAATATAGTTTTCAGACAGGAAAGACTATCTTTAATCCAGTACATAGGAAAGAATGCAAGTAGGTAGCAGCATTCTTCTGAGAACAAGTGATCAAAGGGAATAATATGGGTAGAATAGGTTATTCACTTATCCAGATTTTAGATGAGGTGGCTTTATTTGAAAAAAAATAAAAACAGGGTAAAAAGCTTTTTTTTTTCATCTTCATAGTATTTTTGCCCTAACACCTTGCATTTTTCAACCTGTTGTACGTTTTGATACTTGAATCTGCTTCTGATAGAATCATGTGAAGGGACTTCCCATGTTATAATAGCATTCAACTAAACAAGCCAGCATAGTAGAAGAACAATACCAAGAAGTAAGCTAAATAATTGCAGAACACAGGAGAGGGAGGCTTTGTAGCTTCTCCAGATTTAAGTGCAGTGTTTGGCAGCCAGGCTGATATAAAAAAAAAATCAAAAATCTTTTAATATGTGACATTCACAGAAATTGACCCTGAATATGACGGCCATAAAAGTGATGGTGACTTTTTCCTAAACATATTAGCTGAATGTAGAATACTTTGTATTGCAACATATTTTTACTATAACAGCGAAACATACACAAAATAAAATTTGTTCAAGGAAGTAGAGAAGGTGTCTGCAATGTGCAGTGACAGAGCAAAGTAAAACTGCTTCTATGGTAAAAGAATCAGACTGGGAAAATACAAAGGAATCTAATAGTTTACATGCATACCATGTAGTGAGTTAATTTTCTACTGCTTCCCTCACTACTATATACAGACATACAGAAAACTGGATGGTAAGCTGATACCTAGAGAAAAATCAACATACATCTCCCATACAAATAAAAGGTAAATATAGAAGTATGTCTTGGATGTTATATTTATGTCAGGTCTTGCTAAAATTCATTCTGGAATGATTAGGTAAAAAAGGAAGAAAAAAAGAAAGCCATTGCATTTGTTAACAGACTCCAACCTAAAGAAAAGAAAAATAAGCACAGCACAAAGATAAACTTCAATAGAAAATATAAGCAAAAAAACTTCTACACACTTCTGCATTTTCATGGAAAAGGTGACTTCTCAAATATGTTTTTTACATGCCTACAAGTTTGATTTATATAAAGAGCTAAGCCATATTAGGAAAACAATATGAAAAGGATACATGTATTTTTGAAATGTACATCTTAACAACATTCAAATAATTTAATATAGAGACCATTTTAAAATACCTTTTTCTGTATCAAAAGATGTTTCTCTAGTTCAGATGTTTGATCTATATACCAGCTTCAAAATGAGAGAAATGCAATCCAGGGGAAAAAAAAACATCAATAAGCATTTTTCTATGTTTAGATTAGAAGAAACTTGATTAAACTGATTACAACCTTGAATTTAATTTGGGTTTTGCTGAATAATTAATTCTTCTTTTGCTTCTCTAGTTGTCATTTTTTACAGTAGAGCTTGTTACAGACTATAATATATTTGCCTTGCCAAAAGAACAGCAGGTTTTGAACAAGTAATCACACATACTTGATGTTAATTCTTTTTGGAGTTTCAGTAGGGTTGGAGATGCAAAAAATGTTTTGGGCTTGTGGAGGTTTTATCCTTCACTGGTAAGGTAATCAGAACTTTTCCAAAGTAAGGCTAGCTGACTTATTCCAAGACAAGCTTTTATTTCTTACCTTTTGAAAACTTTATTGAATTTAGCTGATTTTTCTTCCATAAACAGTAATATAACTCCAGCCTAGTATCAAACCTGACTTACTTGATAGCTACAAGGTATATAGTTTAGTTTTTACATTTTAGTTTTGGTAACATTTTTTTGTATTAAAATATCATCAGGTACAAAATTGTTCCTTACCAATAAACACTTACACATGTTTCCTTAAACAACAAGGTAAGTTTCTGATTTTTTATAGCCTGAAAGGATACACGTATTAGCTAGTCCTAACACCTGGCAATACAGTACAATCAAGAGTGCTTGTTAAGTGCATTTTATGCAGCTGAATGCAATCGCAGTCCTTGAAAGGACTACGACATTTTAATCATGGTAACTGTGCACGGGAATACAGTGACCATGAAAATGCCACAGAGAATATATGCCTTGAACAATTTTCCCTGAGAGGAAATTACCACATGGCACCTTCTGGTACAGGAGGTAGCTCATATCATTGCATTGTCACACTCATCTCTTAGCATGATAAATGAAGAGCACAGGAAGATTACAAAAGGTGACACCCTTCCCACTGTCAATATGATCATGAAGGACCTGCAACTTCCTTTTCAGCAACAAGCTGCTGCCATTCAACAGTCAGTACATGGCAGAAGTAATACTGAAACAGTTGACATAATTTGCTATCTCAGATAATGCCAACAGGAGGCAAAAGCAGCAGCACCAACAAAACAACAAATGCTCTGGATTTATTCATGGCAGATGTTAACTTTCTCTGCTGGAGGAATAAGTATGAAGCATCTTCCCGTCTGTACCAGACATCAGTTTGGATATCAGATTGTGATTTCCAGGAAGCTGTGCTGAGTAAAGGAGGCTACAGACGTAACAGAAAAGCACTCTTTGACTCCTTGTCAGCTGTATCTCAGATTGTACTTTGAGGGATGCTGAGGAACATGCTTGCAATATTGTATTAGAGGATATTGCTTCTGGAATGTTCAGCCTGACAACTGAAGCTGACAATGAAAGAATTGGATTCGAGCACACAATTTACCAGAAGACACAGTAAATATTTATTCTGATTTCTTCACCCACACAATAGCAAACTTTATCTTTGATAGTCAATGCAGTTGCAAAAGAAGGAATTGTCTTAAACGTACCCTTTTATAGCCATGAGCCAATCATGCAGGCTTGGGCCATTACCTCCTTCAGAAACTTGCATATGTATTAAAAACATGCAGGTCTTGCTTCAGATTCAGATCATCAATACCTTACCAAAGTAAAGTAAGGTTGATTCTCTTCAAAGGTTTATTGTGCACCCTTTACATTCACTCATCAAACTTTCTAATGCATGCTAAGTCAGAGAAAAAATCCAAGACCCAAATGTAGTACATTGCTCTGGAAGTCAGTACTGGTTGAGAGCTCTTTATTGAAATGGCTTGTTTTCACCAGACGAGTCTTTGTCTTATTGTTTCTTCTCAACTGTGCATGGTAAGTATGCAGGTGGGAATACAGCGTCCTCTAATCTCATTTGAAGCAAAAATAGCAACCCACATGAAAAAAAAATCCTCAAAACACAACTTGGCAAGAAGCATTAGAGAACCATTTCTGAATTCATAAGTGTGACAAGGAGCATGATTTCAGTACAAGGGCTTGTACCACTGTATCTGTCATGCCATGCTGACTGACCACAATTAATTAGCTTAATGAGGAGCAGCAAGCAGTTCAGAAAGAATGCTAAAAAAATAATATTTGTCTTTAGCATAGTAAAAGGTAACTGCTGGCACAATATCAACTTTCAGAAAAAATTTTAAGTGGCAATTCCCCAGTTGTTTTGCTACTGTAAGATACTGTATATATGTACGATGTTTAACAGCCTTCTGCTGGTGTGCTGTCCTTTCTGTGTCATGCTAGCAGTGGCTGGGAAAGAGGTAGGAACAGCAGAGCTAGACAAAGACCTCCAGTCCTGCAAGCACTCAGCAGCAGGAATCTGAGCAGCTATTTAACAATGAAGCGTCTTTTGAGATCTTGGCAATATGAAATTCTTCATGAATCTTTGTATGTCGCAGGTGCAAAAATGTGTATTCATTATGATTTTTCCCGGAAATTGCCATCAATAAGATGTATTTCCATTCCTGGAGCCTGTGTCCTGGAGACTGCAATCTCCAAGAACTCCCTAATGTCAACGTCATAGCCTGGACGATTACAACCCAGTGCCCATGGCTCATACTGCTGTTTACTAATAGAGACAGCATGCCTTCATCTAAGGTTATATATCTTTTTCATATCACTTCCTTACCTCGTGGCTGGCCTACTTTTCTGTCAGAAGGCCCCTGGAGCTTCAGGTGCTGCCCAAGTTGCCTGAATTGTTCTTGATGTACTGAGATTGCATACATTTACTTCAGGAGAGCTAAATCAGCCTACTGGGATCAGGTTTCTACTACTCCATTAATTAAGATTGTATAAAATTAAATCTTTTACAATAATATATTAAGAGTCTAATTTCTATCATATCTAAGCTTATTAGTTTCAAGCTGACAGTTTTTCAACTTGACACATATTTAGCATTAACTCCATTAAGTACTTTTTTAACATCTTGCATCAGTTAGGACCTCATTTACTCCTGATCAATACAAGGAGTATTGACCAAATCCTGGGTCGTCTTGTTCAACCTTTTAAAAAATACTGGCATTCCAGTTTTCTTTTAGATCGCTTGTATTTCCTAACAGCTTCCAGATTTATTGGAAGAACCATTCAATTTCCTCTTTTAAAACTCCTGTATGTAAATTACCTTGGCCAGATGATTGTAAAATATTTCATTTTAGCATAGGTTCTTTCACATATTTCTAGAGTAGGATGTGTTATCATTATAATCTAAATAAATCAAGCCACTCTTTTTTCAGCTATGAAGTAGAAATTGAGCATTTTCACTGTCTCACCCACAAAACTGGCTGTTAGTCCACCTCCATCTTGTAACAGTTAACACTAATTGCAGTTAGATAATAGATACCGATACTGTTAAAATAGAATAGATCATAAATAACATAGAATATATGACACTAGATGGGAGCTTCATTTCTTGCTTTAATGTTTATCTAACATTTAAACTAAGCAGTAATGTTTATCTTGCTTGACTACTTATTTTAAAGCACTTATTGTTCTTACCCATAACTTGCAGAGCAGAGTCATGTGACCTCTTCCGGACACCTCTACCCAGTCTGTCCTTGCCACTCCATCTGCACAAATCGTTCTACCTCCTCATCTCTAACCTCAGTAATACTCAGAAGCAATAATATTAAGCACTTTTCTGGACATGGTTAGAAGGGATTTTAAACCTGTGTCATGTTACACTACACCACGTGTAGTTTATTTGCACCACAGAAACACTCTTTTTAGGTGAAACCAGTAATTTTTAGGTTTGTAATTATAATATTACCATTCTAACCAAACAGTTATTATTATTTCAGATATAACCATTACAGAAAAACCATTACATTGCACAAAAGAAATTTCTATTGGTAAATTCTCAAAATTCTACCGTTAAATTTGCTAGACACATACATACATACACACTCCTACTATCTTTGCTGTTACACTAACCAATTACTGTTCCAATCCTCCTCATGAAGGAGAGGAGGAGAACCAGCAGAGAATATTGATATTGATGGTGAGGTTTCTTTTCTCCTCCTTTCAGAGTGTGGCAACTGTTTGACTGTTAATTTTTTATGTTGATTTGTGCTACACTTTGCTATTTTTTCATGGTCCATAATTCAAGATCTTTCCTAAATATACTTTACATGCTGTGTTTTATATGTGTTGAGAATTTGGGTTTTATTCTGTTATCCTTAATGGTTTTACTGTGCTCCCAAGATTACATTACTTTAATGAATTAAAACTGACCATTGGCGATTTGTTTATAACCTCTGGTATTTTCCTGTTCTTGTACCATCAAGGCCTCTGCTACCATCCTTTATGTGTACGCCAAGGCACTACATTATTATTCTAGGGTCATAGACAGTTCACTGTACACAGAAGAACTGCTTGGTTCTGCTATCTGTAATTTGCAGAAGAACATCAAAATTACTATACAACTACCCGAGTGCATAACACCAGCTAAAGCTAAACAAGTTACATAATAGTTACCTGCTTGTTAAACTATTGCTGGTTTAGCCAAACAAGAGAAAATAAAACTCCATATAGGGCAGAAGAGTCCAGACAAACTAAACTTGGCAAGCCATAATCCAGAAGCTTTCCAAAGTAAACAAAAAGCCTGCAATCTGTTAGTAGCAATGGCAGCACTGTATTTAATGGGCTATTCAACCACACCCCATCTCCATTTACAGAATCACATGTTGTGAATGAGCACTTTAGATGATTCAATCACCAGCAAATGTATTGGCAAAAGCAGGTTTGTTATTTAAGTGAAAGTGTGACACAGTTCATTGGCAAGCTTCGCTCTACTACTTACAAGATGGTTAAAGCACACAGAAAATTGGACTAAAATCAATCAATCTAAATCTAAAATCAATCAAAAATTACCTATGTGGAGACTGGGGATGGAAAAGGTTAGAATAAAAAGGACAAGGGAGACCCTCTCACCACGTCACAAGGTTCAGAATGGAGCCCCTTGCCAAACCGAACCCTAGATTTCCCAGTTTAGGCCTAAAGGTTTTAACACTTAATTGTAACAGCACTAATCAATAGCCTAATTTAAACAGTTTAACAAAAGATTCAATAAAATTTACTATAGGCAGAACAGTAACTCACCTATAGGCCAAATCTACCCATGAATCCAAAGTACTTCAGAATCTAGGAGAGCAACATTTATAGGACATTTGCTATAGGATGTTCACACATGCATGCACACAGACCTAAATGAGTGCATACAAGGTACACCTATAAAAAATTCGCCTTGCATTCAATGAAGTACTCACGCCAGATGCCTTTGCATCCTCCCCGTCGAGGAATGGGGCTATCAGCCCAGGCTCTGCTGGTGGTCTTTGGTGGCAGTCCTCCAAGTATAGCAAAGTTGAAAGTTCGCTGGCTCTGAGAGGCCCAGAGGGAGTTTTCTGGTCACAGCCCATTGCAGACTAGGAGAGCTCAAAGGGTCTCACTTAGGACTGCTGTTTATAGGGTTGCAGGAGGGCTGACTTTGGTCATGGTAATTTTCCATCCTGGCTGCAATTCAGGCTGGTAACTTCCAAAGAAAGTTTAATAACAAAACTATTCTCCCACTTGGGTTGTTATTCAGGCAAGAAAAATAAGTTTCCAAGGCTGTTTGTTAAAAGGAGTTCGTTCGACAGCATAGGTTTGGGGGAGCAGACAGTGTCTCTGATCAGCTCAAGAGGAGCTGAGCCCAGGTCCTGTTTGTCAACGCTGAGGCCTAAGGAGCATTCCTGAGATCATAGCAGCCTGAAGAGGTAGGGGGGAGAGGATGTGCTAACACATCACAGAATCACACAATGGGTCAGGTTGGAGGGGACCACAGTGGGCCATCTGGTCCAACCTAGAGCATCCCAGAGCACACAGCACAGGATAGTATCCAGATGGTTCTTGAATATCTCCAGTGAGGGAGACTCCACAACCTCTCTGGGCAATCTGTTCCAGTGCTGGGTCACCCATACAGTAAAGTTCTTCCTTCAGGAGCATCCTGATTGTTACTTTTTGCCTATTGCCTCTCGTCCCATTACTTGGCACCACTGAGACGAGCCAGGCTCCATCTTCTTGGCACCCTCCCTTCAGATACTTGTAGACATTGATGAAGTCCCCTCTCTGTTGTCTCTTCTCAAGGCTGAACAGGCCCAGCTCCCTCAGCCTTTCCTCTTAAAAGGGATGCTCCAGTCCCCTCATCATCTTCGTCACCCTCTGCTGGACTCTCTCCTCCTACATTACCCTGCGGACTCTATTTCTTTTGCATCTTCTCAATGCTGTCTCAACTTTTAGCATCCTCAAGCACCTAATTAGTAATATTCCACAGACCAGTTATAGGTGATTTTTACAAAACAAAGCTTGAAAAATCCAACCCATTTGACTTTTAAAGGTTATATTCTAGTATGCTGCCAGGCAAGTAGAGGCATCTCAACTCCATTATCGAGATGCCAAGTGACCTCTGTCACCCACACAGTGGAAACTGTACTGCTCCTCCATTTCAGTGAGAGAGCACATCATCGGAATGCACAATCAATGATGAAATAACAGTGGTTGCTGTAGGGGGTAAGGAAAAAAAGATGTGCAAGGCAGTTCAGTAAGGGCTGAGCCTGTTGTGTATCTGGCCAATTCAGAGTACACAATTATGCCCTATATTGTAAGTTGATTGCTCCAGCCCTCTGCCACAAAGGTCAAACTACATTTGAGTGCAGAAGAAACAGCTCTCCACTGTACAGAACTGCAAATGGAATACACACAACAAAGAGGAGCAGCAGGGAAGGTTATCGATAGCAATCAGCGAGCAGCGCAGGCAGGGAGCACTTCGAAAGACCCTTCACAACACACATCCAGTGTTCCCCATCTCTGCTCTGCACAGACACAGGACAGTACCAGGGCATAAGGAGAAAATACACTCTCAGAAAACTCTATCTGCCACCAAGAATAGCAGGAACACCTTTGAAACATACCCAACTACCTCAACTATGAGTCAATTAGAGGCTTATTGACTCATTTATCTGCAAGCCAACCTTGAAAACCCAGAATTTTAATCACAGCCAGAGATGTCTTGCTACCTGAGGGGAAGACATCTGGCAGAGACACCTACTGTCTTTATGACTACATTGGAGAAGTTTACTTGCTTCCCAGATGCACACAGTGCAGGAGCATTAGGGAGAGATTCCTATACCGATATCTGCATTTACAGAGCACACAATGCCCAGAACAAGCACGCTCGCTCCCCTCAGACTCCCACAAGCACACAAGTGCACACCCACCAAGGACTCTGCACTTGGCCACAGAGCAACACAGCTCACCCTGCTACAAATGCACAGAAAGCCTATTCTGGGCCAACTTGCCTTCACAGACCAGATAGGGAGACAAACCTCTGCCAACACTCAGCCACTCCAAAGAGTCACAGATGGTCACTCCACAGGCAAGAGGCTTTCACTAGCAATCCAAAATTGGGGGCAAAGGAATCACAGTCAACTCCTGTAGTCTCTCTGCTAGCCAGCCTTCCCAAAGGGGAAGCACAGCATGGAAACTAAAGGTGACTGTTGGACAGGCTGCACTTTTACCACCTGCTTTCAGAGCCCGTACAAGCACGGCACCATTCAGCCAATCTCTGTTCAAGCCTCACATTACTATCCAGAGTCTCAGATGTTAGAGAGGGATACATTGGCACAGCAGCCTTATAAAGATGAACTACCCAACTAAAAGAGCTAATACTTTTTCTAGAGGCATTGTAAATAGAAGAAGGAAAAAGGTGCTTCAAAGTGATTTGGTCATTTTCTGCATGAACTTCAGAGAGACAACTCAAGATATCTAATCAAGAGGGTGACTAGGCATTATTTTCAATATCCCAGCAATATTATTTACTTACTTTGTGCACATTGAAGCAGAAATTACAAAAAGACAAGGATGTTTTGTAAAGAGTAGGCTGAGGCCACTGCGATGAAAACTGTAAAAAAAGACACTATTTGCGGACAAATGCAGATGTTGCTGTGAGTATGCAAGCTCAGATCACATATAGGATTCTAGGTTTTCTCTTATTAAGGATTTCTGTTCAGATATTCCATCATGGGGCACCACCAGAAGCAGTTACAAGTGTCCCAGTGGGAAGGAGGGCTTGATATACTCCCTCCTTGCCAAATACCCAAACAGAATTCTGTGTCTGATGGGAAAATAACAGCATGCCCTGGTGGCCAGGAGGACCAATCAAGTCCTAAAGTGCATCACGCACAGCATTGCCAGCGGGGCAAGGGAGGGGATTGTCCTGCTCTGCTCTGCACTGGGGTGGCCTCACTTTGAATATTGTGCACAGTTACGGGCACTGCAATATAAGAAAGACCCTAAGCTATTAGAATGTCAACAGGAGGCCACGGAGATGGTGAAGGGCTTTGAGGGGAAGCCATATGAGGAGCAGCTGAGGTCACTTGGTCTGTTCAACCTGGAGGAGATTGAGGGGAGACCTCACTGCAGTTTCAACTCCCTCATGAGTGCAAGAAGAAGGACAGACACCGATCTCTTCATTCTCATGATGAGTGACAGAACCCAAGGGAATAGCCTCAGTTGTGCCAGTGGAGGTTTAGATCAGATATTAGAAAAAAGATTCTTCATCCAGAGGGTGTTTGGGCACTGGAAGGGTCTCCCCAGGGAAATGTTCACAGCACCAAGACTGACAGAGCTCAAGAAGCATTTGGACAACACTCTGAGGCACATGGTGTGGTTCTTGGGGTGTCCTGCACACAGCCAAGAGTTGGACTTGATGATCCTTATGGGTCTCTTCCAACCAGCATATTCTATGATTCTATGACCTGTCAAGAGTCTAGTGGGAAAGGAGGGCCACATCATGTACTACGCAATGCACATGCTAAATGCAAGCGTAAGAATGATGCCTACTGAAGCAACAGCACATAGATATCTACAACCAAATTATGTAAGTATAAATTGTCTGAGACAGTACAAGACTAGTTGATATAAATAGCAAATTAAAATGTTAATTCTAAATTAAAAGTAAAAAATTATTATTAATAAAAGCAATAACAAAGGAGAGCAATGTGTAGGAAGGAAAAAGGAAGCATAGAGCAATCAGCACTTGTAAAAACATATTCATTGCAATCTCTGAAAAGACACAGAACTCAAGTCCTTCTGTCCCTGGTATATGCTGTTTAGCACAATCCAGTGTGTTTCTAACTGTCTCGATGGAACTGAAATGAAAACATAAATTTCTAATAAAAGCACTGGAAATCACAGATCAGAGACTTTGATTTACAGCAGAGCAGCCTCCATGTTATTAGGTTTCTGTGAGATTTCACTATAACAGCAGCTACTCCTTTACACTACACATTAATGGCTTGTATCCTGCTGATTCACAATGCTGCTGAGGTGATAATGAAGCATTTGCCAGCTAGAAAGTTACAAAAGCATGACCAATTAATACCGATGAGAGTTATTACATATACATGGTTTGTTAGAGGGGGAAAAAAAGGAAGAAAGAATAAAAATGCTGGGAGACTGCTGGGCAAAGCGGTATAACTTCTGGAATAGGGGAAATTTATTCCAAGCCACATTGCTTTCCCACCACACCATCCTGCTTGTCAGCATCTGCTTTTAAGCATGACAGCTTAAAGAAACCACATTACCACAGAATGTGACTCCCTCTCTTCTTTAAATTTGATCATTGATACTGATAGATTTTATCTTTTCTAGAGCAAACAATTATGGTTCAGGTATCAGATCGTTCAGAATTCCCTAATAAGTTGAAGTCTGTGATTTTTTTCAGTGATTTGAATCTTGACTGAAGCTACAAATCCTCATTTTGTTACTTAGAAAAAGAAAAAAGTCTACCAACATGCAGCACTGAACCACCAAACATGTTGGAAATAAAGCTTCTCGACTTTCAGTTAGATTTGATAAGTAAGGCAATAGCCTCAGGTGTGTTTCAAGCCACAAAGTGAAAAACAGAACCTGAGAATGAAGAAATTCCACTTGGCAGATCTACATCTGTTACCAAACAAGTTATATTTCTTTAAGAAGAAGTCTATGCAGCACTGAGGGAAGATGTTGGAAAATTCTTTTAACTTTAGCCCAATAGTGTATGATCCCTGTATTGGTTAATGCTTCGTTTTGCACCATACAGTGATTAGTACAAATACCAGAGATTAATGTGGCCTTGTGTTAACTCCCTAAATCTCTGACTACTAGGACTAATAAGTCTTGTGCCAGCTAATGCTTCCTTATCTATTTATATTAGTGATTAATATGTATTAGCAGATACCTTAGTTTTGAGAATAAGGATTATATGTCAGAACAAAGAATGGTAAGAGAAGTACATTATGACCTGATCACGTATTTGACATGCTCTTAAGGAGATAAGATTCATCAGAAGATCCAGAACCATAGCCAATAAGTCCCTGGAAATAATTAGCATATATGCATATGTTCAGGAAATGTAATGAATATGTATGAGTTTTAGGAATATAACCTGGTCTGTTAGGTTACTGGGTATGCATGCTTTGAGAATTCCCCATGCATCTAGCGCTGCTAATAAAGTAACATTTACTTTCTAAGCTAGTAAATTGGTTGGAGAGTTTATTTTGTTTTTCAGTGACACGCCTAGATACTGACTCAAATGCTCAAGTAACGGACAATAGAGAAACTTGGCCAAAGATTGAAACATTTTATCACTTTTTTTTTTTTTTACCTTTATATCTCCTTCATTTATGAAGACTTGTCTAACCAACCATCTGAGTGCCTGTGCCCTACATTCATATTAACTCCCCCGCTACCCCTTGTGTAATACCTCCTTGTCACCAGCAAGGAGCTTCCATTCTCAGGAGTTTTTCAGTCTGCTGTGGAAAAGAGAGGGTCATACCAGTTTTACAGCTTTTCTTTACACCCTTAGTTTACCCAAACTACTTTGGTACACCTGAAGGGGCCTCACACCCGAGAGAAAGTGGCAATACTGTTACCAGATGGACTTTGGCAGGGATTGTCTGCTTGTCTGAGTCAAGAAAGTGTTTAGGAAGCCTGAGTACAGCTCCCAACCTGTCAGGTGTTGTAGCAGATTGAAACAGCCAACAGGTGAGTCCTGACCTTTGTTAACTCAGGATTAATCTAAGGTGCTACTCTGACACATCAATATTCTTTCTTCCTGTCTTTCTAAGAGACTTCTTCCCCTCTTTAAAAATTATTCTTAAAAAGAGACTAATATATCACTCCTGCCTCTAGAAATGGACATTCTGAAAGAGCAATTTCCTGGGAAAAAATAAAAAAGGGGAAGAGGGAGAACCCTTAAAGGACTAGACAAATCAAATTACCTCTCTTATAAGCCACATAGTTCAGTGACCAAATCACTCAGTAAAATGTTTGCACCACTAACTGGAATTATTTGTATCTTGTCACATCATTCTCCATTTCCATACTCTTTTTTTCTCAGAATTAAAGCAATTCCTGAAGGCTCTGAAACTGGAAAAAACAGCAGTACAGGTAATCACCACAGAGGATGAGGGATCATGCATATTCTTCCAGGTACCACTATGACTGAGTCTTCTCCAGTACTCTGAGTTACACGGGTTCACAATCTGAAAGTATGTAAACATCTTCCACTTAAGTAAAATCCAGAATGTTTCTTTATCTATGTTTTTTCATAACCTTCTTATATGTGGTTTCAGGGAGTAGTCCATAATTCACATCTGATCCACACTACAAAACTGGCAACTCTCTCCTGTGCAAGAGACAGCAAGTGCTCATGTAAATATGAACATAAACCTCAGGAAGCATCAAGAATATCCATCCTTCTAAGTGATAAATCTCCTGGATCCAGCCTGATAAGAGTAATTTCTTGTTCCTGCTCTTACAGTCTTGCAAAGTGACAGATTTCTCTACAGGTGGTCCAAACCCTCAGGGCAACAGAAAGTTACAAACATCTGACTTCTTTTGTACCTATATACAAAAGAAGACCTTGCCCTTGAAAAGTTGGGGTTTTTTTAACCAATTAGGGTTTTCAGGCTACTGGCCCAGATTACTGAATCTATTTAAAATTGTTATTTGCAATGTGAATTCATCCCTGGCATGATTATCTACACTCAGCTCCATGCTGGGGTCACACTAATCACATGTATCTGCATTAAAGCAAACGAAGATCTTAAAAAAAAAAGTGTTTTCTTATTACTGGAGGCCTAGTACTTGCCATTAATTCATCTGACATATGTCACCAGAAGAAGAGGAAGGAGCATAACTTGAAGGTAGGAGCAGACAAAACTGTCATGCCTGGGAGGTTGATCTCTCCTATTGCTCAGATGCTCTCCTCCTGTCTATGATAGAAAATTGAACCCTGCAGAGAAGACAGAAACATCCCTCTGGAAGCCGCTATTACAACTTGATTATGCTAGGTCTCCAGCATTATTAATACTTGCTGCCTGTGCTTGCCATTAGCTCCCATCAAGTTTTAATAATACTTTCTGAGGCAGAACTGAAAACATTTCTCACATCCAAATTAACACCTGATTATTTTCATTCTGTTAAGGGTGGAATGAATATATAAAGCTTTTTTTTTTTTTTTCACTTTCAATTTTAGTACAAATCAATGTGGTTTTATAAATCATAACTGTGAGGTTGCTATTTTTCAAGTTTTTGATTTCTCCTAAAAATGCGCATATCTTTATTTTACAAGTGTTTTGCAGGGGTAATAGCAAGTTACTTACCTTGAATTCCTTTCGACCTAATCCTAAATGTCAGTTTAACCAGAGTTTGTCAGTGAATTAACTTCTTAACTTGGAGTTAGGTAAGCTATTTTGCAGTGGATTCTGGGACAGTACATGGGACAGTACATGGGACAGCTGCTCCAAACTAACCTGGTTCAGGCCTCCCACATGGAATATTTAAAGTGCTTGTGTGACAAACACCTGCCATAGATCATCAGTAAATATCTTTTTGGGATTCAAGCCTCTTTTATAAAAATCTCTCTCAATTTCATCCTAAGGCACATTTATAAAAGCAAGTGAGATGAAGTATCTTTTGGAGATTAAGAGTTCTATTTACATGAACAGTACATGAAAAGATGAAGGTTACTCACTAAGCTCAGACTACAAACTTTTAGACTTTCAGTGTTCAAATAAATGAATGCAGTCCAGAAGAGCATAGCTACTACACAATATATTTGTTGTCTAGCTCATCAACCTGAAGTGTCCATGTGAAGATAAAATCCCAGAAGGAAAACAAAACAGCTGTTTTGTTTCCATTAGGAACACAAGAAATAGGATTAGTCATTGCAGTTGCATGGGCTATATTACATTCTCTGAAATTATTTCTTGATTTAAAAAAAAAAAATCTAAAAATATTGTGTGCTATCTTACTGCTTCTTTGAAAAGTTATTAATTTAGTATCAGAGCACATCTGCATCTCAAAAACTATCATGATTGCAATCAAAAGCAAGTCGGTTGAAACTGTTTTTTAAGCAATCTGGTTCTTTAACAGTCCTTTATGGTACACTTCCTTGGTTTGTTTTTTTTTTTTTTTTTGAAAGAATCCTTCACTTGACCCACTCTTCTAAAACTGCTTAGAAAACTTCTTGCCTTCAATTGGTCTGAAAAAACACATCAACACATTCTTCCAGATGGAAAATTGACAAGACTTATCAAGCTCCAGTTTCAGTCCCTGGAAGTCAGTTGCAGATGCTAGGATTCATCAAGGTCTTGCCGGGGTATCTGTAGAATGAAAGAAATGCAGTACTTGAAGGGTAGAGAGAAAACAAGGAGAACATTTACAAGTATTGAAAAGCAATCCAAAATAATCTCCCATTACTAATGAACAGTTTACCTGGCTGTACCCCTATTCTAACACTGTTATACACTGTTTCTCACGAATTGCCGGCTTAAGCATTGACAAGGAATTGAGAGCTTACACTTAATCTCTTTTAATATATAGACAGCCTAGCTCCTGACAGCCTGCCTTGACCAGTATGGCCAGCCCAGCCAGACTGGTGACACCCTGCCCCGACCAGTATCAGGCACACTGACAGACACACTGACAGATGGCCAACACCCTGCCCTGGCTGACATGGGCAGCATAGGCAGGATACCCCCCACATTTTTCATCTAAGGTAGGATTCTCTCACATCACAGTGCCACTAGTGCCACCAACCAAGGGGTGACACGATTCCTACTCACCTGCAAAAGGCATTTGCACGATTGGCAGTTGTGGCCGGATGACTCTAACACCAAGTGTTAGAAGTCCACTAAAACTATGGCATTACTAATTATGCTGTGTTTGCTGGGATTTGGAGGATTTTGGGGATGTTTGTTGGGGATTGGGTGAGTTTCCACGTGGCTACGTCACTGCTCATCTTTCCCACTGCCTCAGTAAAACCTTGGTTTATAACACGTTGTCAAGCTCCATTATTGTTCAATTCAAAAATATACAGAAAGCTTAGTTCCTGACAAGGTGTATAAACTCACACAGATCATTGTATATGCAAAAGAGATGACCACAAGTACATCTTCAGAAAAAAAAAAAAGAAAAACAAAACAACCCTTGTTTATAAAACCCTTGAATTCATCAGCCATATTGACATTACAGCACTGACATCTCAATGCTAACATTATCAGCTCGGATCACTGAAAGCAGACTGTTTTGAAATTTTTACATTTTTTTATTTAATACATATATGTCACAGTTCTTCGAAGAACAGGTCTTTGAAAACTTGTGGACCACTGAGGACAGGCCATGTCAGTTGTCCATCTCACCAGAAGCAATGGTTGCATCCTATTCAGTTTTCCAAATGATGCACAGAAGCTGATGCACTGCAAAAGGGACTTTGTAAAACAAAATACTCAGAGATTCTGTACTTTCAAGTTATCACCAATAGGTCTGCAGTTCAGCAGCTGTGCTATATATTGCTTAGTTGCAGGTTCTTACTCCAGTAAAGGATGGAAATAGTATCACATTTTTAGTTTGAAATACCACATGAGTCACATTAATAGAGCAGTACAGAACTAGAGCACATCCAGCTTTTTCTGCTGGGGCAGATTATACATAAGATGGCCATGAAAGAAACAAGAAAACATTAATGTATGGTTTTATAAAATTGCAGCAACAGGGAAAAGCTGGGTTTTCTTTCTGTAGGGATTAAAAACAACTCAAGGAACAAAGAACAGTTTGCGACGCTTCTGAAACAACTTGTTGTATTGCCACTTATCCATCCATGTAGTGCTGTTGCACTTAATGTTATTACACAGTAATGCTCCCATGGACAGATCATGTGGCCAAAGTGCCTTTCAGCATCCTTCAGAATTACACACGTGCTTTTGACAGCTCGTTCTCCCTTTTGCAATAGTATGCTCAGCCTTCTTTTATCTTCTGGTCAGTTGAAGCAGGCAGCACAAAAACAGTCGGCCACTTTTTTCCAGCTGCAACTTAAGATAAAAACCTCAAACCTAGATTTCGAAGACTTTTGTCTGCCTAAGTAGTCCAGTATAGTGTTCTATGAGCTCTTTTTGTAGCCATCTCCTGCAAGTTTGGAAATGCCAGACAACCCCCTGATCCTTCTTCACCTCACCTCCTTCCTCTACCCTTCTCAGAAACAAGAAAGAGTTCCTGTGGCTGATAATGCTAAAAAGCCAAAGCCATCCTCTTTGCATGCCAGGACAACATGCAATGACAGAGTAACAGTGGAAAGTCTCTCGGGAACTAGAAGAAATTGCATAGGGCATGACTCTGCAACTGACGAAAGGTGTAAAGTGCCATCTGAAGCACTCCAACAGTGTCTATGTCAGCAGCTTAGTGATCAAGATATTCTTTTTAGGTGTGATTTCTACATATGACCACAGCTGGAGTTATATGCATTGCAATAGCAGGCAACATTGGTGTTACACTCTAGAACTTAAACCCAGGAGTTAAACTGAAGGTTTCTTTACTCTAATTTGGTGCAAGGAGAAATCCCAAACAGATATTCTCAAGAGGTCACAAATACACAAAAGCTTATTGGTAAAAATATAGAAAATTAAGGAACTTTGGCAAAAGAGTAAATACAACACCAAATTCAATATAAAACACTTATTATAGCATTAATTAGTATTAATTTAACATTAACTTAGCATAAACTCAGCCCATTCAACCTAGAAACTTTTGAACCCACGAGATGTGAAGTTACCCAAAAATGTTCCACGTAAAGAGAATGAGGAGAGGAGGGAGGAAGACAGAAGAGGTACAGAAAAGCACACACGTAGCCATCAGCTCCGGGATTCCCACATGGAACCCAAGAGAAGGCAGGGTCCAGACAAATGGCCACCTCACGGTCAGCCCCTTTTAAACCCTTGGTGCCCCATGGGCCTGCCCCTCAGGTGGGGCTTCCAGTTGCTCGGCCAATCAGGAGCTGGACTGGCACCCCCTGGTGTGTGACTGATGGAAAGCTCTGCCAATCAGAGGCTGGGTTTGCACTGCCCTGGCATGTGATTGGCTGACAGCTCTGACTGGCTGGGGGTCTAGGGGGCGGGACAGGGCATTGCCTCACCCACGCAAAGCCCGGCCTGCCCCTCCTGCCAGACACAGGCACCGGCACTCCGAGATGTCTCCAGACCTTGATTCATCTAATCCAGTCTCTGACAACTGGTTCACATAAGAAAAGTTGCTCTTCCTGTCGGAACGAAGCAGGAAGCTGCACACTGGAGCATGCGTGCAGTGCCCCTTCTGTAGCGGGGACATAGGACACTGCGCTTCAGGGGCTAGGGCGCCAGCTTGCATTCTCCTAGCAATGGCTCACAGAAATACAATACTGGAAATACCTACAGATCATATATCTCCCTCTCATGTCAAGAAAGCTTAAAAAGGTGAGGAAGATCGTTGAAAGGCAGCCACTATTTCCTAAGCTTTTCATGAAGACAGCTTAGCAGACTTGGGGTTACCTAACTGAACATCCAAGACACTGATTTGTAGGCTTTTGCATTAATCTCACGTCTCAATTCTAAATTGTTTTTCTTGTCTGACCACCAGCAATTTTAAATAACCCACAGGCCAAGCAGGCAAAAGGTTCCAGGGGAAGAACCCAGAGACTTTGCAGGCAATTGGTTTAAACATTTTCCAGGTGTCACACTACCCAGCAGAAACACAGATTACCTTGCAATGGACTGATGTTGGTTACTTGCAGCATAAGGTATCCAGGATTCACCTGGTTTGACCTGGATAACAAATACACCCATTTTTCTGAAACACACCAGGGCAGAACCTGACGAGTAACATAAACCACAACTGGTAGCTGGTCTGAGGCTACAAGGTTAGGAAAGCCATTAGAAAGCAATAAATAATTATGGCACTATCTGCTTGAAAGGAAGTCATAATACACAGATGTCTAAAATCTATGGAAGTAAAAGTGCAAGGACAGGAACCACTACGTGCAGGTGCTGAGCTGTCCACTGTGGCTGCAGCACAGAACCAGTCAGAGCAAGCACCTTGCTCCCACCCTGGTACTTGGCCGGTCTACACTGTGCTGGTGGGGCTGAAGCTCTGATTCCCATGTACATGTGCATATTGGGGGTTGGGAGAGGGGTCTGCTCATAGAGCAGCTATTGCTACCCACCTGCTACACCTGTCCTACCAAGTAAATAAATTTATATATCACTGAATTGTATTGTTCTCTTCTAGCAGCCACACAACCCTGTATATCAAAATGAGATTATAAAGGAACTGAAAAAGCATCTCATATTTAATCTTTAGCAGTAGACTCCAGTTTACCTCAGCCACTCATGTGCTAATGCTAAAAGTTTATCTTGTTTAGAACATGAGCACTGTACTAGGATGTTCCTGTTTAGAAGAGGGAATTGCCCTCCATTGCCCTCCATTGCCCTCTGTGCCAGGACAGGAGTTTTTTACATAGTGAATTTCTTTTGCAGGGAGACATTTCCAGTATTTATACTTTATCTTTGGCCAACTAAGGAAAGAGAATATTCCAGTCAGGGTGGCTTTCTCTTCTAAGAAGATATGAATGCACACATCATTGATATGAAAATGCACACATCATTGATATGAAGATATGATACAGGTGAGAACACTCAAGAGTGTTGTGACATGCATTTTTCCTGAAATAAAGGGGTTGAAAAAATCACCTTTAGCAGACATTTGGTTATTCAAGCAGCTGGGATTAGTTTCAGTAAGAATTATGTTTTGCTTCTGTTTCATTAAAATTATTTCCCTTTTTCCCTGCTGCTAAGATTTGGACTGTGGAAGAAAAAAGCTGAAAAGGCAGAGGCAGATATAAACACTTTATCTCAGCAGCTGCATGTAAGATCTCCTCCTGCAAACAGCTTCCAGCTTTCTAAAAGCAGAGCAGTGGTTTGCCTTCACCTCACTGCTTCTGAAAACAGTCAGTCACCACTCAAAGAAATCCCCTCACCTCTCCTGCTCTTTTCCCCCACAAATTTTACAATACTGCTCATCTGAACTGGAAGCAGCTTCCTTCGGCAGCATCTACTTTTGTTCATTAAGATTTCCTGTGTTTACAGTGATGATTTTTGGAGTTTTTTAGCGGGGGGTGGGGAGGTGTTGCCAACATGTGTTTTCATGAAAGCTTCCCTTAACTGTAATTTTCTAATTATGCAGTTCTTTTTTGGCTGGCAATCATCTAAAGTGCTGCATGGCTTTTCCTCGTTCTCTGGAACGATGTGTTCCAGCACTGCACTAGTTGTCAACTGCTGTGTTATATTTGCCCAGTTTTTTCACCCTTTCCATTTTTTCAGCTGTGTACCAGAATGTTCTCTTTGCTGATCGGTCCCACACTCCTCTTTCTGCTCCTCTTTTTAACCTTGAAATGCAAACTCTTTGTGTACCAATGTCACTTCTGCTTTTAAAAGGAGACCTGTCTTCCCCTAATACCCACTGTGGGTATGTTATCCTCCCTGCCACTCTCACCACTCTCTGGAGCTCCTGTTCAAAGGACACATGCATTTCTTCCTGCGTCCACACTGTGTAACCTCACTTTTGGACAAGTTCTCCATCCTTACCCAGCTGCTGATGGAGATATGGGTTCTCTAGTTTTATGTGTATGTCCTTACAATCTGCCAAGACACACTGATGGAAAAGTATGTCATAAGTTCACAGACACACATCTGGGGTGTGGGTCTCTGTGTCAGACTCTTTCTCCAGTACCTGGATGCTCATGGCATCTGACTAAGTTGCTGTTCTGTTCCACTAACTCCAAGATCTCTCCCCACAATCACAAATTTCCAAGGTTTTTTTTGGTTGGTTTTTTTGGGTTTTTTGGGGGTTTTTTTTGGTTTTTTTTTTACTTTTCAAGCTTTTTTTAGTTTTCAAATTGATTTGTTTTCTCAAAAGCATCTTGATCATTCTTTGTTATAATTTAATCATAATGAAGGTCATCCAAAGCGAACTCAATCATTCTTGCTTTCTTCCTAACACTATCAGATTTTGGGGCAAACACCCTTTAGAACAGTTTTATGGGGTATTCCATTCACTCACTCATATTCCTGTTGTATCAGCTGTTGTTACTCAGGCCATACTATCAAGAAGATGCTATGCAGATTTCCATACACACTGGTAGAGCTAGAAATCCTTTCCTGTCACTGTCCTACAGAGGTATATATTATTCCCAGCAAAGGTTAGCAGTTTCAACTGTCATATGTGTAGTTTTGTTATGAGATTACATCCATAAATTATCCTCCAGAAGAGATTACAGCAAGTATGAAAAAGGTATCTATATCTTCCTAAAACTGGAAGTTTCTCACTTCATACATACGACAATGCCAGTCCTTGCATGGATTCTGACTCACCAAGCCAGAAGAGAAGACAGAAAGCAATTGAACTGGAAAGCAAACGTCAAAATAGTGCCTATGAAAACCAGCATGGATTTACAAGACAAGTAATTTTTTTTTCCTAAAATGACACTTCACTAGCAACCATGATTTTTTAAATCATGCCAAGAGTTATCACCACTGTTACTAAAAAGGCTGAAAACAGCGTTTCCAATTCTGAGCTCCTCCTGTGCACTACATGTGCTACAAGTAGTTCCTGTAGGCTGGGAGGACGATTGCTGCAGAAACTGTAGCCACAGTAGCATCTTTCTCTTGCATCTTCACATCAGTAATGAAGAGCAAATCAGGCTCCAGTTATTCACAAAGTGTTCGAAACACTGGCACTTACAAATTCCACAGCCATCTCTGCCTGCAGAAAGACTACCAAAGCAATGCTCCATCATGCTGTGGCACAAGAAAAGTGCATGCCTGAATTGGCAGTGATCTTTCACTGTCTAGGTAAGGTTGTATTACCCAGTGAGAGAAGGGATTCACTCTATCAACCACATGCAGATAAGCACTATGACTCCATCAATTACGTTCGTCCCCATTTGGAAAAAAATAACAATACTGCTGTATTTTTCAGATCTAGGCCATAGGGAAGACTATAAAAACCGATATTTTTCAAACAGGCATGGCCCAGCATGTAATGACAACATGTTTACCCTCTCTGTCTCCTACATTTTTTGAAGAAAGCAGCTAGAGGTGTCATGATGCTTGTACTGGGTTTATGTGACAAGGTGCTGGACAGTGGGGGATGCAGACGAGTCACTGTGAGCAGAGGACAGGGCTTTCCTGTGTGGGACACATCAAGTTCCAGATGGCTCCAACCAATCCACCACAGGGCACAGCTGAGCCCCACAGACAGCCATGATGGTGGCACCTGTGTGAGGATACATTTAAGGAAAGGCAAAACCCACTGTGCAGTAGAGTGGTAGGGAACACATGTGAGGAACAGCCCTGCAGGCACCAAGGTGAGAGAAGAAGCAGGCAGGAATGGTGCTCCATGCACTAGAGCAGAGATTCTCCTGCAGTCCATGGAGAAGACCACGGGGAAGCAGGTTGCCACCCTGCAGCATATGGATGATCATGTTGGAGCTGATATCCACACTGCAGCCATGGCAGACACCGTGCCAGAGCAGATGGATGTGCTCTGAATGAACTGCAGACTGGAGACACCATGTAGGAGTGGGTTTATCCCGAAGGATTACAGCCCATGGAAAAATCCATGCTGGAGCAAGGGAGACATGGAGGAAGGAGGCAGATATGAAGTGTTATGAACTGACTACAATCCTTATTCCTCATCCTTCTGTACTGTTCAGTGTGTGGAAAGAAGGACATAGAGGAGCCAGGAAAGAAGGAGTGAAATTTAACCTGGTAAGAAGGTGATAGAAGGGAAGTGTTTTAATTTTTTGCTTTATTTCTCTCCATCCAACTCTAACAATAAGTTAATTTTCCTGAAGGTGAGTCTGTTTTGCCCTTGATGGTAATTGCTAAGTGATCCATCTCCCTGTCTGTATCGTGACTCTTGAAGTTTTCTATCTTATTTTCTCCCCCTGTCCTGTTGAGGAGTGGGAATGACAGTGGCTGGGTGGGTGCCTGGCAGCTGGCCATAGTCAACCCACCACAATGCTTGACCACGGAAAAGTGAATGATGATGCAAAATGAAAGTTTCCAAAAGTGTCAGTTTCACACTGACAAAGGAAAAACCTTGCAACATGGCAGTATATGGGTCATCCTGGTTGAGGCCATAGTCCTCCCTACCCAGCTTCCTTCTGTTCAAAGCATTTCTTCCCTTTGCACCCATGCTCTGGAGGATTGCATATATTTGAAAATCACTCACGGGATAGCTAGTTTTAATCCATTGATGCTTCAGGATTTTTTTTGGTTTTGGTTTTGTTTCTAGGCCCTTTGTCCTAGTCCTTTGAAAATGCTTTCTCTTTGCTTCCTTCTCTTCACCTCCTGTGTGCCACACACTGGCTTTTGCCACCTCCTCTTCATCTTGCCCCAATTGTGTTAGTGCCTCTTATGTTTCTGAACTCCTTTAAAAATGAAACATTCCTGTCTAGTACCAGAATATGTAAAATCTTTAACAGCTAACATTAATCCATGTCCCCTCAGCAAGAACCAAGAGCTGGCTACACTACATTTCATTTGATAAGCTGTTACCTTAAATCACAACAGCACCCCATCCTCAGTACCCTATTAAAATTATCATAGAAAAAAATCAAATCACTTGTTAATGCTTTATGACTTCATCTCACTCACGATGATGCAAACACTGAAACTGGGGTGCTAAGAATACCAGACACAGCAAACAACTGGGTAGCTGCCAGCTCTTCACATTGTGCTAATCTCCTCTCCTATATTTTTTTCATAGCTGTTTTAAATTTTACAGCGCTGAGCTTGCTTTAGGCAGGCTAGCAGAAAGAGATAACTTGGTGTATGCCTTATCACCACCAAGAAAATTCAGAACTACCTTCTCATTACAAGGAAAGAAGAGAATGCGTGGGTTTGTCCAGGATGAAACATTAGTAATTACAAACTGTCATCGTCTCACTGTATGTTTGGGTTGTACTGTTAACCTTTGGGTGACACTGGGTAACACTACAAAATACGCAGTAATTCCTGACTTTTCCTGAACTGACACTGATACCGACTTCATCTTGATGACAAAAAATTATCAGAACAGCTTTTATAGACTTAGCTTTTGAATTGTTTCTTCTGCTTTAACATTGCATTTTTTTTATATAAAGTATTTTCGATTCCCATAACAGCCTTTAAAATGTAATTCTTAGGTGTAATCCTAAACAGCCTTTGCTATTATTTTTATGAGTGGCAACATTTGACTTCAGTAAAGGTGCTACTTAAGCATTGCCAGAGTAATTTCCTAGTTAATGTGTTCTCTATTATAAAAGCCTCCCAGTTTCTAAAATAGTGCCAAGAACTCTCAGCCTAGACTCTGAAGGACTGGGAATGTCTTGACCGGGGTCTAGGCTCTATACAAACTCCAAGTCTACCAGTGTTTTGAGGAATTGATGCACACTGGACTGTCACTGCCAACACCTCATGTGTCAGCTGTTGAGGTGAGCCTGTGGGTATAACTATCAACGACACATTTCAACAGGATTATCAGAAACTGCATTTTCTCAAAGCTGAGCTCACACACCTGTTTGAAGGCTTTTTGGTGAGGCTGAAGAAGCTGCCTCATGGCTGTCACCATGTCAGCTTCTCCTCCTCTGGTATCTGATCCTGGAAGGGCCTCAAGCCACATTGTGTCCTCACCGAAGTCTTTGTTCCCACCCCTTCTCAGACACTAAGTCCTAAATGGCTTCTTTGGGAACAGCCCCTTGGTATGAAATTTGTGGTTTTGCCAAATGTATCACAAAAACCAAATATTGAACCCTCTCCCTGCATAAGAAAAGTATCCTCTAACATATATCTATATAAGTGGACAATAATTAGGATATGCATGAAAAGCAAATGGAATATTGCATAACTAACAAAGGCAGACTCATGGGTATTGACTTGGCTGTAAAAGACTTTTCTTTAAAAAAAAATCTTATTCAAGAAACACTATTCATCATCAAGGTGAAGGAAAAGATAACTCTGAAGAAAGGACTTTTCTCATTCAAAAAAATCAAGGAGAAAAATTCTTAAAGTATTTGTTTATTAAAAAAAATGTTATATATGCCTTATGCCAAGAGTTTATGTCAGAATAGAACTGAGTTATCTTGTTTTTTATAAAAGAGGTATTTTAATAGTTGAAACTGAATCTTCCCAGTAATACAAAAATTTACTAAAGAAGGGACCATGGAGGCCATCCAATCAAACCTCCTACTCTCAGTAGGGCTAATTAGGTCATGTTTCTCAGAGCCTTGTCCACTCAAGTTTTGAAAATATTCAGAGATGGAGATGTCACATTGATAGCATTCAACTGAAATTAAAAAAACATTGTGTAAGGGAACAGTGCCATGTTTTAAATCCTTAATTATACTCATCATTTCTCTAGACCAGTGATTTTCCAGTATTTAGAAATACTTGTTGAAGATGGGTGACTAAACAGGGTACAACCAATTTTTTACTTTCAAATACATAGAAAACTATGTAAAACCGAAAACCCCCAGCGCCCTGACTGGGTAGAAACATCAGTTGGACATGCTGCTTACTCATCTGTCTGGAAAAGGTGCATTAAGTGTTTACTTAGAGAATGACCTACACTGGAGTCTTCCTCCTTAGGTTTATCCCCAAACAAATCTTCTTAAAGACAGCAGCTGGAGAGAAAGAATAAAATCAGAGAGCTGACTAGGTCTTCCACACAGTTCCCATAAAAGTGAATTGCCTGCAAAGCTTTTGGTAGTCCTGCCCCCTTCAGCTATTATAGTCAAACCTCTTATTAGTACAGCCTAAATTAATAGTCCTTATTTCAGGCAAACATTGGTAAGAAAGAAGTGTTTTCTGTAATTAGCACTTTTCTCTCAAACTTTTTTGTTAGCAGAGAACCCCAAGTGCACCAACTTTCATGCACACACACCTTTTTTAAAAGAATCAATACAGTAAGTCAATAGTTCTTATTTTCTGACATTGCAATTCAAGTTACCATTCCTAAAATTTTCCTTTGATATCAAGTTTTCCTTTAATATTACCTATCAGATATTATTTCATTTTCACTGTCATACATGTAGCAAATATCTTAAGTCCATCTGTTTTTAAACATTTTAATTACTAAAATTGTTTCAGCCTTGCATCTCCCATTAATCATTACACTGTGAATCCACTAATTACAAAATGCAAGTTACCGCTAAGATTGCTTACAGTTGATGTCAATACAATGGAACTGCAGTCTATCTTACTGTTTTTTTAATTTACTATGGGTTTTCTTTGTACACCACTGCCAAACTATTCATAGTTTCCCAAGAAAATGTGAAGACCTGAAAAGCCCATTGTTCTTTGTTTACGTCCTTATTCAATCAGTAACATTCAGGTATGTTCCATGAAATGTTTTTTATTTATATATATTTTTTCCACAGAAGCAGTAATTAGAAGTCCTAAAGAAGTCCATTTTTTTAATGTCTATAACCAGGCACTTTCTTCATGCCTTTGGTGCTTGCAACTAACACAGATTTTCACTGTTCGTAGCAGAAGACTCTTCAAACCAGGAGTCATTAACAGCAGTGTTTTCCAGGTGACCAATACTGGGAAATCAAGAACATTTCTGCAATTTTCAAAACAAACATTTTAGAAAAAAAAACCCAAAACAAACAGAACTTTATATAATACAAATTTCAGGTCCCATTCTTCAGGTGCACTTAAGTTCTAGGAATTTTATTTCTCCATGACTGCGTATTGCCTATATTTGGGCACATACTCAGGCTGAACTTTTCTTCCTACCAGAACATTCCCTGAACAGGGAAATGGGCATACAGAAAGGTCAGGCTGCACTTGAGCACTAATCCCACTGACAATATATACAAGAATTCAACAAGACTTGTTTCATACAGGATTTTCCATAATCTTCAAATGCATTTCAAAAAGCCAGAGAGGCACATGTCCATCCCCACAGTAAACCCTAATTCTTATTCCACTGTGCACAGCATGCTAACCTATTCTCTACCAAAACTTTCCTTCTTCAAAAGATGTGAATTACTCCGTTCATTTTTAGGGCATTTTCTCCTTACACCATCATCATGAGTGTCTAGAGAATACAAGGAACTTGGATTCTTGTGAATGGAACCCAACAGCACCTCTCTGTAGTAATCTGCTTCCACCTAACAGATGGCCAGAACCTGCTTTAGCCAAACACTTGAGCATTATATATTCAAAATCAGGAAACTAAAGGAGGATTAACTGCTTATCCAAAAATGCAACCATTCTTCTTGGAACAGAAGTCAGGTCTTCCCTCCTTTGTGAAACTAAATTTTATGCCAGGATTCTACAGTCTATCACATCATCACAAGGAGATTCTCCAGTTCTTTGCAGCTAGTTGAGGTCCCAGAGCCAGCCTCAGCAAAGAAACCAAGAGCTACTTGGGTCTACATTTTAAGTTGCAACGGAGCATGGCAGAATCCATAAGCGATCAGAACTCTGTGGTAATTTCCTTGTCCCCACAAATCTCAAATTATTCTTAGGTTAATAAATGTGCTTAGAAGGCAGCAGTGATCAAGTACACTACAAAGAAATTATGCTTAGTAAAAGCATGTCATAGGGCACTATTAGATAAGCAGAGGAGTGATCCGCTTTGTGTGTACATAATGGCTAGAAAGCTCAGAGCCACTTGGCTACTGCCCTCCTATTCACCAGCCCTCCCATGTTCCAAATACAGACTTCCTTTTCCTACTGGTAGCAGCAAGAGCTGGAGGACACAGAACAAATGAACCACAGCAGATGCTGTTTCTCATGCACAGCACAGCAGACTGTGCACAGGACAGACACACTTGTAGTAGCTGTTGGCTCACAGCAGACACTCAGAAAAACAGAACAGTTTTCAGTGTTTCCACTGAAATGCCCAACACAGCTTTTAAGTATTAGTGGTGATATTTTTTTCTTTCTTAACCTTTAAGGTAAAAGATCCTGCCTGCATTTTTCCCTAACAAGTAGGGTCCTACAGAAGTCTGCAGTGTCTTTGTACCCACAGAAAATATTTAGCAGTAGGGGCTGAAAGAGCAATTACTAATGCCTGCAGGAAGCATAGGCGCTCTTCCATACACTTAAGAGGTGTGCTGGGCTTTTTATGATGATGAGGATCTATAGCATAAAACTTCCTTCATCCGAATGTTGCTCAAAACTTGTTTTGTGAATATGGCTCCAGTGCTCCTGAACCAGCGATGTCCTGAGGAAAAGCAAAGCCAGAGCTCCACCTGCTGCTGCTTTCTAACAGGAACAAGGTGCTGGATGCCAGTTTCTCCTCCTCATCTTCCACTGTGCACTGAAGCACCCTTGGACTCAGCCAGCTGAGCGATATCGGGTTGATTGCACGTGTATTTGGACACCAACACTCTTTAAGCCCGTTTCCAGTGTTCATCAGGAATTGGTTAATGTTTTGCACTGTGCCTTTAGCAACTTCCATTCAAATCTCAATCACAGAAAATTTATTCCAGCTGTCAATATTCCAAAGCAAAGAGCTGCAAGATACAGAGAGAATTTATTCGGCAAGTAACACTATCTGATTGTCCTGTTCTTATACTCTTCCCTAGGAATCTGCAACTGGACACTGACAAAACACAAATGTTATACCAGTTAGTTCATGGAAGTCCACTGTCCATAAAAGGAAGGCTTTCTTGTAACAACCTTAGCTTTATAACAGCACTACAAAAACCCCACCAAAACAAGACGTAAGCTCTCAAAAATGCTCTGATACCTGCAAAAAAACCACCCCAGCAGATTAGTAGTTAACAGATACTAAAACTACTATTTTGATTTTTCCTTTATATGTTAAACAGATCAAATAAAATAAACTATCAAACACATAGACAAGTATTTCATTCCCTCAATTTAAACAGAAACAAGCTAAATTAAATAGCTCTCTGAATGTTTCCATGGAAAGAAAGTCTCATAGATTCCTTCAACCTTCTGCCTTAGGCCTTCTTCCTCAGACTGCCTCTAGAAGTCTTTTTTTTCTCCGGTGAGGATGAACTTCTGAGTTAATTAACTAAGGATAACATACTTAACTTGAACTGTTAAGGTGAATCTACATTAATGGTTTACTGAGCAGCATCACTTCTCCTAGATATGAATGTGCTGAGTATCCGTGCCTGGAGTTACAAGGAGCACACTTTGGGCACACAGCCTGTGCACACACTGTGGTTTCTCTCCTGAACTAAGCAGAAAGCTTCACACTGAGATGCAATCCTGAGTACCAGGGTTACTGGGGACACTAAGTACAGCCTTTAAAGGAAGAATTCAGCACCTCTGAAGTCCTCCTGCTATTTGCAAGCAACAGATCTGGAAATATTTATATGCCTTGTCCTTCCTCTATAGTTGAAGGAAATCCAAAATGATCAGGAAAGTAACAGGAGACCAGTCACAAGCTTACGGACCTTCCAAAAAAAAAAAAAAAAAAAACAAAAAAAAACCAGAGCAGCATCTTGGTATCTTGGTGGGATCATCACTGCAAACTGCTAGCTGAAACAAAAATGTATACGTGGTCTTTCTACTTCCATAGAGGACAACTCTAAGACAGCATTTAACTCATCCATGTAAGTGATCTTGTACCACCATTATATCTTCAGTTCAGGAGAACAAAAACAAGGACAGCTGTTGGAGGGTCACCACCCTGATTCCAGTGAATACAGCCATTGAAAGGACCAAAAATCTCATAGTGAGGTTGAATGATCTGACAGAAGTCTGCAAAGGTCACAAGGCCAACCCTGCAGAGTCCCACCCTACCAAATCAATGTTGCATGAAGTTAAAATTAAAATGAAGGCAACATCTGAAAAATAGGGATAAAAGCTAAGTCTGCTAAACCCACGAAAATCCATCTCTGTTACAGAGAACTGAAGAATTTTGTCTGGGAGACGGAAAACAAGGTTACTGCACTACTCAACATGAAGTCTCTGAAGCTTGGAAAAGACCAGAGGACCCTCTTGAAAAATATTCAAAGGTTTTGGAAAAGGGACATTAACCGCTCTCCCCAGTGAGAACATCGAGTCTCCCCATAGGCATTTTTGAAGCTGAAGAGATATGATAATGCTAGAGCCCTGACTTTGACTCAATATTGTACTGGTGAGAGACAGTTAATTCCTGTGGTTCATGACATCTGGAAGATTGCCTATCTACTGCTAGTGGTGAAAGCCTACACTTAAATCTTTAAGGAAAAGATCTCTGCCTGCATCTTTCTCCTAGCAACAGCTAATGACACAGTGAAGCCATGCAGTAGTTTGACTTCAGGGATAAGGGGCAAGGAAGGCAGAGCAGCTACTTTCATACGATCACACATTTATTTGTTTTCATTAGGACAACAGGCAAACAGTTTCTCTCCCTGTCCCTCTGTGAATGCGTGTTACCCATACTCATGTAAATGCAGCATCTGGCAACATGTTAGGAGAGCCTGTTTTGAAACCATAGACAGTGCTGCTAAGCAAGGTAAATTTAATTGCAGACCAGAGAAAACAGCAGTAACAAGGAAAGGATGCTACAATGTACACTGAAAAAGGGTGAATGTTCCTCATATTGCCGTGTGTGGGGTCAAGCACACAGAGAAGCATTGTCCTTTAACTGATAATGCAGGCTCTATGACAGATTTTTAGTGGTGCCCCAGGTGTTACCATATTTTGTCATTGTCTTTCCTCTGCTGTTCTTTTTCTTTCTCATTTTGTATTTTCCAGTATGCCACCAAAAGGCGCTGCAGGGGATAACTTTTTTTTTTCTTTTTTTTTTCCTTTTTTTTTTAACAAATGGCTACTACCTTACTTTCTGGCAGTACTGTTTATGGTACAAGCAGGATACGGAAGGACTGGACACAGAACGTAAAAATGGGAGGATGGAGCTGGAGGAGGGGATCTCCAGTTGTAGAATATTTTTCCAGGAAGGAAGTACAAGATATAGTTACTGGACAGATACATATTTCTTGCTGAATTCCTTTATTTCAACAGAACACGGGCTTTTCTAATCTAAACCCCGCAACTCTCAATTTGAAACTGGTTACCTTTTGCACTGTACAGGTCTTCAACATGCCCTTTGTACAACCACTCCCAGGACAGTGCTTCTTGGCCAATGGCAATTTCAAAAACAGATACAGTTTTATGTGTTTCACCGTCCAAATATCACACAATCCTGGAACTGCAAACATTAGGCCTACAACTAAGAATTCAGGAGTCAGGCCTGCAATTCTTCTGTCTGCATCTCTGAAAATCAATCTTTGCCCAAAATATTCTATGTGGTCTCCTTCTTGCATTCATCATTGACCTGGAATTTGTGCAACTTGACTTTTCTCACAGGTTTTCCAGATGTGCTGTGTGTTAGCTTCCTAAACGTTTTTGCTGATTTATCTCTCATACTTTTTCAGTGCCTCAAAGCTTCCATCCACAAGTTAATTCCTTGTACAAGGATGATGTCTCAGCTTTTAGGGGAGATGCAAATCTCTGTCCCTACCACAGACACCTACAAAATTGGGAAATCCTCATAACTCAAAATCTCTGATGACTCACAGAAATTTCTGACACAGAAGTGTAATATAAAATCCATGCATAGAACAGTATCTAAAACCTCTGTCGTAATCTTCCCAACAGTGGACTCATCAGTGTGAGTGTGCTATTATGGGAGACAACCTTGAATTAAAATACGTATGTCACACATTGAAGAGCAGTGTGAACAATTCAAACCATCATCACCACAGGAACACCCCCATCCAGTCAGGAATACAGCTAGAGACATCTCACACCAATCACGAGGGAACAACACAGTGGAACAACCTATAAATCTGTAAAACCTCAAACTACAAAAAAGCTGGAGGAGGATTAACTGACTGCTTCTCAACTCTTCTGATGCAAGATGTTGCAGTGGAGCTCCCACACCTGTGCCAGAAAATTTCAAAATGCGAATATTCTCAGGTCAGATGCTTTTAGCTCACAGATATTAAGAAGCTGATAGGTGCTTATTCAATATTGTCACATGTTAAATGTACAAATGTTTACACCTTTGCAATTATGGTTGTATTGGAAAGTATATCATTTGTGTGTGTCAATTTCTATATCCAAAAAATCAAATCTTAATTAAAGTGCTCAGATGGTCTGAGCCATTTCGACAAATTATACCAACAGAACTATGGATTGCTGAGGACATGGAATAGACAAAACACCAGAAAGCAACAACCATGGATAGCTCCAGGATCAATAGATGGATGTGCTGGCTTTCTAGCTCTTGGCTGTCTCTTGCCGAATTACTGCCATTTTTCCACCCTTCCTTCTTCATTCATTAGAGAATGATGATAAGCAAGAAGCAGCAGGAGCTTCAAAGTGCAAGATTTGTATCAAGTGTTCAGTCTCAGAGACGAAAAGGCTGAGATCTCTCAAAACAACATGTTCAAAAAAATGTCTCTTCTGCTGATCCTGCTCCTGCTGCTCCCTGCTCCATGCAGCTTTTACTTCCCCTACATGTTAAGAATGACAGGCAGGAGCAGCTGGGACGTGCCTTAAGAGCAGAAAGGCAGAAAATACAATGCTGACATGAAGTTCTGCAGTCAGATCAGGTACAATCATAGAAGTTGCCCTGCACATCCCAGATACTTCTATTCCTTCTTGCCCTTTTATTACAATAGCTGTTTCGCAACTTAAATGCACTGCATTGTGTTGGGTGCAATGCAGTCACACATCAAAGAAACACAGAGGTGCTTAATTTCCATATCATCGCATGGAATGACATGAGGTGATGTTTCTGAGATGAAAAACAATCAATGCAGCAATTCTGTGAGAAGAACACTTCAGAAGGAGTCAAAGAGACAATAAAGTATATAATTAAGAACAGGATTTGAGACTGTCAGGACTGCTTTTTGCTTGCAACTACACTTGGCCTCCTCCACCCTGACTGGGCAAAGATCCGAACAGAAATAAAATCTGGTTGCTTTGCCAGAATACAGTAAGGCTTTGAAAGAATTCTAAGATCTTTGTTGGGATTAATGGAATAATTTAACAGGAGGTCATTTTAGTAGGTAGAGAACAAAAAGACATTTGCATTTCAGACTGCGCGTACTGTCTGGGAATAGCGGAGGAAGAAAAATAAGCATGAAGATGCCTGAAGCTACTTTGGAATGAGGAAAAAAAGCCCTGACAGAAAGTGGATGAGAGAGACGAAGTTAAGGGAATAAGATTCTGAAAAAAACACACAAAAGCATTTGTTTCACTTCCAGGCCAAAGCAATATTGTTTAGTGAACACTACTAAAAAGTTGGTTTTTTCTCAATTTAAGTTGTGAAATCATTGAATTAGAATAATTCAGGTTGGAAGGGACCTTAACAAGTCATTTCGACCTCCTGCTCAAAGCTAGATTCACTATGAGGCCAGACCACGTTGCTCAGGGTTTTATCCAACTGGGTGCTGAAAATCTCCAAAAAAAGAGACATTCCACCTTTTCGGATACCTTTTCCACTGTTTGACTGTCCTCATGAGGAAAAACCTTTTCTTTTTATCCAGCTCAAACTTCTGGCTTCACTTTAGGTGCATTGCCCCTCATTCTCACACCACACCACCAGGAGAGCCTGGCTCCATCTTACAAGCCCCTCATAAGCATTCTCAGGTTGCTACTAGGTTTCCCCTAGAGACACCTCTTGCCAGGCCAAATAAGCCCAGCTCCCTCAGCCCCTGACCCAGGACAAATCCTTCAACTCCCTGAATATTTTGACAGCTCTCTGCCGAATTTTCGCTGTTTAGCTCTATTGTCCTTATATTTGAAGTATCCAAAGGTAGATGCAGATGTATTCTGATGAATGCTGAATCCCTTAACCTCCTAGGTGTGCTGTTAATACAGCCCAGGAAACTGCTGACAGTATTTCTTGCCAGGTCACACTGCTGGTTTATGCTCAGCTTTTTGCACCCCCCAGGCTTCCAAGGCTGTGCTCAGCAATGCTGGTTCCCAGCCAGCTGGTCCCAGTCCATATCCCTGGGAAATCAAAAGTATAGAGCAATGTCGGTCTGACCTCTGGAGGTCATCCAGTCAAACGCATTCTCAAAAGCAGGGATAACCTCAAGCTTAGATAAAGTGGCATCCACCATCTAAACCTGAAACTCACAAATTACATACATAAAACAATCCAGTCAGTTTTAAATTCTATTTCTAAAGAATTCATTACAACACTATGATTATTATTATTCTTATTTTCCAAGCACGTCATGACCAATAAAAGCTGTTACTATAAAAAGATAAACAGATGACAGCAGCTGCAAAAAATAATGGAAGCACTCAAAAATAATTATTTTATAATGACAAGGACAGGGAAATTAAAGGATTTTAGTGAAATGTATTCGAATGAGTACCAGACTCAGGCTCATTTCTGTTGCATTAGGAAGCAAATTCAACTTTAAGACAGCTTTTGAGCACAACCATGAATATAAGCAAAATCTTCAGTGCAGATAAAAATGATGGCCTGGAAGTGACCACAGCAACAATGATCATCCAGACTCCTCTCCCAGGCTCAGCCTGTTTTCATAGTGAAGCTGCTCATGCTCCCTAAAGCTCTGGAAAGACTATCCAAGACAGTCAGTACAACACATGACTCCACAGGAGCAGGCTGCGAGACAGGCAGGAGACGCAGAGATGAGCAGTCCCTGTCCCCACAGCAGAACTCAGCAGTGGGATGCTACAAAGCACAGAAATTGGGCTCTCAGTACCTGTCACTAAGCACCACATGTGCCCACCTTCTATCTTTGCCTTGACTGATGAGGTGAGGGGCTGCCCCATTCACTTGCTCACAAACCTTCTTGTAAAGGGGCGGCCCCCAAATATGGGAGCTCCCTCCGCCCCCAGCCCCGTCCCCTCAGATGGCTCCCCCTGGGAAGAGGACTCCGAGACCACTGTGTAGCTCCTTCCACTAGGCGGAGTCGCCTGGCAGTCCCAGCCCGTTTCTAGAAAACTCTGTTACATTCGGTTATTGACTGGTTGTTAAGTTATGTATTTGCCCCCCAAGTTCTGTAATTTGTCCCCCCGTGGTCCAAACCCGCCCTCAGACTCACCCGGTTGGCTGTTTCCCCTAAACCCCTCCCAGTTTTCCCCCCGGTTATAAGCTCCTGCACAGCCGTGTGCGGGGGGCTTCTCCAAGCTCTCTCTCCATTGCCTGACCCCTCCCGGTTCCCCCCGAATAAACGGAGCTTTGGAGAACCTCAACTCCTGCGCTCTTCATCCTTCTGCTGCGTCGCTACCTAGCACTAGAGGAAGCCTGACGGAGGAACGCCCTCCTCCAAGCGCCAATCACCGGCGTCTCGCCTGCGCTTCTCCCCTCAGGAGCCGGCCGCCCCGGCATAGGGAAGAGTCCAGCGAGGTCGAGGGTCAGACCCCCCTCAGATAGCTCTCTAAGTGCCTCAGCCCTGGCCAGAGAGCACCCCCAGTAGTAGGGGATCTTTTGGAATACTACAATTGGCACCCCGAACAAGCGTCCCTAGCGACCATCCAGTCTGCACTCTGTTCTTTATCTACGTGTTCCTGGACGTCAGCAAACCATCTCAGAAGTCACCGTCTTGGTCGTAGCACTCCCAACAGGCAGGGAGGTGCTCCCAAAACTTGCTCCGGTCAAAGAAGGAACCAAGGTCTTGCAGGTTTTGTTCGCGGCAGCTTGACTGCGTTTTCTTCAGGAAAGGTAATAATTTAAAAATTTAATAGGTGCACCAAAAATAAATTTTGCTCCCATTAAAGGGAATTTAATTTAGCCGATCCGCTTTCTCCCTTTCGTTTTTCGTTTTTCAAAGACCTTTGGGTGAGCGATTTGTTCCTTTGATTGATAAAATGGGAAAGAAATTTACAAAGGAACAAAGGGAGTTCCATCTCCAAGTTAAATACACCCTTGAGATTAATCAGATCCAGTTTTCAAAAAATCGTTTAAAACAATTAATTCGGTTTATTTTTGAAGAATTTGAAAATATTACTTTAGACAATGTTCAGTCTAATAAATTTTGGAAAAAAGTAGAGCAAAGATGCACTGAATTGAAAGATGAAAAAAACAAATTAGCAATAAAACTTTTACCTTTAGTTATGTTAATTCCACAATTAATTAAAAAACTTGAGAAAACTGGATCGAAGTTCGTTCCCCCTACCCCCTTATCCACCCCCCGCTCTCTTCACTCTCCCCTGCCTTCACAGTGCAGCTCGAGGGCTGCAAACAGCCAAAGTGCTCAGGATTGCTACCTGCTCCCTGGCACCCCCCGAGCTTCACCCAACCCTTGCCGAGGCGGTCTGCGCGCCCCGTCCCTGGCAACCCCTCAAAACTCAGCCTCAAAACCCCTTACCCCAGTTTTAACTAAAAAAGTTCATTTTTCCCCTTCACTTTCCCAAACTTCGTCCCGATCCTCCTTAGCCCAAGATAGCGGCGACGGCCAAATTACACAAAATGGAGCCGACCACATGGCTGCCCACCCCCCCTTCTTCATCCCAAAACCCCTTTTTTCCCCGCCTCAACCCCTCAGATAC
>VZTG01002651.1:3972-138859 GCA_013397845.1 Melanocharis versteri | reverse complement strand
TTCTCCTGGTACAATCCCAGCGCTGACATGTGTGCAGGCTCACACTGATGCTTGGGGCAGCCAGGATGGCCTGACCAACCTCAGCCACGGAAGTTACGGCTGCTTACACACTGCTCTCCCTGCTGCTGCAGGGCAGAGCCACCATTCCCCAGGACATGGCTGACAGCAGTGGGCAGGCACGGATCTGCCACCTCTGCCCCTTCCAAACCAAACCCGAGTACAGACCTGGAGCCTCCCATGCTGTTCCAAAAACGTGGAATATGTCAAGATTATCTTAAGTCAGGATGTTCTTTGGCATAAGGTCTTTGTATACTTTCATGCCTAATGATCAAGAAAGGAGACCTCGTCAGTGGAACAGGGAGCAGGAGCTACCCACGGACATCCTGTAACTAACAAGCTTTAAGGATGTAGGAAGTCAAGATGTTGATGTACGTCTATGTCTACATTGCTAACCTGGCAAAATACTCAAGGTCCATGTATCCTATAGGTGAACTATGTTCATTGTAATACTAAAAATCATGCCTACAGGTCAAAAGGACTCCTGAGTTATGTAACTTTATGGAAACTACTAACCAATCTTAACAGAGGGGCTGTACTTGGGAAGTTACTAACTCTGAATTTCTGTGTCTAAAAAATGCCGCATAAAGTCTGCTAGGGCATGCTGGATTTGTGGAGTACCACTGAGCACACAGGCTTGCACAACTCTGAAATGAATAATCTTCCTGACCTTTACTTCCATTGGGCAGATGATCACACACAGAACCAAGAGGAGGACTAGGTGTTTCCTTTCTCAAGGAAAGGTGGTGTCATTTAAATGCAGATCTCAGTCTGGCATCAGGAGCTCACAGGTTCCAAGAAAGAAAGGTCTTGCTCGACTTTCCCTCCTGTTGGGCAGCCCATCATCTGCGCCTGGAACACTGAGGCTACTTGCTTTCCTTCCCATGGAAAAGCACTGTCATTCCCATTCAGGGGCCCATCACGAAAATTTATGATACCACCTCCAATACTGAATACATCCGAGGATTGCTCACACACAAAAGTTGCCAGGACAGAAAAGTCTTGCTGGCCTTTACCACCACTAGGCAGATGATCACCTGCAGCACCTACAGGAGGAACAGGTGTTTGCCTTCCCAAGGAAAGGTGCTTTGATTCTTTCTGGACCCGACCTCTGCAATTTGGTTGCAAAATTTGCTCCAAAACTTAACAGATATGGGGACTGCTTCTACACAAGATGTGCGAGGTCAGAAAGCTGTTGCTGGCCTTTACGGTTGAGAAATAAATCTGGTCCAGGTAACTCGGCCTGCAAACCGGAGATTGAGGTGCAGATTGAAACGCAGATTGAGCTCTGGGTGGGGGCCATGAGCTACGAACCTCTGGTTAACAAAGGGCAGAAAGACAGGTCCAGGTGACTGGACACTGAGAAACATAACAAGAGCCAGGGAAGTGGATGGACACGGAGAGGGGGACGGGAGCTAAAGACCCAGGAGGAAGAGCTGAGACCTTGGCGTGCTTGGACTAAGAAGGTGTAAAAGCCCAGGGGTTCAAGTTCCCTCCCCAGAGGCACCGACTCCAGCTGTTTGTGTTCCTGCGCTGTGAGTAACTTTTGTGGAACGAAACATGTGAGACTCTGCTATGGGAAACCTGGTCTGACTGTGTGAGAGTGGGGAGTGCAGGGACACCCTTCGGCTCATTTGAGCCGCCCACTGTGGAGGGGCTTCGGTTCCAGCAGTGAAAGTCTGACCTTTGGCAGTGGGACTGCCAGGGAGTCACAGAAGGGTCAGAACGGGAAGCTTCCTTAACATTTACTTCCCATGCGAAGCCTATAACCCGCGCTTTAAATACCGGGGAAAGGTGCTCCTCTTCCCATCGAGACACAATTACATAATTACTCTCTCGAGCCTATCATTATCGGCTTGTTGCACGCCGGGGAAAGACCCCGCTGCAGTGGGGCAGCGCCACGCTGCCCACCGCCTCAGGCCGCCGTCCCGGCGCGGCGCTTCCCGCGGAAGGGGCAGGGCCGCGCCGGCGGAAGCGGCACCGGGGACTGATGGCGGCGCTGGCGCGGGCCCTGGTGAGTGAAGGGAGGAGGGAGGGAAGGAAGGAAGGAAGGAAGGAAGGAGGGGAGAGAGTGCTGGTGCTGAGGGGGCGAGCGGCGTGTGGAGCCGGGGCTGTCCCCGCGCCGTCCCTGCGGCGGCCTCCCCCCGCAGTCCGAGGGGTGTCAGCGGGGGCCGCTCCCGCTTCCCGCCAGTGGCCTCGCACCCGATGTCTGGCGAAGCAGCGGGGCGAGCTTTCCCCGCGGAGTTTGTGTTTGCGGAAGGGTTACTGAGGAATTGGAGCGTTTTCGGGGATGGGAACGGAGCTGGGGAAGGGGCTGGAGCATCAGGAGCGGCTGAGGGAGCTGGGGTGCTCGGCCTGGAGAAGAGGAGGCTCAGAGGGCACCTTCTGGCTCTGCACAACTCCCCGACAGGAGGGGGCAGCCAGGGGGGGTTCGGGCTCTGTTCCCAGGGCACGAGGAACAGGATGAGAGGAAACAGCTTCAAACTGTGCCAGAGGAGGTTCAGCTTGGACATCAGGAGGAATGTCTTCACTGAAAGGATGGTCAGGCATTGAAGGGGCTGCCGAGGCAGGTGGTGGAGTCACCATCCCTGGAGGTGTTCAAGGGTCTGAGTGCTATGGTCTAGTTGACACGGTGGTGTTGGGGTCACAAGTTGAGCTCGATGATCTCAGAGGCCTTTTCCAACGTAATTTATCCTGTGATTCTGTTGTGGGAGGGTTTGGGCTCCTGGTGGGGGCTGGAGACACGTGTCTGCCAGTGGGACTCCTCTGCTGGGCTCAGGATGTGCCCTATGGAGTGGGCGTTACCCTTATGGAAGCTTCCTCTCTCACTCCGGAGCTGTTTGATAGCAAGGATAGTGTAAAGATTCCAATTCCTGTGTTACTGGTTAGGCCCTGGCACCACCACAGGGCAATGGTGGAGTCGGCATCCCTGGAGGTGTTGAAACACCATGTGGATGTGGCACTTGGTGACATGGTTTAGTAATGAACCTGGTAGTGCTGGGTTAATGATTGGACTTGACCATCTTAGAGGGCTTTTCCAGCCCTAGTGGTTCTGTAATTGAGATTGGAAGTGTCTGGGTTCCTGTGAAAGTGTGAATTTCCAGTCACTCCATTCCTTTCTTCTTTCCCATTCATTTGTGTGCATTTTTTCTTTCTATTAGCCTTTGAAGCATCTGCAGCAGAGTTCCTCTTTTTAGCATATTGTCTTGAAAACAGAGTTTTGTACCTGAGTATGATCTTATATCACCACACAAATACAGGGGTGGCCGGCACTGCTAAGTGGGGACAGATTTCCCAGGAACAGGAAAGGCCTTTAGTAAGGGGGCAATATCCACTTGTGAAATTATTCCCCCAGGTTCTCGGAGCTGATGGCTCAGGGTGTGGTTTCCCCAAGCATGGTGAGCCCTGCCCTTTCCACTCTCAAGATGAAAGCAGCCAAGCATAAACCTGCCTGAGAGCAGCTGAAACGCAGTGACCTTGAACTCCTGCTTCCTCCTCCCACCTCTGCCCTTTCTCTGTGCTTCGTCCTTGCTCTATTGCCTGCCTTTTTCTTGGCCCCTGTGATCCAAGTGCTGGAGCAGCAGAACAGTGGCAACAGGTTCTGCAGTTTGAAAGCATTCAAGAGGCAATGGTCAGCAGACAGGGAGGGTGGAGCCGGGCAGGAAGGGAGCAGGAAGAGCAGTAGGGAAGCAGTGGGGCACCGTAAGGGCTCAACTGTCTGTGAAGCCGCACCCCCAGGGCAGGGTTTGCAATGAAAACCTGCTTCCGAAGGGAAAGGATTTGCCTCCTGGGCTTACCTGTCCCTGGGCAGCTGCTCACCCAGCTGCAGCTGGCATTCTTGTGGCAAAGTAAGCTGATTCGATTTTTCAGCCTGACCAGAAAGGTTGCTTTTAGAGAGGAGATTATGTAGTTATCTGCCATTTTTGTCATCTGAAGTATGCTCAGCTTCAGCTCAAGAACTGCTTATCCCTGGCATTTCCCAGTACCTGTTTCTGCATTAGAATTTAGTGGTTGCCTAATTGTATGGAAAACAAGTCTTCAAATTTCCTGTATTTCTTCCTTCTGCTAGTAATAAGGAAAATTTTTTTTGTCTGACTTCAAGCTCCTGGTGTATGATACAGCCCTGACATTTCAGCTCTACTCCTTAATACTGGCATTATCATAAATCTGGCTTTTGCCCAAGATACCTTGATGAATATCTTGTCTGCTACCTAAGACTTTCCTAAGGGTTGCCAAGAGGATTTAGAAGACTAGTGATATTCTTTCATCTCTATCTTGACAAGGCAGCTGTCTGCAGACTATTCCTGAGTAATCCTGTTCAGTTTAGGCTTGATACATTTTCTTTCAGACAAGGGGAGAAGCAAAAGTAGCACTTGTAATTTGAAAGGAAGGCTACGTTCTGCAAACAGTGATGCTGGCTTAGAGAAAATTCCTTAGCTCCTCATACTCCCTGCTGTCTCCTGGTGTCTATTTTCTTTATTACTGGATTGTTTATCGCATCTCAGCTTTTAAGTGTGGCTATGCTAATTTTTTGTTTTCCTATGTCTCTGTCCAGTTTTGTTGCAGTTGTGCTTTTCAACAGCTCTAAAGCTCAATATGTTCAAGCTCAAAGCCATATCCCAACCTGGGCATGTTACAGAGAAAAAGCCTCAAAATAGTTCTGTCAGATCCTTGGAATCTTGTAGTAATTGTTCACAAAAAAGGTTACTTCTTTCTCACTGAAGTGTTTGTTAAATTTTTTATGTCAGAACACTGGATTATCTCAAATAGTACTTTGTGGGACTCAGCTGAAATGGTTTTTTGGATAGGAATGTATTATTTTCGTAGTTTCACTTGCTGACAGCAATGTTACATCCAAAGATCAGAAGCCTGAGTAGTCTTGCTACACTAGAAGTGGAAACGTGTAGTAGCAGCGAACACTAACCATCTTTGTCATGGTAGAGCATCTCTCCCTTTGCAGTTTTTAAAACTCCAAATCAGTTCCCTTAACGGATGCAAAGTGCAGCTCTGGGAGGAGTTGAGGGGCAGCCTGCGAGGCCGCTGGCCACACCTGAGGGACAGCAGGTCACAGGAGGGGAAGAGGAACTTGGGTTGGTTTGTGTCTGTTCCTCTTATCTCTGGGCAGATCTGCTGCTCTTGTGGTTGTCCTTTCGTCAGGCACCACCAAGGACAGTCTGACTGCCTACCCCACCAGGCATTAATACAAATTGATGAGATTTCCCTGAAGTCTTCTTTTCTGAAAACTAATCCTCATATGATGGATGCTTCAGTCTCTTAATCATCTTTGTGGCCAACCAAAAATGAAGCTATTTTTATTAGAAAAAGGCTTCTCCATTCTAATAAGAGATACATTGTTTCCAGTATTAATGTAGTGCATGTATGAAGGAGACAAATATTGTACTAACTTGAATATTGCATGAAGTGAAAGGTGCAAAGAAAGTGCAGGCAGAAAAAGCCCTATCTCTTCTTTGTATTGCTGACATTTTCATGACAGAAAATAATTATCTTCACTGAAATTTTTTGGGACAATATGTGCTTTTGGAATACTAAAGTTCTTAGCTGTGCCTGAGTAAAGTAAGGCAAAGATGCATAAAAGCTGAGTTGGATGAGGGCTTTTTAGAGCTCACTCAGTCAATTGAGGAATGCTTCTTAAGTATTTGAATTTATTGTATAGACAGAGAAGTTGTGGTATGGTTTTGTGATGTAGACAGCCCACCATTTCCTTCCATTCATCTGTTTCTGCCATCAGACTTGGGTTGGATACTTATACTGGAAGGCAAAATATTTTTATAATCAAAATTTATACTCCTGTCAAGCACAAGTTGGGAGTTGAATCTAAGGATTGTTAGACTCATGGAATATCCTGAGTTGGAAGGGACCACAAGGATCATTGAGTCCAATGCCCAGCCTTGCACAGACACCCCAACACTCTGTGCATCCCTGGCAGCGCTGTCCAAACGCTCCTGGAGCTCTGGCAGCCTTGGCGCCATGCTCATTCCCTGGGGAGCCTGGGCAGTGCCCAGCGCCCTCTGGGGAAAGAACCTTTTCCTGATATCCAACCTAACCCCCTCCATCCTGACACAGCTCCATGTTGTTCTTGTCATATGAATGAATAAAACCTGTGGAAGCAGAAGGACAGTTAAAGCACTTCTGCATATTTGGGTCCTTTTCTTCATTGCTCCTCTCCTCCTTGCAGAGCTGCCAGACTGGAGTACCCCAGTGGGTAGCAGGGTGCAGTGGATTGCTGCAGGCTGCCGGAGTCCCGGGCCGGTGTAGGCGGACGCTCTGCAGTATTTTCCAGGTAGGATATCAGAGCATGTTAAAATATGTGAAAAATGGAATGATCTTAAATTACCAAGAAAAAGTCATGGTTTTTCAATAAAGAGGCTTCCAAAAGTGATGTCTTTACTGTGTATTGTGGAAATATCAAGGCAACTCTAGAGCTCTCTGCTGCTGCAAGAGTGAGCTCCCACTCTTGTTACATGTCCAGGTGTGTCTTTTAATAGATCCAAATGATCTGTTGTGAGAAGATTAAATGCAGAAGTCTAAATGGAGGTGTTACTTTTCCAAGCAAGCTACTACAAGCCAGTCATGATTGCATGTAGTTTCCAGCATTTTATTTTAGATAACACTTTATTTTATAGAACATCTCCGCTGTACAGTGGCCTTGGACTTCCTAGTACTGATGGATGTTAACCTTGTACAGGACATTTAGTGTTGTTCCAGTGGAAGCTTTGCAGTTTGGCTCCCAGTTGTGTGACAGCCAGCATGCTGCCAGAGTGTGTCTGTCCAGAGTAAATCAACTATAGCATCATCTAATAGCAGTTAATGATAAAGGGGTGAAAAATGTGTAGAAAATGTGAATAGATGCCAGCTCTTGGAGTAGAATGAGAGTGAATTTCTTGAGTTTACTTCTTCCATTCAATGAAGCAAAATGGGGTTAAGCCTTTTCTTCGTCCTCCTGTATATCACAACTTGTGTCATAGAGCCATGATGTACAGTCTTTAACTTCCCTGTAAGCTTCTTGGCTTGAGTGTCTTTTCTCAGCGGAGATCTTCCAGTCCTGGGAAAATTGCCAGTGATTCTGTGACACAACCCTACAATTAAAGTACCAGTCCACACCAGTAGCACGTGATGTTGGAACTAGAGGTGGAAATGAGCAGTTGTGAAGTTATTAATGAAGTTTGGCTTACTCTGAGCCACCAGTACATTCAGTACATGTCTGGGGATGACTGCTCTGAACAGTGTATTTCCTTTGTCTGAATAATTGGTAAGTAAGGTACTGCTAAGTTGGGTGTGCTGGGAGACTGTGAGAGTGTTGTGTTCAGTGTGCAGCTTCTTTCCTGGGGAGCCCACTCGCTCCTGCTCCTGCTTGAGAGTTTGCTTTGTTGTGCCCTAGCTCTGTGATTGAAGTTATGTACTCTGAAGTTATAGGGGCTGTAGTGGTAGCTTTTACACTGCAGTTTGTGTTTTCTCAAGTCCTGGCCACAAAGACAATCGAATGGGCTAGAAAGTTGTAGATAAAAATACCTGTTTGTCTGCTAAGTCAGAAAAAACAATTATTTTTATTAAGAGACAAACCCCATAATTAGAAGTAGTGTGAGAGTCAAAGCAGAGAGCCTGTGGCTTTTGAGTGCAGTGTTCTGCCAGTCCATTCCACCAGTACATTTATGGAACACTGGAAAATGTAGTGTGGAGCATTAAGCATGGACAGCCATTTGGTTTGTAACCATTGTTATAACAAATTTGTGCTTTTTGTGATGCAGAGTTTTTCAGGATTAGCCAGAATTAATTGACTTGGAAGCAAACTACAGGTGGTTGATGTAAAGTTACGTCAGTGGTCTCTTAATTTTTTTTCTTTTCTTTTATCACTTTTACTAGAGACACAAGGCTGGTCCCTTCCAACTCTCTAAATTCTGTGGTGGATTGATTCAAGCCAATGGAGGCATCACACAGAAAAACAGATTCCTCTACAATACAAATAAGGTGAGAAGAGTTGGGTAGTTTTATTGTTGGGAGGACACATGTGCCAGGGATTCTACAGAGACAGGAGGCAAAACACTTCTGAGAACACATAGGAGAGGATTCAACCTTTCTCTAAGATGTTTTAGTGTAATGTGAACAATGGGTCTGGTAATTTGGGAAGGAATTCTGTTCCTTTCCAGAAAATGAAGGGCTGGCATAGGAGGGTGCAGTTACAGTTGGGTTATCAGGGTGAAGGTTCCATTGACAAGGCTGCGGGCTTCCTTCCAGTGAGGAAAGAAATTAAGTCAAGGTGTTGGGGGCAGATGTTCCTTCCATGCATATTAGAAGTGACAAAATATTTCCTGATTCTGTAGTTTGGGAGTAATGCGTGATGACAGTTTTGCTATCTGCTAAACACTGAAAACTGTCATGCAGTCTACTAATCACAACTAATTATTGTGTAATAATTTACTGTTCATCTGTACTATTTTGTTAATCTACGGTCTGTGTGTCTTGTACATGCATTGTCTTTTGTCTTGGAATAGAAGTTTTCTGAGGCATGAATCAACTCCATAAGATCAGTTTACGACTTAAACTAAGGGTGTTAGCATCTCTCAACTAATAAATATCCTTATCCTACTCTTGTTAACCCAGTGTGAAGAAAATGGCAAAATGGAACGCATGCATGAGAAATGAGAGGACAGAAGGAAAAAGAGTTAGGGACCGATGGGTAAAATTTCCATGAAAACAATAATCCCAGTTTGCTATCTAGTTAATAGTGCATTTTGTGGGTGCGGAGTTAGAGGTACATACTAAGAAAGATTTTTAAATGGTTATTTTGACATGGATAGGAAAAATGAAGTAAAATCAGAAGTGTGCAAGGAAGAACCCCTGCCTGCTCTTTGCATTTAGTTCTTAACTAGAGGTTTTCCTTCTTACAGTCATTTTTTCAGTGTTTTTCAGCTGTTGAGATAAACCAAACATTTTGCAGATGGAAATTGAAGCATGTACAAAGGGGTTGCACAATTTATCATGGCCAGAGCTAAAGATGTAATCCAGGCTCCCAAACATGGTGCATGCCCCTAATCCCCCTTCCCAACCTGGACAGGCAGTACTTGCAGAGCAGATCTGGGAGAGCAGTGGGTGACAAGACAGTAGATCAAACAAACTTTCAAGGCAGAACTCAAGATTTGCTTTTGGTGTATTGGAAGGGGCAAGGGGAGGGGTACAAGGGCTGAAAGACAGATGGGGAGACTTCCCAGTTAAAACAGCCGTGGTGTAAGAAGGCAGGCAGGATTTATGACCAGAGAGGAAGCCATTTACAGCACTGTAGGTTTGAGGTGGGTTTTGGACTGCAACTTCATTATTTTGAATAGAGAAGTACTTACTCATCTTTGAAATGTGAACTTGACTATGCACTCCTGGTGGGAAAGTGGTTTGGAATTAATGGTGAGCTCCAGATGTTTCGATTTATGTTTGGTGTCAAAATTAAAGTGATTGTTTGCTTTAAGCACTGCATTTCAGGTATTGAGCAGGAAAGGCAGCCTGAGGTGGGCGTATGTCCCTTGCAGTGTCTTGATGAGCTTGTTTTGAGTGAGTTATAAAATATATTTTTTAAGTTTTCCCTCTCTCTCTCTGTGTCGTGGTTTTAGCCCAGCTGGCAACTAAGCACCACACAGCTTCCCCCCTCCTCACCCCAGTGTTTCCTAGATCTGGTTTTACAGATGCTTACAGGATCCTTTAATTGCATTTGGCTGCAGTCCTGGCATTGGCAGGATGAGCTGCAGGCCTCTATCCATAGGTTGAACCAAGCACTCTCTGCTTAAATCCCTTCTCCATCTCCTGAGCTAATCCAGGCTGACTTGCAGAAGAATGGAACAAGAGACATGGCATTTCCTAGGAAAACCTGCCTGTTGGTTAGCCATTGTTTTAGTGATGAGCTAGCAACAGATGAATTGAGATAATTTTGGTTTTTAACTTTCTCTGCATAATGAAAAACCTGTACTCAGGGAGACTTCATAATGCATTTACAGATAAGAGGCATGTAGTGGAGTTCTGCCTGGGTTCACTAGAGGTTCAGTGTGATTTGAATTCCTGTGGAGGAGATGAATGTTGATTTAGTGAGTGTGGCAGTGGTTATTGGACACAAGTTCTGCCTTGAGCAGTTCCTATCATTGCCTGGCTGGAGGGGGATTATGGAGTTATGATGGAAGGTTGGGAGCCATTTGTAGTGTAGCAGAAAGTATTGCATCGCATAGTCCTGAAGAGAAGGTACTAAAAATTGGTTTAAATACTCACGTACAAGTCAGTGGAATCAGTAGGTCCATCAGGTGTGGCAGAGGGTGGGATGTGCCTCTGCAGACATTGGTAAGAGGGGACATGGTGAACAGGTTTAATGACCAGCATTCAGAGGAGGAACTGAGTATCACAGGCAGTGTTACACTGGGTGGTTGACAGGTATTAAAATAGTGCTGGGCATGTTTCTCCCCATTTACCTGAACACTGGGCATGGCAGAATTCGAGCCATGGGCAGCCATCCATGGACAGTGCACAAGTGCTGGGTGTTTTATCTCAAATGCTCAGGCTTGTGTGTGGATAAACACAGGGGTGGATTCTGTCTCAGAGCTATAATTTTTGTCACCTTTACAGTTAGTTTTTAATTAAGTATAGCAACTTTTGCAGAGTATGGGTCTGTACTTTAACCTGTATCTTAATATGAATTTACTTATCATTCATGCCATTTCAAAAACTACTATATTAATGCTAGGAAGACTGTAGAGAATGATCAGAAAGGGGAAAAGCTTCCAATATGAGAATAGCCTATTTTAGGACCCTTCTAAACTAAGGAGCGTATGTATGATACTGGCCTATAAAAATAATAAAATATACTGAAAAGTGGGATAGGAAATGGTTGTTTGCAGGTTCTTGTGGGAAAATTAGGAGCATCCAAGGATCATAGAATAGTTTGGGTTAGAACGACCTTTAAAGGTCATCTAGTCCAAGTTACAAGATTGGATTTAAAAAAGGCACAAGGTTTTGTTTGTTCAGGTTTTTTTTGTTTGGTTTGCTTTTGGTGGTGGTTTTTTTTGTTTGTTTTTTGTTTACATAATTAAACTGTGAAACCCAACATACCACAACTTTGTGTTATGGAGGTTAAATAGTTTCGAACACCGGGATACTGAAGGTGTATCCAGCTGGAGCTGACAAAAAAATGAATGGATACATTTTCTTGTGCAGGAAGCTGGACAGGTACATCCCAGAAGGCCGGGGGTGTGTGTGCCGTATTTCTCTGCTTTTGTGTCATCCCCAGGGATCTGCTCCTGGTCCTTGCTGGAGTTGGCATCCTGGTCTCATTATTTTCACAGATTACGATGGCTTTCAGCTGTATTTCCTGAAGCATATGTAGGAGATTCATGTGCAATAGATGGGTTAAAAGTAATTTGTTGATAGCAAAAAGTCTATACTGCATACTTAATTCATGGAAATTATTTGCTGGAGTACCAGTGGTGATTACAGCTGGCTCATGGCTGCTGCCAGGGTGTTTAGAGACAGAATGTCATGAAGTTTTCTTACCAGTTGTGCTGCTTTGGGTTGGGCCAGAGTTAATTTTCTTCCCAGTGGCTGGTATGGGCTGTGGTTTGGATTTGTGCTGGACACAGCCCTGACAACCTAGGCATGTTTTAATTACTGAGCAGGGCTGACGCAAGGTTGAGGCCTTTTTTCCTCCTCACCCCACCAGCAGAGTAGCTGGGGCTGCACAAGGAGTTGAGGGGACACAGCGCGGGGACGGCTGATCCCAACTGACCCAGGGGCATTCCAGACCATCCAGCATCATTCTCATATATAAAACTTGAGAAGAAGGAGAGAGTGGGGGACATTGGTGTGATGTTACTCTGATGGAGCCCAGCTGTCCCAGGGATGGCTGAGCACCTGCCTGCCCTGGGGAAGTGGGGAATGTGAATTCCTCCTTCGGCTTTGCTTGAGTCTGTGGCTTTTGTTTTGCTAAGTAAACTGCCCTTATCTCAACCCCTGAATTTTCTCACTTTTACCCTCCCAATTCTCTCCCCTATCCCCAGCTGTCCACTGGGCGTAGGCACAGCACCAGCCCAGGGGTGTTTAAGGTGTGCAGTGAGTCTGGGAGAGAACATTTATCCTCATGTTTGCAGACACTACAAATCATTGCTGACTAAGTACTTTGCTGATCTGGATTTTCTGCAAGTACTCTGTAGATGAACTGTAAGGGGAATAACAGTCTGGGGGAGCTCTTTGGTAAGAATGGTGGGTTCCTGTGTCTTCATTGGTTTTAAAACGGAGCTGATTGGTTTATATAATGTATAATTACTATAGAATGTCTGAGATGAAGAGAGGGAATGTGAAAGGTTAGCTTTATTTACTCTGTTTCTGTGATTTGTTTGCTCATTTTATCTGCAACAGACTTAAACCCAAGTAAAGACACCTAGAAAGAGTATGGGAGTCTAGGATAGGAGCCATATTTTGGAAAGCAGGTTTCTGTAACTATTTGAATATGAGCTTCCAATGGGATGTTTTTATCACAATGGTTATGCAATGTTTGTATTCATAAACAGAGGAATGTCACATATGAAAACCAGTGGAATATTTTCAGAGGAGACCTAAACAGTGTTGTGTTTTGTTGAACAAAGCAAGCAAGCAAAAAAGCCCTGAAATTCTCTGTTAAATTTGTAGCTTTGCTAACTAAAATGTGTCAGATTTAATTGCTGAGACTGAAATACGTGCTATTTCAATTTTACAGCATCTTTCTGCAAAAGATTCCTTGCAGCCATCTGAAGAAAAAGTGGGTGCTTTTACAAGGATAATAGAAGCAATGGGGTTCACAGGACCACTCAAGTACAGCAGATGGGTAAAGCAGTAATTTAATAATTCTTTTGTTTATTTGATAGTTCTAAAAAGCAGACCAAAAACACCTCACATTTTTTTTCTTATGATAGGAGCAGTACTTAATGGAAAAGTTTTAATGTAATTTCCTGTTTTCTTATGTAAGGAATTAATAATCCATATCTTGAACCTCCATTATCTATGTATTGCTGTCATTGACATATGCAACAGTACTGTATTTGGTTTGTAGAGTCTAAATCCTTCTTGAATTTCTTCAGCTATCTGATTTTTGACTTCATTTGTGCACCAAAGAACAGAATAAAAGTCTTAGCAGGAGGGTCTGCTGAGCAGTCAGTGGTGAGATATGGTGTGGCTGCTGTTTGAGTCCCTGCTCAGTGGTAGCTACTAGGGCAGAGTCACAAATAGGTCCTTCTCTTTCTCCTTTTATTTTTAAATAATCCTTTCATAAAACGGTTGTTAACATTGACTAAGTGAGAGCAGCTCTGTAAGACATGCTTTTGGTTCCTTATGTGGAAGAAAAAAGATGAAATTCGTGATTTCTTTTCTCTGAACTAAGGAAGAGTACAAAAGAATGAGATGAAAAGGCAGCTTGAAAGAAGGACTGAGCCCAATTGTGTTGGATTTAAAACCAGTTACTTGAATAAAAGGATTTAAAATAATGTAAGTTTTAAGGTGCTTTGAATAGCTGCAAGGCAGAGTGCACCTCCTTGGAGACTGATCTGATACTGTTGCTGATTGCATGCTGCTCCTCAGAAAGTGTAAAGCAGAGATAAATGTCATGTAACAGGCTTAGGTATTTTGGTTAAAATCAGTTGCTTTAATCAGGTGATGCTAAACCTCTTGGGAGTGTAGTTTCTCTCCCATATGCTTGAGTACATGTTGTTGTAATAAAGATTCTTGTTAGCTCTAAGTGTTGATTTCAGAGTTCTGAAAACTTAATTGCTGCCCTTTACTGCCTGCTTTTGGCTGGAGAACCTGGGTTGGGAGAGAATTATTTTGTGGTTAGGGCCCAAGAGACCTGAGTTCATTTTTGGCCTTGCCTGTGCTCTCTAGGAGATCTTTGCGAAGTTTCTTAATATTTCTTTTGCTTTTTTCCGTTTTATTCTCCCTTCCCCCACACCTCTTCTACACCCTAAAACTTCCATGATTAAATTTCATCAGTTTCTCCTTTGTTACCTGCATTATTTAAGGGCTGGATTGTGGGTACTGTTCTTTACAATATGTTTTTAATGTCTAGTAATGCCTGCTCTGGGGCAGTGACTCTCACCAGGGAGATCTCTGCTCACAGGCCAGGCAGTGTTTCCTTTAAAAGGGAAACCTGCAGAGCTCCTGTAAGCAATGTAAATCATTTTACTTCATGAAGTTTAGATATATGTTTGATTTTTGACAGAAGCCTGAGATTACTGAATTAGAAAAATAATGGCCTTCTGTGTTTCCTCAGCAATCAGTTGCAGCTTCTTTATTTTCCTTTTGGTTGGAGGAGACACAGATAATTACTCTGGTGATTTGAATTGCCATTTAGCAGGCAGGGTGCTCATCCCTGCAATATGGTGAGCGCTGAGATGATCACTGGTCTATGTCACTAGAAAAAACAAAAAACCAAACCAGAGCAATCCAAACCCAATGCCACTTCTCTTTAAGATTTTTGCTATTAGTTATTGTGCTCTTTGAAGCTTCAGCACATGTGTCTGTGTTCTAGATGATGCACTGGAGGTGTTTTGGGTGCAGTGGCAGGCCAGGAACAAAATGAGAAGTGCCAAAGCACCTGGGAATACCTCATGTTGTTCATCATTTGGGATTCCTTTCTCACTTGTGTAGTCAGTCAAGTTTCATTTGTCTAGGAAAAAAAGCCTATTTTTAGGACATGTCTGGTATGTGACTTCTTTAATAGCTAAAACTTAAATTACACAAAACACTCTTAGTGGTATACATCACTTGAAGTTATTGGAGGAAACCTGGAGTTGTGGATTGGGATCTTTGGAAACTCTGTAAGGAAAGCCATTTAATTTATATTTTCTGTAATTATATCAAATATTTTAACACATTAGATTTGGAAGGATATTCAGGAAGACATTTAATAATTTTTTTTTCCTTCAAGGCAAGGTTAATTATACTCGTGCCATTACTGGCAGATATAATAGTTTAGTGTGCTCCCGAAAATCTTAAGTGATGGTGATTCTCAAAAGAAGTGTTTTCAGAAAATGGCAGTGTATTGAACAAAGCCAGTAGTGTTCAGCAGCTCTGGTGATGAACGCTTCAAGTGCTGTCTCTTCTTTTTGTTTAGAAGATCAAGGTGGCAGCGCTGCGCATGTACACATGCTGTGTGGAGAAAACTGACTATGAGGAGTTCTTTAACAGTAAGTGATGGACTGATGGTATTTGGACTGCTGCCCTGGTAAGAGAACTTACGGTGGAATTATATCACTGGATATATTTATGCCGATAAATGCAACAACAAAAAGACTTGTCAGACCCTACCAGGGCACAGTCAGCTGGAAGGGGACTGTACTGCAGCATTCCCTTAAGCTCTGGAGTGACAGGGCACCAGGGCAGACTCTGGAGTGTGGCATTGTTACATTTTCCCTGCTGCAGTGGGGAACAGGAGCAGGGGTGGGATGGGTAAAACTCAGAATATCCTGGACTTCGAAGGATATTGCCATTTTTTTGTTACCAGGGGTGGGATAAACTAAGAATCCAAATATCTCTTCCCTTTTTATGGTGGTCAGATGGTCTCTGTGCCCTACCCTATGCCATCCCCAGTATAACTGGGATGCAGGTAAGGGAATCACCCCCATCCACTAATGCACAACTTTTTTATGATGCAAGGTCAGTTAGATCACAGGGATCACCTGTCTCTCTCTATCATGGCTGGGCAGTTTTGGGTACAACTTAAGAGACTTTCTACATTTTTTATTGACCCTGACAGCATTAAATCAGAACACATCCCTTGACTGGGCAGAGAGTATCACTAGAGCAGAGATACAAGTCCCTCCTATAAGTATATAGGTATATTGGAGAATTAGATTGGGATGGTTTTTTTGATGTTGTACATAGTGTTTTTATTATTAGCTAAAAAATGAGTTGCAGCTTTGAATAGTTTCAAATCTGGCTGGTGAAGATGTACTTTTGAGACTTATGTAAGCTACAATAATTTTTTTTCTTATGTGAATTATTTCCCATGTCAGTGTGATTTAGCTGGTGGTAAACCCATTAGCTGGATCTGGCCTGTCACCTGGATTCCTGAGCCTCCAGATGCTTTCTTACAGCACAGGTTGGAGCTGCTGCCTCATGAGAGATCAGCTGAAGGGACACCTTCATCCAGTGCAGAGCTTATTGAGGGTGGTTTGTTACATGCTATTGCTACTGCAAGATTTTCAAGTGGTTTTCAGAAGGTTTTCCAAACGTGTGATGTGGTTTTGGCGGTTGCAGGAGTGAGAGAACTCTGTGAGCAGTAGGATTCATCACTAGTGATCAAAACTTGAGAACCTCGTTTTCCCTGTGCACACCCTCTCCCAGCTGTGTGCTCTCCCAGGCTTGCTGAGATAGGGTCTCCTCTGTTTGTGGTATTTACCTCTCAGACAGGGGCTTTGCTGTCTCTAGCTGGTGTTTCACTGTCCCTATTTAATTGTACAAAGATCTGTAAATGTTGCCCTAGCTTAAAATTTAAAGGAATTTCAAAACATGTCTGTGGAAAAAATACTGGCACAGATTTTCAGGGTCAATACTGAGTAAAATAGCTTCAGGTGTGTTTTTGATGTTGTCTTACTGCCTTAAAAAGAAAACATGTATTTTAAAGAGTAGGATATGTTTGCATGGACTTGAGACAGTTGTTGCCTAAAGAACAAGGCAGTTTTCTGGGACTGATGGAGTGCATGATGCACCCGTTGGTGGTGTAAGAACACCTGTGGTGCTGGGGTCAATGCTTGTGGTTCCAAAGGAATAATTTTTTTCATATCAAAACAGGTAAAAGAAGTTTCTTTTACTTCTGTCTACGTAGAAATGCAGCTGTTTTGGGGGATTAGCTCAAAAATTGAACAGGCTTGTGATCCATGTTAAAAAGTAGTTCCCCTAAAGCACAGGCAGTGTGGGATGGGCAGGAAGCTCTTAACATGATTTTGCCATGGAGAAGCTTTAGGCTGTGGTTCATGGGCAGCTGAGTTGAAGTAGTGGCCGAAGGGAAAAGTCTCACTTCTCCATCTTCCTGTGCCCCTGTTCTGGACTGGACAGTTATGTCCTCGGTGAATATTCAGGTCACTGAAAGAGAACAGCCCAGTTTACTGACATCCTGGATTGCTGTGTTGGTGAGCTAAAGTGGCACATGGGAGGGTCTGGTGGAGAGCAGCTGTGGCACAAAGCAGGTGCTAAGGAGTGCATAATTGAGAGGGGAACGTGGCATGGAGCAAGATACCCAACTTTCACCTGAGTTCACCATGTCTTCATCAAACTGTGTCAGTTGGGAGCTGTTTTTTTCCATTTTCAACTGAAGATGGACGTTGCTTAAGCCCATTGCTCCCTCCTGAAGGAGCAGCCTGGTGGACTGGTAGGCAGGGAAGCAAGTACCTGTGAACTCTGCCATGGTGCTGCAGCAGCAGAGCAGTGCCTGAGCCTGTGCTCCGTGGGTGCCGCGCTGTTCTGCTCCCCTCCCCTCCCAATGCCCACGGGGAGCCCCAGGGCAGGAAGGTGCTGCCTGAGCCACAGCTGTGTGCTGACCTGTGCTGCCCCCAGCACTTCTGGCTCTAGCTGGAGGGTGTTGATATCCAGGTGAACTGCTCACAGTCAGCTTTGCTCTCTGGAGAGCTTATTAGCTCCTTCCCAGCCATGTGTGAGCCCTGTTAACCTTCTGAGCTGACCTGGGAATCCTGCAGCCATTCATGTGTGAAACGACTCGTGTGCTTGTTAACCTGGGTGAGCAGAGCCAGTTCTTCACAGAGCCCTCTTCAGTGTTTCTGGATGTGCTTTTGTGGTGTGGTTGTGTTGTGGCATAAAGAACAACTGCACTGTGACCTTATGGAATTTGGATTGGTGTGTGGAGTTTGTAGGGTAGCTCTCCTGCAGAGGTGACAGTGTAAAGGGTGGATAGTGTGGTGGTGAGGACTAGGACAGTGAGAGCATTTCATGTCTTATGGGCTCTCTTCCTATCTCACTGCATTCCTGCCAATGCCCAGTGGAATTTCCAAGACTTCCTGTGGCACAGTATGAGAGCCCTGTGAACTGCCTGTCTCTGTGTATGCCTTAGAACAGCAGTTCCCAAAATACAGGCTGTGGATATGCAAGTCATGAGGCCGCTGTAGGATATAAAGGTGTTTTAGTTGAGACTCTTGAGTATGAAACTGCAGTTAATTTTATTATGCCTGCCATCCCTTTGTCTCTTGGTATTGGATCACTCACGGACGAAACTTCAGGAACTCTGCTTTAGAGTCCATATCCCAAATGCCTGTACTGTGCTGCTTATGTGGAAAGTGGAGCTATTTTAGGACTTCAGCTGTTTCTTGTTTAAAGGAGAAGAGAGAAGCAGCAGAGGGAATAGCAAAATTGCTGGTGCCAGGTTTGGCACAGAGCTTGGGTAGTTGCGATGCAACAGAGGAGGCAGCCTCATACCTGACCTCTGACTTGAAAGGTCAAAGGAACTTTTAGGATCAGGCAGGTGATACTCAGAGCTGAACTGGAGTTTGGCTGATGAATATGGACTGTAGGGTTACCTTGAATTCAACTCGAACTATTTATGCTGTTAATTCTCTTGAGTCAGGCAGCTGCAGCAGTAGAGAGCTTGTCCTACCAAATCAGCCTTTTGGATGGCTCCTAGAGGGGCTCAGCACAGCTGAAAAAGGCTGGAGGTTACAGGACTCTTGATTCTTGTGTCTCCCATACCCCACCAGGTGCCTTCCAGGCTCCTGCTGCTGCCTGCCACACTCAGGGGAACACTGACACAGCACACCTGTTCTTTTGCAGGATGTGAGGATACTATCCCATTGTGTCCTTCCTAAAGCTGTGGTAGTGGCAAAGATGATCCATTTTGAAAAAGTCCACGGTCAAGTGGACTTGCAAGTTTTGCATCTCTTAATTGATGAATTTTAAGTGCAGAATATGACTGCAGGAAAACCCATGTCCCCATAATTCTGAGCATTTCTGTCTCTTATGGTACCAGACATGTGACCAGGATGTGTTCTGTTCACAGAACAGGTTTATTCCTCAGCTGATAATATCACAGTAATTTCATAGGTAGCTTTATCATCTGACATTTTTTCTTTATCTAGTTTTATTCTGAGGAGAATGGTCCATCCTGTTATGAAACAGAAAATTATTCTCCCCAGATAGTTTACCAGAATAAGGTGTTCCACCCCCCAAATTTTAGAATTCCATTCTTTTTACAAAGCTGATAGCTGAGGGCAAGCTTCTTGCTTTAAAGGAGCCACCCTTCCTTTAAATTTACCATGCAGACAGTCCAAATATAGAAGTTAAAAATTATTTATAAAAATAGAATTGCAACTCTTGGAAAGTTAGAGAAAAAATTCTTGCCTCCGGGGTACTGAAAAGGTCTTTAAAAACTTTCCGTATTTCCAGGAGTCGAGGTGTGAGCTTTGCTTTCCACTGCAGAGTGATTTCTGTGGTGGGGGACTGATCCATGGGAACTCCTACTGGAGAAACCTGTGTCTGAACTGAGTGTTTGACTCTTGCCTGTGGAGCCTTCATTTACTGAGATGGTCTGGTTAATGCAGGCATTGTGTGCTTCTGCCCTAGTTAGAGATGCCTTGGCATGGCTTTAGGTCAAAGGCACAGGAACTATTTCTAATAGGAATGAGAGAGCCAAAAGGGTAGAAGGGTGAGGGAGACTTGTGTTTAATCTCCAAACATGGACTGTTAGTGTCTTTGTACTGTCTGAGAGGTGATGTATGGGCAGTGGTGCTGAAGCTTGGCACCTCCTAGGACTGATGGAGTCATCTCTCTGGGGAGGGAGGAATAGTGGTGATCTGTTTGGTTCTTCTGAGCTGGCATATAAAAAGAAAGAGGCTGTGAAAGTATTGCTTCATGATCTAGGTGAATCTCCTTGGTAACACTTGACAGCCAAGAAATATAGGAGCCAGGAAGGAATCTATTCAGCACAGAAGAGATGAGATTGACTTCCCTAGGGCACATCTGACTGTAGAGTCACTTTCTGAAGGCTCTCTGGCCGTCTTCCAGCTAGGTTTGAACTGCTCAGAAGACAACACCAAGTGCTGGGTAGGCCAAGGTGACTGTCTCAGATCCTTTTCATTAGGGAATTGCCTTAAAAACTTCTCCAGGAAACAAATGCAGAAATGTGCGTGGGAGGAAGGTTTGAGATTGACAGGAACTGAAGGATTTGGCATGCACAGAACCCACAGGTTAATTTTTTTCAAGCATGAGGAGGGTTTTTGTGCCACGTGGCCTAAATCTCCAGCCTCATATCCTAACAGCACACGGAAATCCATCATGTGAACACACATATGGACAAGCCATCTCTGGGAAAACCGGTGGCTGTGGGAGTAGAGCTGAATCTGGAAACAGGTTGTTTCTGTGGTTGGTTGATGGGTTTAATCCTAATGTAGCCTGGCTGGAGCACTCAAGAGTGCTGTGGGCTGTGCAGCCATGGAGTAAATCCAAACAGTGAAGTGGGAGCAGAGACCCAGGTAACACAGAATTCTGTCCCTGGCAGGAGACAGCAGCACATGGGAAGGAAGAGTGTAAGAATGGAGCAAAGCATCCATTGATTCCTCCATGTTATTCGCTGCTGCTTTGGGACTCTGCAAGCTAAAAGCCACATGTTTGTCTCATTCTCCATTGTGGAACTTTCCCCTCCTGTAAAAGTTATCCAAATGGGCTCTAAACACCTGAAATCTTCCAGAATCCGCAGCATCCTGTGGCTGCATGTTCTAGAGTTTAAGCACAAATGTGACAGTAAATGATGTTCGCTTCCAGTATGTATGTACTGTTATTGCTGAAAATAAATAACTAAAATGCTTTTAGATTTTGGTGTAGTGAATTTCTGTTAAGCACAAAATGTGATTAAATTAATTTTAATATTTTATTTTGGTTTTGTGTGGTTTTTTTTTTCCCCTTCCATCAAGGGTGCCAAATGCCTGATACTTTGAATTCATGGTTTCTAGTAGCCCAGCTTCATGTCTGGTAAGTGAAAAACAAAATAGTAATACAATTATTTTCAGGAAATGGAGTTATATATGCCTTAATGGGAGAAAAAGTAGAGCCTTCTATCCATGGTTGATAATAGAGGTTATATTCATTTTACTGATGAGTGAATTTCAGCAGTTTTCTGCTGAAGAACAAAGAGTCCCATAGAGAAGCTGACATCTATTAAATCTCAAAATTCCCCACTAGTGGAATGATCTTTGCCATGAGTTTTCTAAAAGCCTTGCTCAGGCTATGTGGAAAAATCTTACTTGGGTGTTTTAGGAACGGTTTAAATTTATGTAAAAGTCATTTAAATTGGGAGAATTTGTGGTGATGAGAAGCATTTAACAAATTATAGCACTGGCATTTATTCTTTCACCTCTGAAAGGTACACTCAGGGTGGTGGATGCCAGCTTGGCTGCATGTAAAAATATTTAACACCTTAAACGTGAAGTTTTTTCCCCTTTTTCGTTTGTGAAAATAGTAGCCAAAAAAAATCAGGTTTTCATCTAGCATTACATACTTACAAAGGTCAGAGGATGCACAAGGGAGTACAGTAATTTCTTAAGTGCCAGATCTTTCAGAGAACTGAAGTCCATAGACTTGGTTTCAGCTGTCCAAAGGCTGAAAGGAAGTTTGTACTGAAATAGCTGCACTTAAGGCCCCTTGTTTCCTTGCCTCCTCCTTTTTCCCTTCCCTCCTTTTAATTTCCTAACTCCTCAATACAGTGAAAGATGGGGCAGCTCATTACACTAAAGAGTAATAAATTAGCAGAACCATTGAAATTATAATCATTTAAGGAAATCAGTGGCACCAAGTAAGGAAGACCCTTGAGATCTGCAGTTTATTTATTTCCTACTGTTCCCTGTGGGAAAAAGACTTTAAAAATGAATTGATGAGCTAATAATTCATATAGGTATTTTGAAAACTAGTGTCATAAACATTAAAAACCAGACTGTTTGTGTCTGGGAAAACCAAAGAGAGTTAAGATGAATCTGCAGAGAACACACTTTTTTCACATTGTCTTGGTTTCTCATTGACAGGACAATGTATCCTGTGATTAATACACAGCATCAAAGTCAAGATTAATTGTAAAAATAAACAGGAGAACTATGACAGAGATTAAACTGGTATAGGATAGGCACAAGTTTCTAAGATCAAAGCTACATTGGCTTCTTTTGAAGGTGGCCAAGAGTCACTGCACTTTGAGCTGATGATGTTTTGGAGAGATTTGCTGAGGAGAATTGAAATACTCTCATGTGTAAGATAAGGTGGACAGGTTTTCAGCAGTATCGTGCACAAGCAGGAAAGAACCAAATCCCTCTGCCTTGTTGTGACAGCAGTGAAAATTCAAGTGTGGAGGTTAGCACTGGAAGTTAATTTTTCTATGGTTTTTGAGCCTGGCTCCTCTGTGTTCCTGGCAGCTTCACCTAAGGAGCACTGTCATTCTAGACCACAAATGAGAGATCTAGTTTGATATTCTGGGACACAGAGAAGCCTGTGACAGGCCTGCTCACTACCTGGGTCATTGGGAAATGCTGTAGGCTTTGCTTGTGGTGAGATCAGTGACCAGCATCCTGCCGTGACATACTTCGCTTTCCCAGGCAGGTTTATTGCTATGTTCTCTGGGATTCTCTTCCTTTAGGCAGTTTGACCTCAGTAAAATGGGAGCAGAAGTGCTTCTGCTAGCTGCGGCAAGGTCAGGGACATCCTACCTCTTTCTGAAGGCTCCAGTTCTCTGTCCTTCCTGCTGGACAATTTGCCTCAGAGGCTAGAAATCTTCCTGATCTGGTGGCCAGCAACCTGCCAGGAGATTCTGATCACCATCTGCTCCTGTTCCCCTAGCAGAGCAATCTGCATCACTTTCTTATGAACTTACTTCTTATTCAGCAGCTTAGTTTCAACTGATTTAGAGTGTCTTCTGGAGCCAGAGAAGATGGGAATTTTCCCTACTTTGGTAAACTTTGTCTCCTTTTCTTACTGTTGTCCTTGCCCAGCAAGTTCTAGTCAACTTTTCCATGCATTTTGCACCCCAGCTTTTACAGACTTAAGGTGCTTGTCAGGGCATGTTGTTGTGTTACACATTCTGGTGGGTTCTCTTTGAATCACTGGCTCTTATTTCTTCTTGTTTGTGAATAGAATGTTCCTACTGACCCCAGTCAGAAAGAGAGGAATTCAGGCTCTCATGTTTAGCCTCTGCTTTTGCAAACTTCTTTCAAGATAATGTTACTTTAGAAACACTCCTGTGCCTTCCAATGCAGTGCTAAAATCATGCTTTAAAAAGTCAGCCCATCAATATTATTTAGAAAATCAGCCCATCATTATTCTTTCCTGAATTTTATGTTTTTATAGGCAGTTTCTGTTACTTCACACCTCTGATGTCAGGAGGACTCTTGGTTTATATTTAGAAGTCCAGACCTTTAGAAAAGCTCTTTATTTCCTCTGCTGGGTTTGCATTTTCCTGTGCATCTAAATGGAGTATTGGCCGAATCCAGTTACCAAACTGCCAAAGGAATTACTTGGGTGACTGCTAAGGAATGTCTTGGTTCAGTATTTGTCATATAGATACCTAGAGCTCCCTTCATCTTTTCACCAGACCAAGCATGGTGACATCTCGAAGTATTTAGGATCAAATAGAGTGGTGCTTCTGAAAGACTCAGAGACCTGTTGCAAAAGTTCATCTAAGCATTGTTTTTCTTAAGGAAATCTGCACTTAGGAAAGTTTTGATCAGCCTGAGGAAGTCCAGAGGAGAATGAGAACTGTCGAGTAGATGGAGAAAACAGTTCCTGCAGGAAAAGGTTCCTCTGATTTGCATTGAGAAGCGTGAGGACACAGTACCATTTTGAAATGTGGTGCTTCAGAAGAAAAGAAATAAACTCTCTTTTGTGTCTTAACTGCATCAGAATAGTCTTGCTTGAGAGAGATTTTAAGGATACGTTTATTTGGAATGTCTTAGGCATTTAGTTGATCCTGCCTTAACATGAGGGAACGGGCTACAACAGCCTAAAGAAAGGCCCCAGGGGAGAGGAGGCTGCACAGCCAGGCTGGGTTCTGTCTGCTGGATGGAGCAGTGGTGGGGAGCTGGCCAGGCTGGAGCAAACATGCAAACCTTATTAGGACCTGTTCAGAATTCTGCTGGTAATCATCACTCACTGAAGTGTAATGTCACAACAGAGGTGATAGAAAATTCAGTTCAGGAGTTTCCTGCTGTCCCCCAAGCTGGTAACTGCTCATGGGTGGGTTAAACAGAATAAAGCCTTCCGAAAATGCTGCTGATACTTGTGTTGTTAAGCCAGAGTAATTTCTTGGAACAGCTGTAGCATAGCTGCAGAAATTGTTGCTCTGGAGCAACTGAGGAAGCAGGAATGAGTGGCCAGGTACAGGGGGCAACAGGAAGGTCCGAGTGGGCTTTACCCTTAATGGCTCATCACACCTTGATGCGTGGCACAGGGCACCTCACAGCCGTGATCGGGGGTGCCAACCACCACTTCTGGTGTTTAGGCCAGTCTGGCACTCTGGGAACACTGACAGAAGCAGTTGCAGCTGAGGCTGTTGTGAGAAACTGCAACATCTCAGCTGACATGGGTTGAGTTACAGATGCTCCTGATCCTTTCATATCATTTTCTTCTAAGATAATCTCTGTGCATAACTTAAGTACAGCAAAAATTATCCAACCTAACCAGTGTGAGGTAGGCAGCTTTCTAAAGATAGTTCGGAGTAATTTTCCTTTCAGGATTTGATGAAGATGAGTCAGTATTTGACTAAACTACAGAACAGATTGTGCAGTGAAACAATGAAATGTTTCACGCCATGGTGATCTAGTTACGAGGTTTATAGGCTTTAAAGAGTCTGTGTCGCCTCAGACAGCAGGTGTAGTAACAAACTACCAAACTTTCAAATAAGCTGCAAAATTCCATGATCTCACTCGTAGTGCTGCAGAACAACTCTGTGACAGCACTGTGCATCCAAACACAGAGCTCCCTTTTAGGCTCCATGAGTAGCAGGTTTTCCTCTGCACATCAGTCCAGTCCTGCTCATCATTGACTAGTTGTTGCCTGTTGGTCTTTGCACTGCTCTCTGCTGCTTTTCCACCACTGAAGGCACACAGGGTAGGAAACACTATTTATGCTCAGGGGCAGCTTTTCATGCCCCTGAGTTTTTCACTCCTGAGTTCGGCTATTCAGCAAGAGAAGTATAAAAATGCTTTTCTTAGCTCAAAATTAGTCTTTTAAAGTGAGTCTTTTTCTCCTTTTTCTCCTTGTTAAGAGTGAGTAAGAATTTTGAATGCAGTAATTCACTTCTTTGTACAGTTCAATTATGTAAATGCACAAGAAGAACAAAGGTTTTGAAACTGGTAGAAGTAGACTGAAAGTTTTAAGCTCTCCGTGCATTTGCCTTGTGGAAGGTCTGGTACCTGGACAGCTGTTCTCTGACAGCTGTTCTCTGACCACTGTTTGAACAGAAAGCTTTATCATCCTTCTCTGAGAAAGTGAGGATTTGGTTTTGATACCATCTTAATCGCATTTGTTTGCTGGGACAGTGGTTCTAAGTAGCAAGAAGAGTATAGGACTGCTGCAGGTTTTGTTACCTTAGTTTTTGTCTCTGTGACTGTCCCTGGCACTAAGTTTTACTTCTTTTGCAGGTTAAAAAATACATTTCCTTTACTAATCCATACACAAGATAGAGCCCATCATAAAGATGCACATCTGTCCTTTTACAGGTCATCTCAGCACACTTCAGGTGTTTGTGATTTTCCCTGTGGAGCTGGCATTCATGGGTCACCAAATACTTTTAATGCCTGTAGATCTTACATTCACTAAAGAAATGAACCTATTAACAAATAAATAATCATATTTTCCTTTTAGCTCTTGTGGCACATTCACCATTGTTAGTGTGCACCAGGTCCACAGTGGCCTCCAGCAGCTCTGCTGTCCTGGTTTTACAGGAGCTGGGAGCAGTTTCCTACCTGTAGCATGTCTGTGAAAAGCAGTGGCTTCTCTCAGCTCCAGTCTTGGAGCATCACCTCATCTACAGTCACTCAGTCAGTCCTGGACATTCTGTCTTTCAGCACAGGAGCAGAGTTGCTGAATGAGGTAGAGAAGATGGGACAGGTGATGGGACTGGTCCCAGCCTGGTAAGGAATCAGCCTGGGCTTCAGTTTTCGCTCTTTACAGATGTTTTATAAGAGGCAAAATAAAATGATTATTTTATTTTGTAGACAGAACAGCAGCAATGAAGTTCAAGTGGCTTTAATGCTTAATAAAAACCATAAAACAACTCAACCTGATATTCTCATTAAGATCTCACAATGTGCTTACAAACCTCTGAGTTGGTCTTGCTTGTGGGGGTTTTGCCAGGTGGCTGGACATGTATCCAAAGACCCCTGTAGTAGAAATAATTTAGGACATTGCTATGTGGATCGGTTGAAGTCTGTAACTTGCTTAAGCTTTCCTAGCATGGCTAGTTGGGCTCTTACAGCACTCGGGTGCACCAAGCTGAGCTACAGCTGGCTCGGGGCCTGGAATTAGACAAGCCATGTGTTCCTGCTCCAGAGGGTGAGGTGTTCTTAAAGCTGAGGAGTTTAGGTTGCAGTAGTGTTTAACTAGATTACAGTACTGTCAACAAGAATAGAGTCCACTGTCACTCTTCCATGGCTGGATTGGCCAAAATCCAGCAGATCCATCTCCTGAGTACAGAATGGAAAAGTTTGTGATGGTTTATGGGGAAAAAAAAAAAAATCTGTGTGTATTTTTCTCCTGATCACAAACATATACTGTAAGGAAAATCTTAAATGACCTGGAATGTATTTAATTCACTCTTTCCTTTTTAAAACAAGCCCAGGAGCTCTGAGTGTGGTGTGTGCTGTTGCAGGATGTGCCTGGTGCGGCTGAAGCAGGAGGGCCGCACGGGGAAGTACATGTGCCGCTACATCGTTCACTGCATGTGGGAGGACGTCGAGCAGCGTGGGAAGGTGATGGGGGTAAGTCCTCTCTGCTGAGGTTAACCCTGATAATTCCCATCTTTCAGCGCTTTTATGGATTTGGATAACTTAGAAAAATGCCTGAGAATCAACCTGGTTCATTTCTTTACTAGCTTAAGCTGTTACCTGCAGCCCTCACTTCTGACCATTCATTCCTTCCCCTGCTGTATTGAGCCACTGACCTTGTTTCTGAAAGTGCATTGTGGCCTGGATAAAAGTATTGATTTGTCTGAAATTAATTAATTTCCTACATGATTTGCCACGTGATTGCAGAAATGGATGCTGCTACAACAGAATGAGGATAGGAATAAGCAGTTGGGATAGGCAGGAATGTGACTGGTGCCAAATCTGTAGCCACAACTTCAGTAATTCCAGTAGAGCTCTGAGTTTTCTCTGTATCTAAAATGGTAAAAGGAAAGTTAATCAACAAGGGGTTTTTGTCAAGTTCCTGCACATGACTATAACTAGTCCTTAGTGTATTTTTCATTTTGGATTCTCACTGTACCTGATCTTTATCACAAACAGAAAAAGAACGTTCTAAGGAGAGAGTAGCTCCAAGGAGAGTTCATTTGCAAGTTTGAAGGAAGAGGAAGGCTGGATCATTCTGGCCTGTTCTGAGGAAGGTTATGGTAGTTGGTTTAATGGTAATTTCTGTCCTTAAAGTCTGAAAATGTGTTTCTTCAGCCCTGTGTTGGTGATTGCCTGAAGAGAAGGCATTGCAGAGGCAGTGGAAGTAGGTGACAGCAGACCTGATACAGGTGAGGCTGCCTGTGTTCAGGGCACTCCTGTGGGAGAACAGGGCTGGCAAAGATCTCCTGTGTTGTTGAAAAGGAAGAGAACTGTTCAGTGATTAAACAGAAGTTTGTCTATGAGTAAAATAAATTATGCTGTTAGAGAAGTGACAGTTTTCATATGGCAGTAATTGTATAGCATATTGTCAAGCCTTAGTTGTCAGTTTTATTGGAGAAGCTGCCAGGATGTTCCTGGTGGTGCCAGACAAGGGAATTAACCAGTGAGTTGGGATTTGGGATGTGATCACATTAGTAATTTAAGAAGTTTCTCTCTGATCCTTTATTTTGTACGTGGTTTTAGAAGGTGTTGGTTCTGGTGTAACTTCAGTTGCTCCATCAGCAACAGGGTTTGTTCCTAGTTGTTGGGAATTCCGTAGCTTTACTTTGTTACGCGTTGCTTTTAAAGACAAGACATCCTATTAATCTTCTTTTGAATTAAATCTAGATTCGTTCATCTGAGAATTTTTTGCTATATTTATGTGCTTAGATAAATTCCAGTATGGGAATCTCCTCTTTCTGGAAGGACAGTGTGAGTGAGCCTGACAAATCAGGTGTACTGGAGGAGAAGACTGAATGAAAGAGCTTCTTCATTTTTGTACTTATCCAGTGCCTTCCATATCATATCACTGGTTGATTCTGCTTTCTCTAGGAACTACACACAGCTCAGATCTTTACTCTGGGTGTAAATTTAAGGTTCTTCTTCTTGAAAAGCAAAAAACCCCCCAAAACCCCAAACAAACCCCAGCCAAACATGTCACCTCCCAAAGCACCTGAAAGTCTCTGTCTGATTCCATGGAGAAAATGAACCTTTGGAACAGAAAATCACTTGTCTGTTTCTTTTGACCCTAATTTTTACTTCTATGAACAAAATGCTGGCTTGTAGTTTTCTGTGCAGGGTTGGAAGCAGCAGACAGCGAAGAGGAGCAAAGCTGGCTGTTTGCTGCCCTTCCAGCTCCAAAGGGAAGAATGCTGCAGGTTAGGCCTGTATTGAAAGCTTTACAGTAAACCTTAGGGGAAAAAAGATAGTGCTCACAGTCAGTTCTTTTTAAAGGAATGCACAGAGTTTCCATTTATGGAAACTAAACTATTCCATTGCTCCACAAAATTCCCCAAAGTATAAAAAACCCAGCAGTGTCTTTATGTTTTCATCCAGTCTGCACCCTGAAGTGTTTATACATGCATTTTTCAGTACCATGGTTGCTGTGTGATGCAACTGCAAGGAGCTCTGAAGTTGCTGGAATGCCATTCATTCCCTGCCTTGTCAGGTTAGGCATCTGGTCAGTTTATCCTTGAATTTAAATTGTGCAGTCTTTGTAGGAATGACCATGCAGTGGAATCTCCAGTGTGCTTAGCTGGCAGTACTGTGGTTCCTGCAATACACCAGACTGTGGCCTAGTGCTAACACAGCCTTCATGTGGCCGTAGCAGATGCTCAAAGTAAGAACCTGCACATTTTGGGGATTACTCTGCAAGGCAGTTACACCTGTGTGTGTATTTAGTACAGCTGAGCTGCACAGAGGCCCCTTGCTTTAATGAACCTCCTTGGCTGAGAAGTGAACTCCTGAGGAGGGGTGAGAAAGCAGAGTGGACTCTCCTGGGGGTGAATTTGGAAATCGGGACTGTTCTCTTCACTGTAGTCTTAGTGAGGGCTTTCATTATCTTGTACTAGTTTGCTTTGGTTTTTTCTTTCATCTTTTATTTATTCCTGGTCTTTCAGTCATTATTCATAGTCAGTCCCCTATGGAGACAGGCTGAGAAAGGTGGGGCTGTTATGGCTGGAGAAGAGAGGGTTGTGTGGACACCTCACAGCACCTTTCCAGAATCTGAAGGGGCTACAGGGACGCCAGAGAGGGACCCTTCCTCAGGAGCTGCAGTGACAGGACTAGGGGGGATGGCTTCACATTGAAAGGGAGGGAATTTAGGTTAGACATGCGGAAGGAATTGTTCCCTGGGAGGGTGGGGAGGCCCTGGCACAGGTTACCCAGAGAAGCTGTGGCTGTCCCTGGATCCCTGGCAGTGTCCAAGGCCAGGTTGGACGGGGCTTGGAGCAGCCTGGGACAGTGGAAGGTGTCCCTGCCCATGGCAGGGTGTGGAATGGGATGAGCTTGAGGTCCCTCCAACCCAAAACTTCTGGGATTTTGGTGAGATGAACAAACTTCTTAGTCTCTTCTGGTAGTATTTATTGTATGTTAGATGAAAATTATCTATGCACTGATGTTTGAAGATGTTACCAGTTCCCTTGCTCCTTATCACTGCTTTATTTTCCTTCCTCAGTGCCAGTGATTCTGGCTTCATATCCCACTTCATCCATGCCCCTGCATGGGTAGTTCCTGTTTTTTCCATGCTTGTTCACTCTTCTCCACTCACCTTCCTTCCCTTCACAGAGCTGTGCCCTGATTGAAGTCTTTCTCACCTCTAGCAATTGCTAGGAGTTTTGAGTGATCAATGAAGGGCAGTCTCCCAAGTGCTACATTCTCTTTATTAATCTTGATCTCTTTATCCCTAATGATTTTTTTAAACTGAAGCTGAGGTAATGACAGAGGGTTTGTGACCTGCTGGAGGTATATGTGTAACAGCAATTTATTTTCAAGTAATGTAGTCCTGCAATCAGTAAATATTCTGCCTCCAAAAGAGGGTGGTCAAATACATCAAGCATAGTAGATGGAAGTAAGATGACATTAATGTTCCTGTGTCGTTACTTTTAAATTTCAGGATCTGAGTCTTTCTCAGAAGTAAGGTAAATGAAAAGAAACTTTACTGAATATGTTCAGAGCACTAAATTATCATCTGCATAGATCCTAGGAGGTTAGGAAATTGCATTCCTTGCCTTTTCTCTCATGCAGTGTATCAAAGGTCAAGATTTAACTCCGATTCCTGTATTGTGGTACAAGTGACGGAGCACCTGGATGGAATTGCTGGCTGGATGCAATTAGTTTAACTTGCTGACATACAAAGTTGCAGTTCTTTAGCTTGCTTCCAATCTAGCAACAATGCCAGCACTTGATGCAGAAAATGGAGGCTATATTCCTGAAGTGATACTGATGGTTTATTGAAATGTGCCATCTGCTCTTAACTGGTTCATTGGAGCCGAAAGGGGTAGAATGTAAAGCATTTTAACTGCTAATTTACATCAGCTCCAGCTCTAAATGGAGTTTGTATTATTTCAAAACCTGGTTGTTAAAACTGCTGAGATCTAAATCTCTGCTACAAAGTTTTGGGACCTGTTAGCCTGAGCTCCTTCAGCACTCCTGAATGTCGGCAAGAGTCAGAAACCCAAACTTGACACAGCTGTAAAAACACACGGAGAGCCTATGGCCTCAGCAAATTCTACTAGTGCAGGCATATTTCAGATATAAATTTTACTCTGCTGTCCCTAGTACTAATGAAGTCAGTCTCTTTTGGTGGGTTTGCAGCCAGGTGTGTCCAGTTCTGTGGCTAACCAGTGCTCTTTACTTAATTTTTCCACTAGTGACATTTCTATCAAACTTTAAAAACAAACAGAAAAATTGGCTTGATGCAATGGCTCCAAGTGTTAATAGTAACATTAGGCTGGGTAAAAGACTTCCTTTGGATCCTGCTTTGCCAGAGATCTCCACCTCGTGGCTTGCAGGGAATAGATTTATACTGTGCAAACTGGCAGCTGCCTCATCAGTTTGGAAAGGGAATTCTCTCAGGACTAGACATTGCTGCTATCTTCTCCCTAAGGGAGTTCTGGAGCCACCTGAGTATTAACCTGGCTGATCTCAGTATTGTGCTTTAGTAACTGTGTGGATTTAAAAGTTGTTATAAGTTTAAGGGTGTTTTAATACCCTTAGATGAAGCTGCAGAGTTGGTCAGAAGGACATGTAGATGTACCCTGGAACAGGATTTCAGCTGATAACAGGACAAGAGGTATGAGGGTTAAATAAATAAATAAATAAATTGTAGACTTTCAACCACTCAAAAAATCCCAAACCAAAAAAACCCCAAGACCCCTTCTCCCTCCTCCAAGCACCCCACACTAACACATGTGGGTGCAAATTCTGTGGTGTCTCAGGAAGATCCACCAGGCTTTATTCCAATACTTGTTGTAGGGTCACTTTACCTGCCTTGGTCGTGTGTGTTGTGGTGGCATTCTGCTGCTGAAATGAATTGAAGTTGTTTTCAGTGCAAAATGAAAATTCATTTTATAATGAATAAATGTTCTAAAAGCTGCCAGTTCATTTTATAATGAATAAATGTTCTAAAAGAGATAGGACAAGGAGGGGTTGTCCAGCCCAGTGTGCCAAACCTGTTTTAATTTACCATAATCTCACTTTCCTGTTTTCCCACTAGACCACTTAGACTCCTACCCCCTTTTTTTTTCCCCAGGAACACATCTAGGTGTCTTTTGAATTCATTTATTGGCTCTGCTGTGTGTAGCACAATACAGCCTTTGTTACACTTTCAGCTAGAGCTGTTTATACCCGGTGACCCATAATTTGCTCTCAATTACACTCATGTACATCTGAAGTAACAGCATCAGAATCAATACATGTAACTGAGAGCTGAAATTGGCTCTGGGAACTTGAACACCCTTTTCTGTCTTGGTACTCTTTTCACAGTTAGAATTCAGTTGACTAAAAATGCCAATTTACCTTACAGTAGCTACAGGATTTCCTAAACTCAGTTTAATTCTGTTTAAGTTATTCTTACTGTGGAGAACAAAAATTTTGACCCTTGTAACTAAAGACTCAGAAGACCAGCAAGTTGTAGAATGGCTTTAGAGGATGAGAGGACAGGGTGTAAAATTGATACAATTTTAAAATATAACTTGATGAATTGAAGTGGGAAGCTGCTGTACTGGGATGTTCAGGGGTCCTTTCCAGGCCTGTCTCTAAAATCTGATGGGAAGTCATGGAGTCGATTTGGGATGCACAGGAGAGAAACTACATTTTTGAGAGAGAACGGGGCAGAAGGGAAGTGGATGCAGCATTTTGGGGCTGGAATGGGGAGTTGGGATGAAGGGAATGTAGTGAAGCAAAATATTGCAGAGAAGGTACTGATTTTGTTTGAGGAAATGGTCTGGGATATGAGACAGAGGACAGTGTTCAGTTCAGTTGGAAAAGGTTTTTAAAAACTTATAAAACTAAAGAAGAGAAGTTTGAGTTTTAAATTATCTGTGTATATTTTGAAATCCGCTACTAGGACATTTTAAGGAGAAAAATGTTATGATTTTTGATGACCACTTAGAATAAATAAAATCTCACCAGTTTCTAGTGTTCCCTTAAAAAAAACCCAAAGAAACTAAACCCTTGCCAAAGTAGGGAGATCCAAAATTGCTCTGTATGGTTTTTATGGGGTTTTTTAATAGGATACCTGACATTGTATGATCAGTTTTACCTGAAGTTATTGTTTCAAGAATATCACCAAAAAAAGTTGATCAACCCTTGATCTTTTCTCAAAGAGCTTGGAAGTTCAAAGTAAGTTTCCAGTACTTTGTCATTTCATAAATTAATAATAGTAGGTACTTTTCCAGAGGAAATTCAGTAAATTTGATTCTGGAAATCTTAATAACTTAAATATGTAGGACAATGCATGCATATGGAATGTTACCCTGAATTATACCAACTGTGATGATGTCTGGAACAAACAGTAAGGATGCAAATTTAGCTTCACCAGACACAGAGGTTTGAAATAGGGGTCACTTTCTTTCTCAGGTTGTTTGTGATGTAGTTGTTCTAGAGACAGCAACTGTGGAACCAGCACACCTGGGTGAAATGTTTCGGCCATGCTGAGGGTAACTGGTATTGAACTCAAGATATAATAAATGCTTGGGCTCTTTTCAGCTGGCCTGCCCCAGTTTTCTGGCATAAAAAAATCAATTCTGGCATAAAAAAATCAATTTAAATTTCCCAGATGTGTTGGACCCTGTTACTGTAAGGTGGTGTCATTGGCCTGTTCTGTGCCTGTAGGAATTACACTGGAAGCTGCCTTGTGGCACCTTTTCTAGAGATACCTTTCTTTCAGTATTGCGTATTTTTCAGTATTATATTACTCTATGTCCATTATACAGGGAATGGTTCTTCCCCCAGAATGTGCTTTTAAGCTCCTTCATAAAAACAGAAATAATACCAAGACCAGTGTCTGTTCTAAATCAAACCAAACCGTTGAGAGCTTCTCTGTTGTTCCCATACATTTTAATCACATTGTTGTTTGTGCTTTTCGCTGCAGACAGAAAGTCACTGATATCTTCCACTTCAGCAGTGAGTCTTGTATTTTCTTGTTAGAGCTTGGTTCATTTTATGCTTCCATTTTCTGTGTTCTCTGGCCCATTTTATCCATTTACAGAACTGGCAGCTCTTTGAAATCCATTTTTTTTGACTGCTTTTTGTAACTGCTCCCACAGTAGAACAAAAGATAATGATCAGGAAGTGCAAGTGCAATCCTTGCAGTAATCCCAGTACCTGCTTCCACACTTGCTCGCTCCTCTGATTTCTTTTACAACCCTAGTTTAAGCAACATCATGGGACACTTCTATATCCTTCCTTTCTGTTTTCCATCCTGGTCTGGGAATCTCACTGGATTCCATTCCTTTGTCTGTCCTCAGTTGTCTCTTTCTCTTCTCTTTCTGGTCTTACTTGCTTTATCTCTATTAACTAGTTAATTACCATTACACTTCTGTAAGAGCTTGAATGTTGTTATTTCATTCAAAGGTCAGGAAATCATTCCAAAGCTTAAAAGATTTGACCAAAATACCAGCATATCTAATCTCAGAGATCTCTCTTTGTTGCTAGCAAAGTGTGCATCATGTTGATTTTCAAGTTAGTCAGGAGGCCTTGAGGCCATGAGAATAAGTGCACATAAAAAGGGACATTTTTATGGTTGGGGTGTTGTGGAAGGGAGATGGGGTTGGTACTACCTTGGTTAACGTGAAATGAGCAAAACTGGTCTCAATGGGTTTTTGCAGGGCTTGGGCATCCAGAAGGATCTGTCAGGGAGCATAAGGGAGGCCTGTGGGTGAGCAGTGGTTTTAGGTGGTGTCCCCTGAGCTATGGAGTGATTTGTCTCGTTGATGTTGAATACCAGCAATTCTGTTTGAAGATGCTGTTTGAAGACTTCCTTTTTTAAAAGTGGGAAAGTGGCAGAGCCCCTGTAATTGGTGGGAATACAGGACTAAAGCCCCAGAGGACAGAGCCAGGTACCAAGGAGCTTAAAAATAATATGTCTCCTTGAGAGCATCCTAAATTTGCCCTTTCTTGTTTCCTGTTTTATTATGTTCTTGCAGGAGGGAAGATAACCCAAATATAGGTTTAATCCATGTTATTCAGGAAACTGTGTAAGGAAGATTTTGGCTTCTTAAAATCCTTGCCCATGCTTTTTAGGATCTTCTGAAAGTTTATTTATTCACAGCAGCATCAAGTCTGAATGAAATGCAGAAGTAAGATGGAAAACTTACAGTATCTTACCATGCAGCATTTTCATGGTTCGCTTTCCTCTTTTGCCTTTTACTTGAGGGCAGAACTAGGGTAGAGAAATAATTTTTGTTCTCTTCTGAAAGGTTACAGTAATAAAGAAACTCTTGTTAACATCAGAGTATATGGCAGGCAGGAGTTTTCACAGTCTGGCATTGTTTATTTTACCAGCAATTTGGAACCTTCTGCACTCTTAAAATATTGGCAAGAAAATATTTAACTGTTAACTGTTCTGTGGCCTGCGTGTGTTTGAAGCCCTGGGGAGAAGGAATGCTTGGGGAAATCAGGTTTTTCTTAGCTTATGATTGAAACCAGAAGGTGCAGAATATTGGTAGAAGGTGAAAGCAATGTGACTTCAAATTAGAATTTTACCCAAATGTGGAACTGATGGGAGAATGTCAAACAGGTCACGTATGAGCAGGGCCCTGCTAGGAGAGAGTGGGAAGGCTGATGGAGTAAACACAAATCAGCCAGTCAGCCAGGCACTACAGATTGGAATTTGAAAAAGTGATAGTAATTGTGAGTATTTGCATTTGTCCTGGCCTCTGTCACTGGATGAAGGTTGTAGCAGTAAAGATTAGGCTGGTTAATTGCTGACTAACTGTATGGACTCTAGCAATTGTCACTCCATTTGAAATAAACATTTTCTTGGACAGTTTTTTTAAGGAGAGAAGATGGGTGCCTTGCTGTTCCCCTCCAACAGAAGCTTGTTCTGGTCTCAAATTCTTGGAGAAAGAATTTTTTTTTGTGTTCTTACTATTTTTCCCCTAGGGGAGGATGACCTATTTGGTATGAGCAGGATCATTCTTGCTCATATTACTATATAAAATGCAGCCTTTTCCCATGAGGGTATTAAAGGCTATGGTAAAGGGGGCAGGTTTTTTAATTGCACTAGCACTTTTCAGGTGAAATTCCTGCCAAGTCAGCAAAATGACCTGATGTCTAGTGTCCAGGATCATCTCATGAGCTGTGCCTGTCCTGCTGGAAGTCAGGGCAGGAAAGATCAGAAACCCAGACAGGAGAGACACCAGCCTATATCTGCAAAGGTCAGCAAAAAAAGGACAAAGCTGAACATGCTCGAAACTCCTGCTCCTGCCAGATGAAGATCCAGTGTGTGCTGTGGCTGCCAATGACCAGAGATATTTGGGATAAAGGATAAGAAACAGAACTGTGGGTCAGTTCCTTCTGGTATATTCTCCTGGCATTCACTGATGAGTAACCTGAGAGCTGCACGGGGAGCGCTGGGTCGGGATCACTGACAGAAATCTTCCAGGAACGTGCAGCCTTTTGTTACCTCTTCCCTATTTTTTGCTCTTTGATGCCCTGTGGCAGTGACTTCTGCCACTTAAATGCGTTGCATGAGAAAACACTTAAAGTATTATTTGGTCATTTCATCAGATTCTTTTCTACATCTTTTTTAATGAGAAACAGTGGACAATAATTCCTTGTTTATCTGCTTGATACCACTCATGACTTTACCTCTCCACCATCTTCTTCCTCATTTCATCCTGAATATAACGAGTGTTTCCTCATATGTCTCATCATGTCATCATGGTCTTTTCTATGTGTTTTCTACTACTTTTAGATCTGTTCAGAGACTAAAAGGTAACAATTATGTGCAGCATTTTATATGCAAGTGCATTATGAATTTATGGCAGAATAGGGTTCCTCTTTTGGTTTACATTCATTTCATAATAATTCCTAAAATTTATTTATCTTTTTCTTTGCTATTGAATTGTTGAACTTAATTTTTTTCTCTTAAAGATCCATTTCCAAACTGTAGCTGCAAAATGTGTGCATGTTGTTACATAGGTTTTATCAATTATTTTTTTTAACACCTACTATGACACCTACACCTTTATCAGCACTGAATATCACTGGTCATAATTATCTGTGATTTTTGTTTTCATTTACTGAAAATAAATTTCTACTAATTTGTACTTAACCTGTTTCTGCTGAAATACTTTTCAGAATAGATGCCACCTTTCCTGTCTCTGAAGCCCTGTTAATGTTAGCTGAGATGTATCATTTAGTTTAGTACTTTATGATCCCTGGAATTTTGTTGCTCTTGACTTTTATTAAGTTATCTGAAGCCTTTCTCTATGGGCAGATCATATCATCGGGAGTATGATGGACTGGGAATGTCCAAGGCCAAGGTTGGACAGGGCTTGGAGCAACCTGGTCTGGTGGAAGGTGTTCCTGCCCATGGCAGGGGGTGGAAATGGATAGGCTTGAAGGTGCCTTCCAACCCAAACCATTCTGGGATCATTCTCTGACCCTCAGAATCCTGAGTGCCATGAGAACACGAGGGAGCAGTGAATGAGTAGTCACTGCCTGATCCTGTGGAAAGTCTGGGCCAGCAGATAAAGCCAGCAGGAGCCAGTTTCAGGGGGAGCCCGCAGGAGGAGGTGGATCTCCTTGGGGGTAGCAGACCAGGGTGCTTCTTGCTGAAGCACGTGGTGGGTGCAGAAAGTTCCCTGGCCAAGCTGCTGGACATAGAGACCTTTTGGAGGCTACTCTCTAAACAAATAGCAGGAATTGGGAAGTATTCTTAGCTGAAATAGGTTGGGAGAATCCTTGGAGGAAATGTATATCAGTTTTTGTAGGGTTTGGCCTTTTCTCAGGGATTCTGGCTGCTGTTGAATGCAGGATACCCTGGTAGGTGGCCCCTTGGTCTGATCAGTGTTCCTGGTGTGTGACACTTCCTGACAGTCCCTGAAGTTTGTCTCAGTGGGGAGCTGGAGCTGTACAGGATCTCTGTGAGTGCTCATGGTGCATATTTGCCTTAATGATTTATCTACCTTTACTACTGTCTTCTCCAAGTGCCTCTTTTAAACTTGGTTCTGAAATTTCCTTTATCAGTTTATCAGGCTGAATTCCTGATTCTGCTGTGTTCAGAAACACATTGGTGATTAGCTTTAGGCTTTTAGCAACTAGTTTTTTCAAGAGGCATTACAGGAAAATTCCTTGATAACTGCTCACCTTACAGAGAATCAGCACAACTTGACAGAACACAGCAATTTGACCTCTTTTCCCTGATCCTTCTCTTGAGAGTTTGTCAGTGAGCTCTGCCAGCCACGTTCTGCAGGGAAGCAGGAATTTGGAATAAACCATTGAATACAGTTCAGATTGTACTGTGATCTCCTCTGCATCTGTAACTGTTACCATGGCAGAGCTTCCAAATTAATAAACTGCAAGATAGGAACAAACCTCATTTTCTGGGTGGAAGACAGGTAGGGGTGAGCATCTGCTTTTGCTGAAAAATGTAGGTAATGTTGTATAACTTGCTTTTCTATGTCTGCTTGGAATAAACTTGCTCTGAGGAGCCTTATTGATGATTGCACGATTGCTGTGAAGGTAGCAGAGCACGCACAGCTTTTTCCATTAACATGTTTTTATGGATTGAAGATTTTGGCAGTAGCTGGTTCTGCTTCAGCCTAACAGTTAGCTTTTGTCTAGGTTAAAATAATATCCAAGTAGCTTATCACTGAATATTGAAGAAGGCTTTGAAGACTGTTCTCTGAAGTTAATGATTCTGGAGGTGTATTACAAAATTCTGATTTAAAAAATAGAGAATTTATCAGAAGAGTTAATATTTAAAGCATACAGGACTCAAGCTGTGCCTAATTACAAGCAGTGATCTGCTTTGCAGACAAAGTAGCAGAGCAGTTAATAAAAGGCTTAAAAATTGAAGATTGGAAAAATAATTTCTTCAATATCTTTGTCATTTCACAAGTATGTGTCTGAAGGAACTGGCCTTTATGGCCCCTTGCTGCAGAAATCTTCCTAATCTGTTTTATTGATTTAATATTTTTGATCCTAGCTACAGTCTCAATCATTTCAAAATTACTGTCCTGCAAGCGGTAGTGATGTTACAGGATGAAATAAAAGGGCTGCATTTGCCCATTTACTGTCATGTGTGTTTTAACACAGTGTTTTGAGCAAACACTCAAAAAGCCCATCTATAACTTTAAATGCTTATTTATAAATAATATATAACATAAACCATATTACCAGTAATTCTGTCCAACTGCAACTTGAGAGAAGGGGCATAAAAAAGCCCAAATATTTGTGGAGTGACATTTTTTATCATGATAGATTGGTCCTGTGTCTCCTTCAGGAACTTCTGCTGATATTCCTGCTCCAGCAGTCAGAAGTGTCAGTGAGAGTGGTTGATGTTTATGGCAGTGGGGCTGCAGAAGTCTCCAGAGTGGACTCGGCCATGACAACATGAGTGTACTCAGACCTGTGGAACTTGTTTTGCACGAGGGAAGGATTAATTTTTACTGTATCAGCATAAACCACTACTTTGCTGTTGCAACTTTGACCTCTCCAGGAGTGTGCTGCTGATGGGGTGTGACAGTGCACCTGGAAGAGCCCAGTTCTAGTTTGAAAAGATGACTGTGCTGACACATCCATTGTGTACAGGTACAGGAGGAAACACATTGTACAGAAGAGGCTATTTATTCTAGCAGGAATGGTATAATGAGAATGAGGGGGTGGAAACCCAAGCCAGAAAATTCAAATATGAAATGAGATACACATGTTCAACTGTGAGGGTGATATGCTTTAGCCAAACACAACTTAGTGAGCTTAGTACAGGGGGAACTCGGTGAAATGTAATGGTCTGTGATATGCAGAGGGTCAGGTTCTATGATCTAATCATTTCTTCTGGCTGAAATCTCTTCATAAAAAAGTCTAGTTCAAGCATAACTTACAGCCTAAAGAGAGGAATTGCTGCCTGGAATTCAATGACTAGTGCTTGTACAAGGCAGTTAGAAGTGCCCCTTCTGGCTTTATAGTCTATGGAAGGATTAATGTGTTAAAGTAGCTTAAGGGTGCAACATATGCTGGCAAAAGCTGAAGCAGAAAGAAACTCCTGTTGCAGTGCTCTCAGACAGTGCAGCCCGTGGCCATCCCAGCTCGGGCAGCGCTGGCAGGACACAGGTGTGCAGTGACACTGCCAGGGATCCTGTGTCACACGGGTGTGCAGTGACACTGCCAGGGATCCTGTGTCACACGGGTGTGCAGTGACACTGAGCCTGTGTCACACAGGTGTGCAGTGACACTGCCAGGGATCCTGTGTCACACAGGTGTGCAGTGACACTGATCCTGTGTCACACAGGTGTGCAGTGACACTGCTGGGGATCCTGTGTCACACAGGTGTGCAGTGACACTGAGCCTGTGTCACACAGGTGTGCAGTGACACTGCCAGGGATCCTGTGTCCTGCTCCATGGGGATGGGCTGCACCTCGGCACCTGGGCTTGTCCCTGGGCTGATGGCTCTGAGCAGGCAGAGCCCATCAGAGCCCATGGAATTGTTAAGATTGGGAAACACCATTCAGATCATCCAGTCACCATTAGTCAATCCAACACCACCTTCATGTTCACCATTAAACCATGTCATCAACTGCCACGTCCACACGTTTTTTGAACCAGGGATGGTGACTTCACTGCCCTGGGCAGCCTGTGCCAATATTTTAAAACTCTTTCTGTTGTTCCTTTTCCCTCATATCCAATCTAAACCTCTCCTGGCACAACTTGAGGCCATTCCTCTTGTCCTGTCATTTGTTACCTTCCAGTCTGTGCACACTGATCCTACTCTGCACACCGTGAGCCAGAGCAAGTGGGGAGGAGGAGGAGATTCATCACCGAAGGCAGCTCTTGGTCCATGACAGGACACTGATATGGACTGATTCTAGAGCAGCATTCAATTTAAATACCGTGTCCACATGTTAGGTCTTTTGCTATGTGTCCAGCAGTCCAGGGGAGCAGTGTGCTCTTACTTCCCTAGAAATCTTCTTAGAATACAAAACCTTCGGTGAGACTTGGCTGTCACTTGTCTGCTGCAGAGTCACCCTCAGCACGTGGCTGTTGGATGATGCACGTGAACTCGCTGAGGCTGAATACGCAGTTTCTTCACTGTGACATGGAAAATCCAGCAGCTGCTTGCTGCAGTTGTCCCACAGGCAGAATGTGGGCTCATGGAGCCTTTCAGAGAGCAGTTGTGACCTGTAGAAGGAAGATAATGTTAACTGTACATTTCCTTGTCTCAGAGGTCTTGTAAAGGTGACGTGCACCAAAAATGGGTTCCTTGTTTTGAACGAACACAGTCCTGTGTCACTCAGCACATAAATCTGTCCAGTGACAGCTCTGCACTGGGCTGTTCCAAGGAAGGCAAAGGGGCAAAGTCCCAAGAAGAGCTCCAGATGTTACTGATTTTTTCCTTGTTATTAGCAATTACTCACTTGGAATTCTCTAGCAGTTTTTCTTCTTAATAACAAACTGTGGAAGAGTCAGCAGAATCATGACCAACCAGATCCTAAAACTGGCCAGTGGTAAGAACAAGCTTTGTACAAGCTTTGAAAGAGGAAGCACTTCCAGCAAACACTGCTTTGGATTTGCTTATTTTTCTTGATTTATAAAGAAGGATTTTTTCCTTCAGTGTTTGACCAATGCCAGTTGTATTCTTCAGAAACTGCAATATTCCTTTAAATATAATTTCATTGCCTAAGATACGGCTCCATCTCCAAACTCAGATTTTATATCTGAAACTTCTTTTAAGATGTATTTATTGCCATGTTTGTTTAACTTGGTTATCTCTTTCATCGATCTGTTTCTTGCTAACTAAAAGCTGCTGCTCTTTGTTTTTAGTAGGGAAAGCTGCTTCCCCAGGGATGTATAGTCCAGGGCTTGTCTCTGTTATGGGACTATTTGTTTTCTTTGCCCCTTGCAGTTGCCTGCTGTAACATTTGTACTATGTGTTAAGTAATCCTTGAGGTAACGTTTTTATTATGTCATAAAAAGTGCGTAGCAAATATATAATAACTCATGGAATTTGTTTGTTTAAAATGGAAGGATAATTTATTGAGTGTGTTACATGAGACCTGCTCCCCCTTATTAGAGCTGTAGAAATGCAGCTTATTTAGAAGTATGTTCTATTGAGAAAAACCACGATCTCTGACATGCATAGAAGGTTTGAGCATGGTTGGGTAGAAATGACATCATCGTTTATGTACTCAATAAAAATTTAATTAAATCATTACAGAAGTTGCAGTCATAATTTAACCCTCTGATTTCTTATGTTTAGTTCTTTTTTTAAACATTCAGTAATAACCAGTCTCCAAATCTTGATAGCCTATAAAATACCTGCATGAATTTTAATAGTTTATATTAATGGAAAAATATGAGTAACTGACATAAAAGGAATTTTCCTTGTGTTTGCACTATGTGCATTGCTATAAAAATCAACAGATTAAAAAAGACAGTGGTTTAAGGGAAGAGTATATGAACTGGAAATTTGTTCACTTGGCAGAAACTAACTCATATTTTGATAGAAAAGCTGTTGTGTAATTGCCAAGGTGAATACTCGTAAGGATACTGTGAGAGTATTCAGGGCAAGCGGTTCCCAGTGTGGTGGGTGTGATGGGCTGGTGTCTCTTGTGTCTAAATCCTCTCTCTGCAAAATGCAGTGTCCCACCTGAGTGTCCTGCTGGGCTGATGGGCCTTGTCATTTGTAAGTCTGGGGTGTGTGAAAGCTGTAGAAAATAAATGCTTTGTGTCTCTTGGATCCCCCATGGCAGTCAGTACAAAGAAGAAGCTTTACCAAAGTGTAGCTGGGCCCTTGGGAGAGGAGCTGCATCACTTTGTTGGTAGAAGTAACGAGTACAGGCAAGAGGGACAGAGAGTGTGGATGAGGGAGATGCACAGGAGGCATTTCAGCCATCCCTCTGCACCCAGCACTCGGTCCAGTCCCATTTCAAACTCACATGGGGTCAGTTCTCACACCAATGGGTGGCTTAGGCCAACCCAGCAAATACACAGTTACTAAATTTAGTTAAAGGTCAGTGTGGAACTTGGACTGAGTCACACTTGGAGCATGGGGAAAGTTGCTGTGTCATCACAGACTCTGAAAGAAGTTTAATCATAGTCAAAAACTTGTGAGTCTGAGCTGCTAGAGATGCTGGAGAGGCAGAATTTGTGTTCTTGCTGGCTGAGAGTCAGTCTGACAGTACAGGAGGAGCAGTGGCAGGGTGGTGTCTGTCTTTAGCACTCCAGTATTCCACTGTAGTAGCACATCCAGCCCTGCAGTCTGTGCTTTGGGGAAAAAAAAAGTTGAAAAACCTTGGAGTTTCTACAGATGAATGAAGGTGTGGAATAGCTGCTCGATGGTTAAACTACAGAGGGGTCTCCATGCTCTTGGGCTGTGCTGCCACTGCAAAGGCAGCCTTGCTTCATGCTCCCCCAGAAGCACTTTCTCTGCAGTCCTGCAGCTGGTGGCAGAGCTGTTGGCTGGGTGTTCCTGCCAGTTGTGTATGGAGTAACGCCGGCCTCAGCTGTGTCAGAGTTAACGGAGCTGTGTCACGGGCAGGTTCCAGAGGGACTGACTCTTGCTTGCAGCCAAATCTCAGGGAGGTGGGCTGGGGCACTGCTGCCTCAGTTCCTTGTCCATTCACAGTGAAACTGGGAATATTTTCTCCTCACCTCTTCCTTAGAGCCTGTACTGATGGTTTTCTGGTTTGTTTTTCAGATTAATTCTTCTGTTCTAAAAGAAGACTTGAAAAGGATGGTAGAAAATTTCTATGCAGCTCTGTTTGGATACGATGAGGTAAGAAGGCTGTTTTCAGGGAATGTACAACAAGTAGACCATCTAATTCCTGAACACAGAATAGTCCAGATGGGTAAAACATTCACTGTCCATTTCTTTGGAGAAATATTATGTTAGGGAAGCAGCCTTGATTGAAAGTTCTTAGAAGAAAATAGAAAGCACAGAGCGTATGGATTTAAACCATGGGGTGTGGAAGGTGGGGTGTTCTTTGTGCTGCTTCATCATCCCTGCTTGGCCATCACTAAATCATTTCCTCCCTCTGAATCCTGTTGTACTCAGCTGTACTTTGAAAGCAAAGAGAGGATTTATAGAGTATTTATAGGGAGTCTGGTGAGAATATTTATAGGCAGTACCTAATAATACAGGGAGGCAAAAGCACCACTCTGCACAAGTGTCTGCAGGACTTTCAAGAGGAAAATACAGTTTCATCATTTTTTTGCCCTAGTAGGTGTTGCTCTTCAGATGCTCTTATTCACATTGTGATATTATTTTTTTGCACAGTGATTTGCATTATTAATATATTGTAAATGTAACCTCATAGAGTTGTGGACAGTGTTACACACGCAAGGTTTAATCTAGTTTTAAGTATAGCCAGTATGTGTCTGCCTGTGTTTTGTTGACAATCTTTTTGGAAACAAAATGCTTGCCTCGATTAAAGACAAATGTTGACCTTTTTTATTTTTAAATGAATATTTTAAAGTCTTTTGCCTTTTGCAAATGTGCCAGCAGAAGACAGGAGTTATGAGCCTGTGGTGACAACATCACATAATCTAAAAAAGACAATAAAAGTTCAAGAGAATTTGGACAAATAACATTAATGGATGTGGTTTATGTATAAACCACAGCTAATATTAGATTTAACTGGAAAAATCTTGATAGTTCTTGATGAGCCGTATTTTTCTCTCATTTAGAATGAAAAGTAAAAAAGCAAAGAAAATAGCAAACTCCAGACTACGTTCTGCAACATTGGATTAAATATCCTTTAATTTTTCTTTTTAAAGTGTCATAGGCTTCACACATTCCCATGAGGTGATGCTGCCTTCTCTGTAAGATCACCATTTTTATGGTAAAGATTTCATAACATAGAAATGCAGTTATCAACTCCAACATTAGGAATATCCTGACCCAGGTTTTTTCCAAATTAACTTGCCAGAAAATTGGTTACAGTCTGCTCTGTAAATTAATTTAAGGCTAGGGCTGTTTTTCCATTCTGGGAAAGAGTGATGTTGCTGCCTTTCCATGTGCAGAGCCCATGGCAGCTGTGGTCTCTGGGACAGGTGCCGTGGCCAGGGGCCAAGTACACCAATGGGGGTGTCTTGTGTTCAGACCTTCTTCACATGCAGTTTTAAATCCCCCTCTGTACTTCCCTTTAGGGAATCTTGTCTGATGATCATGTTCTGGCAGCAGCTCTTTGGAGAAACCTTTTTAACAGGAACTGTGATGACCCTCGGCACCTGGAGCTGCTCGTGGAGTATGTGCGCAAACAGGTACGGCCCCCTCTCCTCGGCCTCGGCTTCAGGACGGGGAGTGCTTTCTTTTATTGCTTGCATATGCAGCTCACTTCCCATAAAAAAATCCGATTTTAGTATTCAGTGATTATTTTTAAGAAGAAGGTAAAAATCTGAAAACTGGATGATATTTATTATAGAGTCATGAAATGGCCTAAGCTGGAAGGGACCCTCAAGGATCATCCAGTGCAGCTCCTGGCCCTGCCCAGACACCGCTACAATCCCACTGTGTGCATCCCTGGGAGCAGTGTCCAAACATTCCTGGAGCTCTGGCAGCCTCGGGGCCGTGCCCATTCCTTGGGGAGCCTGGGCAGTGCCCAGCACCCTCTGGGGAAAGAACCTTTACCTCATCTCCAGCCTGACCCTCCCTGACACAGCCGTTCCCTGGGTCCTGTCCCTGGTCACCAGAGACAACAGATCATTACTGCAGTTTGATGACAAATGGCTGCAGAGAAATTAATGGAATATTGGAAGCAATCCTTCTCATCTATTTCTGGACCCATGCTATGGAGGGGCTTGGCAAAATGTGCCAGAAATTGGCTGCAACTTGTTGTAGAATTATTATCAACATTAGAGAGTTGGGATTCTCTCCAGAGTGAAATAGCACATAAAGCTTGAAAGTCTCTTGGTGACCTTTGAGGAAAAGAAGCAAAAGGGCTTGTTTTCCAGAATTATTTCTGTTTCTTTCAGTTATTACCTGAAGGAGACAATACTGAGTAATATTTGTCCTCTCAACCCTGAGGAGGTTTGTGAACCAGATCTCTAGGAAATGTTTGTGGGATATAGTCCACGTGGGCACCAAAGAAAAGGCATGAGAGAGTTTATGGAGGAAAAGTGGAGGGTATTGGACAGGAAATTGAAGACCAGAACTTCCACAACACCATTCTCTGTAACGTTTCCAATACTGTGTTCAGGATCAGATAGAGGTATGGAGAGACAGTATTTCAATGGGTGTCTGAGAAAATGGGAAATAAAGGCCTGAGCTTCCTAAAGGACTGAGGACACTTTGGGAATGCCAGAGAGTTCTCAGGAGGGACTGGCTTTATTTAGTGCTGAAGGTTGCTGATGCTCAATGGTGAAGCTGTAGAAAGTTTGCTGGGGGCAAACACATATAAGTATGTAATTCTGGATAATTTCTTGCCAGATGGGAATTTGTTGCACTTCTGGATATTCAAGCAAAGGATAGGTCTGAAGCAGTCAGCAGTTAAATAGGAAAGAGTGATCAGGCAGGAAAATGTGGCACGTTGGGGAGGAATCAGCACAGGTTCTGTGCAGACAGGTCATTCTTGCAGACAAGTGGTGCACTTGAGGAAAACATTCCCAGCTTTACATATGTGCCAATGAGCTCTGAACTGCTACCACACAGGAATGAGGCCTTGAGATTACAATTGTATTATCAAAATGTCAGCTCAGCACCCCATAGTGTTCAAAAAAATGTGAAACAAATGCTCAGAACTACTAGGAAAGGACTAGAGGATAAATCAGTGCTGTGGTGCCAGTTTTACATCCCTGGTACCCTTGTGAGCTGGAATAATGTGTCTGGTCCAGGTGCTGACCACCAGGACGGATAAAAGGGTAACTGAAGAAGGCTCAGAGAGGAGCACTAAGGGTGACAGTGAAACAGCTCCTTTATTAGCAATCAGTAGAATCCCCTGCCCAAAAAAGAATGGGAGAAAGAATGGGAGACAGCTCTGGGAAATCCCAGAGGCATATGAAAGGTGAGAAAGGAAAGGTGTTCAGGGACACAGGAATGTGGGGACAGAACGTTGCCACAGTTGGCTGGGATGCTGCAATTGCACGTGGGTTCCAAAGCCACTGGCAAGGTTTATGGAAGAAAAGTTTGCCCAGGGCTATTAAAACACTTCAGACTCAAAATCCATGAACTAACAGATTTTGAGAGGGAGGGAAAATGAACAAGGAAAAAAAGCATTGTGTGCTGTGTTTAACTCCTCCTGGGGAGGCTGCTGGTGGTGACTGTCAGGAACAGGACATTGCGCTTAGGTGGCTTTCCAGTGTGACCCTCTGTGGCCATGGGTGCATTCATTCCCTGTTGAGAAACTCCTTGTCCAATTGTCCTTTGTTTCCTGTAACACTGTGTGCCTGGTTGTCCCCACAGTTTCTTGTGGATCCTGTCTTTAACAGTGGCTATTAGTGGATGCCAGAGGAGAACATACTGACAGGACAACATGTACCATGCCCCTGGTCAGCTCTCCCAACCTTTCTGAGCTAATGGTGGTGGGTTTGTCTTTGACTTATCCTTGAGGGACTTTTTTCTTTTTTTTTCCCCCATTTACCATATTTAGGGTTACCAGTGGCAGCAAGTTGACCCTCTGCTGTATGATGAGTGGGGTTTTTTTAAAATTTTGCTTACATTGCACCTAAAATTACATCAGATCCCAACTATCTTGCCCAGGGAGGTTGTGGAATCCACGTCTCTGGAAGTGCTTAAGGCCAGGCTGGACAGGGCTTGGAACAGCCTGGTCTAGTGGAAGGTGTCCCTGCCCACAGCAGGGGGTGGGACTGGATGGGCTTGAAGGTCCCTTCCAACCCAAACCACTCTGGGATTTCTTCTGTTGTGAGGATGAGCGTTCATTGCATGTTCACCTCTTCCAGCTCATGTTCTTTTCTGTGATAAATCCCAGGTGCTCCCTGCTGGTCAGGCCATTTTTCTGCAGGTAAAGCCGTGGTTGTGTGCAAGATAGGGGCTCTCCATGGGGGGCTGGTTTGAGCAGTGTCCCCTGCAGTAACCACCAGGAGGATGGAGTGACTCATGGCAGCTTTGCGTGGCTCCTCTCTGCCCTGTTGCCAAACCCTCAGAGGAGACATTAGCTAAAGCATTAGTGATGCAGGTAACTCCAGAGGATCTGCAGATCCTTATCCTGGCCTTTCCATGACGCTTCACAGTCTGACGTGATCTTTTCAGGTCTACCTCACACAAATGGCAGAGTAGGATGAAATCTCCCTGTTGTGCTTGCATTTTGGAAGGACGGGTGTTTGTGTGGCTGCTGAGGGAGCTGGCTGGGTGATGGGACACGTGGCAGTGACTTGCTGTGCTTGCAGGTGCAGCACCTGGACGCGCTGAGCGGGGAGGACCTGCTGCTCACGGGCGAGGTGAGCTGGCGGCCGCTGGTGGAGAGCAACGCCCACAGCATCCTCAAGCCCCTGTCTCCCGTTTACAACGATGAAGGACTCTGAGATCTGCGTGCCAGAACAGCTTGGGTAGCGTGCCTGGAATGGGACTGGGCTGAGGCTGTGTGGTCAGGAAGAAAAGTCTGCTGTTGGAAAGAAAACATTTCATTAGCTCTCCCATCCGTGGTGCCTCAGTGGCCTCCTGGACAGCCATACTCCCAAATCTTCACCCGCAAATAAATGCTCATTGTTTTAAGAACCTCTGTCCTTTTTATGGCCCCGAGTGGCCCTTGCTGACAAATGGACAGAACTGCCTTCTGCCTTTAGGAAACCAGGTATTCCCCATGATGTAGAGTTCTCTCAAGAAGACATTTCTGTCCCTTACCTCATTTAAAGAGCTGATACTCAGAGACACACTGGTGTCCTCTGCTCCCTGAATGGTTGTGAATGCAAATCTGAACTTTGCATATTTAGATATTAAGTATATATTTTGAATGCCTGATACCAAGATGGAATGGTTCGTCTTTGCTTTAGTGGAGTTAAGAATTGCTTTAACAGATTCTGAAGGGTTTTCTGTGAAAATCCCTTTTAGGAACTCTCTGCTTTGTTGCACAAGGATAAGCGAATGCAAAGAGTAATGCACAGTCCCCAGCAATCCTCTGTGACTTTGGCTGTCTTAGGGAGATTAAAGCCCCAGTTGTGGCTGGGCTGGCACTAAAAGCTGCCTCAGTACTTGATGTTTCAGTCTGCCTTGCTGATACTTCCACATTCTTTGTAAAATTGTGCTGTAGGAATTCCTTTATGGAAAGAACATCCCTGTTTGTGTCCCTGGGACAGGACTCTGCCATCCTCAATCCCCCAAAGCAGCAGTCCAGGGCTTTTTAGCAAGATCCTTGAACACCAGTGAAAACTTTCTATGGCTGTGCAGGCAAATGGTGCCAACACCGTAATTAGGGGAGCAGGAGCTGCACTGATGAGATCAGCAGAGGCCGAGGTGCTCTGTGTGGGTGGATGGTTCACTGGGCTGTTTCCAGGTCAGTGGCAAAAACAGTTTTCATTTCTCTCCTGTCCAAAATCCGAGTCAGTAATAAATGTCAGTCTGGGTAAAACGGCTGTGTGTTTGTTTTCTGTGCTATATGTGCTTTTGATAAGAATAAGCCGTACAAAATCAGGATTTATTCCTAATAAAAGTGTTAAGCAAAAGTAGAAGGTGATAATCCTTAATTTGTGAATTTAATCCTTAATTTGTGACTCCTTAGTCTGGTGAAAGTGTAACTGTGCCTGGCTGTGACAATTCTTCCTTCTCAAGTTGCTTTCTCATAGTGCATGTGTTGGGGAATATTTGCCATCCCTTCCCCATGTAAAAAGCAGTGAGATGCAGCATAGAGGCTCCCAAACACTGCCTTGTGGATTTTTTTTAAATCTTATTTTAGGGAGCCTTCTGTGTGTAAAAAAGGCTTTTTCTTTTTTTTCCAGGGCAAGCTTCCTTGGTTTAACTTGTTATAAAATGAGTCATGTAAAGAGCCCCTCTCTCTGTGTGACGTGTATCCCTTCTCTGTGAAAACATTACAGCCCAAACAACTTGCTTGCAGTTTATTTAAGATGCTTTTGTTGAAAGCTGAGCTAAGCAGAGAAACCTCTTATGTGTGAAGTATTATACAGTGTGTGTGAGATAATAACACCTTGTAATTCATTACAGCTGGCTTGTATTTACATAAAAGAAGGCTGAGCTGTGTAGGAATTTGCTGATTAATTTATTTTTAATGAGAGTGAAGTATACCAAGTACCAAAATAAACTTTACTTTGTGTATCTTACTGCTCCTGAAATAGGTGGAAAAATTAATGGTAGATATTTTGGCTCAAAGCTACATACATTAATTCATATACAAAACAGTTATTTAAACTTTAACCCCTTTCCTGCTGTGTAATTTAAACCTGGGCTCATGTTATCCATGCCATGGGAACACGGGGCTGGGAGCACAGCACCATCCAGCCCAGGGACCGTGCGTGGCTGCGGGGAGGTCGGAGGGATGCCGGGATTCTTGGGCTGGCCAGCCTGGAGGGGAGAACGCTTTGTGCTCTGAATGTGGGACAGCGTGCGGTCAAACTGAACCCTCCCCTGTGTTTATGGGCAGGAGGCTCCACGAGTGATGGTGCCAGATTGGACTCATTGGCATCTGTCCTTGCACCTTTTATTAGGGTGAGAATAAAGCCCTGTAATCACGGCTGTGGCTGGGCCATGAAATGCCCTCACCCACCCGCCGTAAGGGCTGAGCCAGCAGTGGGGTGTGCTTGGGTGTGTGGGGCCTGGCGAAAACACAAGGCAGATACTGTCTCTGAATTAAAAGGGTAATTTGTTAGAGAGGGAAAATCCACTGGAGGCTACACAGGACCAGGAAAGACTTTGCTTCCCAGTCATTAGTTACCCAGAGACAGGATCATACAATATTAGATTGGATATCAGGAAGAAATCCTTCCCTGTGAGGGTGGGGAGGCCCTGGCACAGGGTGCCCAGAGAAGCTGTGGCTGCTCCATCCCTGGCAGTGTCCAAGGCCAGGTTGGACAGGGCTTGGAGCAACCTGGGACAGTGGAAGGTGTCCCTGCCCATGGCAGAGGGTGGAAGGAGATGAACTTTAAAGTTCCTTCCAACCCAAACCATTCTGGGATTCTAATGTGACCCCTGTTGCTCTCAAGAGGTGAAGAAAGGTGAGCTAGAAAGCTGCCATTGCCAGTATCTTATATAAGACACCTCTCCAGCCAGAAGGAAAGAAAATACATTTCCAGTAGCAAAATCTGCCTGTTGCAAGTGTTCCAGCTGCAGTGATTGGCAGGTGAGTGATTCCTGTGCACAGCTCTGCTTCGAGGGCAGCAGAACAGAGGTGGTTTAACCAAACATTGTGAAGCCCAACTTTTCCTATTTTCAAGGTTTTCTAGAGGGAGTGATTGAAGGTATTTAACTTATAGACAGTTCTTCGTTTATGCTGTTGGGTTTTCAGAAAGTGGTCTCAGGCCATCAGCTCAGAGGCACTTACTGTATTTAAATTAACATATCCACGTGAATTTCTTCTGGAAGGAACCAGTTTATCATCCAGCCTGATCTCCTGTCTCATATACAGCATTTGGACATTGCTTAGGATTCCAAAGGACTTACTCTTCCAACTTTTCCAAGTATCTTAAAATGAAGAGACATGGCCCCTAGGAAGCAGTCCTGATTTCAGCTGGATCCTAGGGTGCTCTCTGTGGGTAGAAGGGTCAGCACTCAGTGTCTTCCTTCTCTTCTGTTTTGCACCATGAGAGAGTAGGAGCATATTTTGCCTCACAGGGTCAAAGCTGGGAAGTCTCTTGCTCTAGGCTGATATTTTTGAGACATTTTGGAGTAGGGGGGCATCATCTGATACTCTTCAATGCCTGTGCTCTATTTTAGGTGGTTAAATGTTTTCCTGTGTTGCCTTGGCTGCTGTGCTCACACCACCTTTGGGTGCTGAACTGTTTTCTCCTGCATCTTCAAAGTGCTGCAGTGCTGAGAGCACAGGCATCCTCGATGATCTCCACATTTCCTGTGCTATCCAGTGCTTAAGCCCTGCTGAAGTGCAGTTGCCACTTCCCGGATTTGTGACTCCCGTCCTTGCCTTCCACAAAGTGATGTTTTCAGTCGTGCTGCTGCCACACCAAGCCCTCAGGTCAGAAGTGCTGCTCCTGACCTGGCAGTCAGAGGTAACCACTGTCCTGTCTCCCTTACCCTGCCCTTGGCTCGGCAAATGTGGGAAGCAGAAACTCGACACTAATTAAATTAGATAAATGTAGAGTAGGTGAAGAGTAGCAAAGCTGTGGGGGGCTGAGCATCAGCTGGGAGGGGACTGGTTGTGCAAGCGTGGTCCCTGTGAAATGTGCATGGCACCGCTCTGAGGAGCTGTGGGAGCCCTGCCCTATCCTGTGACCCACTTGTATTTTCCACGTTCTCCCTCTCGTTGGAGAATGGTTTAATCCTGGTGGTTGTCTGCATCCCAGGGATGTGCTGAAGTACTGCTTGAGCATTTGGAGAGGTTTGCTGATCCTCTCTACATGTGTGCTAAATGAGGCATTGAGCTCCAAAGCTGCACTGGGTGCTTCCTTCCAGGAAGAGGAAAGTCACAGTGTAGGGAATTGCAAGTGTTTAAGTTAATACCTAGAAACTGCTGTGTCTTTCTAATTATTCTGCTAAGAGAGTTGTGCCACAAATGCAGTGGTTATTTCGGGCCCCAGTGCAGGATTTGGTCATGGCCACAGCCTTGTACATGAGCATTTTTCTTGGGTCATGCTGGTGGCATCTAATTTAGAATCATAGAATCATGGAATATCCTGACCTGGAAGGGACCCATCAGGATCACTGAGTCCAGCTCCTGGCTCTGCACAGGACCCCAAGAATCACACCCTGTGCCTGAGAGCGTTGTCCAGGTTTCCTAGTGGAGACCTCCCTGTATGGGCTCCTCCCCTCCCCATCTGCCTCTTCACATCAGCCCTGCTTTGTCTGATCTCTGTTGTCTCCTTGATTAATGAACTCTAATCAAGGCTTCTTTGCTCTTTTCTCTACAAGAGGCTGTGATGAACCTGTGTCCTGTCCTTCCCACTGGCCTGCACTGTGTCCGGCTCTCCCAGGCTGGATGGACACCTGTCCCAGCTCTCTGGGTGATGGTGTTCCTGTGTCACAGGTAATGGGATCTCCATCTTTGGGGCATGTTGTGTCTGCACAGCCTGGCCCTCAGTGCGCTCCATGTTTTCCTGAAGGTCTGAGAAGGCAAGGAGAGGGCAGCAGCTTATGTGAGAGCCTGGGAAAGTTGGCAAGGACGTAGGAAAGACCCTGAGGCTCAGCATGAGTGAAGAGTGGGCGCTGCTGCTTATGCAGTGCCCGTCCCTCCTCTGCCTGCAGAGGGACTGTCACCTGTGGTGCCGTGGGCTGCCTGGCCGTCTGCACCCTGATGGGGCAGTTGCATATTAACAATCTTGTGATCCTTCCCAGACTCCTCTGGTGAGGTTTTTTTTTGACCACTGCCCCTTCTTCAGGCGTTCAGGGCTGCCCTGTGCATCCTACGTGTGTTCTTCCTGAAGTTGCTGAACATGTTAAGGGAGTATTTGTTTTGCTTACAGTCATTCAACCTGCTGGGCAGCTTGCTCTGCTCATTTGTGGGACAGAGGAGATGGCTGGGCCTCATCCTTCCACTGGGAATGCAGAGCTCACATGAGAGTGATTCTACCTTCTGCTGTTACACCTCAGTGGCTGTTCCAGATGTGATATGCTGGGAGCAGCCAGGGAGTTTAGGTCAAGTGGCAATAGATCTGCTGGAGAGACCTGGGGCAGGTTAGTGGAAACACTCCCAAACACTACCTTGAATTTTTTTAAAGCTTCTTTTAGGGAGCCTTCTGTGTATAAAAAAGGCATTTTGTTATGGTTTTTCCAAGGCAAACTTCCTCAGTTTAACTTGTCATGTAAAGAGCAACATCTGTAACCAGCAACATCTGCTGTCCTGTTGTTGCTGTCTCGTGCAGGTGTGTTCATGTAGGAGGGCCCTGCACAAGCTGCTGAGCCTGGATCCTGTTGGGAAGCTGCTGCAGCTCTCCCAGGAGGTGAGTTCCCTTGTGCTCTTTTTAGAAGTGAGGAATCCTGCACATACAAAGCCTTCATTAATGACTACATCACCATGAGCTGGGCTCCTTCATTCCTCATCCCGCCTGCCAGCTCCTGGGCTGCTCCACATCCTGTCAAAACCAGGCATCTTAGGCAGATTTACTCAATGTCCCACATCCTTCCATGCGCACCCTCTTCCTGCCGGCAGCCAGACCCAGTCATGTTACAACACCCAGTGGATTCCCTTTGGAAGGAGACACAGAAGGGGTGTCTGGAAGTGGTTTTCCCCATGTTCGGTACAGGGCAGCAGCTGAGGGAAGCAGCACGCTGTGGTGCCTCTCCTGGCAGCTGTGCATCAGCTTGGGGCTGCACCTCAGAGCGCCACCACAGCAGCTGCATGCACACGCTGGCTTCCCTGCACGGCACAGGGGTGGTAGAGACCCTGCAGCTGCAACGGGACAGAACCTCTGTGCTGGGCACACCACTGGGCAGGGGCAGCAGGGGATGGGGGGTCCCTGCCTCCCCTGCCATAGCTTGTGGCTGGATCGTTTGGCCTGTGGCTGGCAACTGGCTTCCAGTGCCCTCCTGCAGTGGTGGAGGTGCGAGGCTGCCTCTCCCCTGATTTGAGAGAGTGTTAACAAATGAATGGAAAGGATGAAACATGGAATTTGTGTGCTGCCACTGTGCTTAGATTCTGTAATGCCATGGTTAGGAATCTTGGACAAAAAATGGAGAGATTTGACTTTGCACTGCTCTGTGGGTTCAGTGCTGGCAGAGGTCAGTGCAGGAACTAAAATTGGGACTTCTGTCATCCAGCTGTGCTGGCTGAGTGCATCTGGCCAGTGAATTCTGCACAGTGGAGCATTGCTATGCAGTGCCTTCCAGAAATGCTGGTACAGCACTGAGGAGCACCCTGATGTTTTGAGGTGGAAGATTGGGTTTCAGTCTGAAATAGAGGGGGGAAAAAAAGCAAATCTGGCTTCTCATGTTCCCGGGTTAGTGCTCTCAGAGATCTATCAGGAAACAGGCTGGCAGGCTGCCTCCCATGTGTGCGTGAAGAGGAAGCAGCAGGTACATTCTGTGGAAAGCCCAGGCAAGGTGTTTGTGTTTGCTGAGCTCCAAGAACATCTGTGGGATGGAAGAATGAAGTATTGCCTAATGCTTGGATCCTGGCTGAGCTCAGATACCAGCCAGAGCAGAGCTGCCCAGGGACATTGACTTGGAAGTGGCACTTGAGGCGTGTGTTCAGCCAGAGAGAATTTTCCCCTTGTCTTTCTCTGTAGATTGCAGAAGGTGTGTAGACAACACTTCCAGATAAGATCTCTGCTTTTAGCTGGCTAAAATGGGATGATTCGATTCCCACATCCTGTGTTGGCCAATCAGCCTCTGGAGTGCCAGTTAGAGCCGTTTTGCCAGACAGCACTGACAGGACAACTCTCATCTAATTTTAGATGTCTGCATGGTAAACCTCTGTCACTGACTTAGGCAGCCCGAGCTCCTGCTGCTCACTGGGGAGAGATAAGCGCTTCCAAGACACATTTCATCGGACCTGTTCCAGGTGTCTGCTGCAGAGTGAGGTAACTGCCTCCTAGAAGTCTCTGCCTCTCCCCACCAACCCTGAAGGAGCCCAGCCTGACAAGCTGGGCTGGAGATGTTCACATCGTGTGTGCTTTCATGTGCTGAGGACCATGAGAAATTACTGGAGGGATACTAGATCATTACCAAACATCAGCTGGAGACAGTGCAAATCCCTTTACAGAATCAGCAGCAGAAAATATGCATTTGATGACTTTTTTTAATATTTGCACTCTTTTCAGCTCTTTAGGAAGGCAAACAGTAGGGTGATGGTTCACTTATTTTATGTTATCACCCTGGCAAAGCAGCTCCAGAAAAACACCCACCATTTACAGCTCCTTCCCTTTGTTATTTCTCCAGACTTCCTTACTCTGGGTTGGCTGTTCACTTCACATTTTAAGTTATTCTTTAAGGTTTTCTAACGTTTTTTTTTCACCTGTAACACTTCTGTGCCAGCAGCTCTGTTATAGTTTTGTCCCATCCCTACTTTGCCCTGGCTCGCTGCATCACAGCCAACTGTCAGCCAACTTCTGTGTTCTGATTTAATCAATGCAATATTCTTGACATTTGCAGTCCTGCTGAAGCTTCATCCTGACTTCAGGCATCTAAAGACTAGACAGCTAATCCAAACTAATAATCCCATTCAGCTGTAGTCTGTGGCGAGTGATGGTCCCTTGGGGACATGATTCATGCCAGCTGATTTAGAGCCTGGTGTCTGGATGTGCTGGTTCACACTCAGGCATGGCCGTCCCTCTCCATTGACTATCGCCCTGTGATTATTCCAGGGCACACATTTAGCTTTTAAATGACTTAATTTAATCTCAGGGGATTTTGTAGATAAAAGGCCATTTGATTACATCAACTCTCCAGCCAGTTCTTCATTCCCTGGTTGCCTGTGTGGAGTTCAGTAGCCCCAGGGTGAGCTGATCTCTGCTCCTCTGCAGTTCTTCACACATTGTGTTCTCGTGGTGTGTTCCTACACAGTGCCTTAATTCACGTAGCCATGTCTGCCTGTACTGTTCCTCCAAAAATAACTCCATGATGCTTTTGGGAAGCTGGAGTTAACTAATCCCCAATAAGCAGCATGTGGGCAGTATCATCATTCACACAGCACCAGACTCCTAAAGCTGAATGTCCTTTCCTTGAAGGGTTTCCAGGGAGGTGCTAAGAGCACATGAGAAATTGCTCTTCTCACCTGCAGTATCTAATGATCAATATTCCTGCTGTGATTCCTACAAACACCATGACTCTGTGTGTCAGAAAATGGAGTGTTCTGGCTTCTCTGCCAGGTGCTGGTGTACCAGAGCCAGGCTCCCAAGAAATGCTAAGGAGGAGCATTATCTGTGGCTCAGGGATGAGTAAGTTTCTTTGCCGAGTCTGATTACCCACTTGGGATATTTGTGTTTCATTATAACTGACACTGAGCAGCATGTTTGATTTGGAACCAATGTCAAGCAGGAACAAGTTCCAGCATCTGCATTTCCACTGTGAGCACAGTGAGGGACAAAACAGGTTAGAGCCTGCTAGGCCAAGGGTGGGGACCTCTCCAGGGAAAGGGAGAGGAAGACAGTTCATTAATCAGTTACAAGGAAAAGGAAGGAGCAGCTTGAAGAGCTGATGTTCCTACCCTTGCAAAAGGGACACTCTGGGCACCCAGCACCAGGTGCGTGTCTGGGGAAGGCGGGTGAGGGAGCTGGGGAAAGGCGGCTCCTCCCCCGGAGTGGGACGCTGTACCTGGTGATTAACGAGTTGAGCTTATGCTGAGTCCTGAAGGAATCTGTTGGGAGGAGCTGAGGAGTGCAGGAGGGGCAGAAAAGACCTGAATACGGACACACGACTAATCCAGCGGGAGAGACACCTCTCAGCATCAGCAGCTCCAGTCATGTTCAACTACCTGGCAGTCGAGGTGAGGCCCCAGCTCCACCGCAGCTATGGGAGCCAGCAAGGGGTGTCTGGGCCACTGAAGAGCCGCCTGGAGCAGCTGAAGAAGCCGTGGTGGAGGGAGCCCACCCCGCTGGTGCTCCAGCACAGCGAGACAGCCAGGCTGGCCATCGACGCCTTTCTTGAGCAGGGGGAGCGCGGCTACCTGAGCGCCATCGCCGAGGAGAGGGAGCTGCCGTTTCTTTCCACCCTGGACATGGAATATATCAGCCATCAGAGGAACCAAAGCTTTCCAGACCCTGGTGCAATGAAAGACAAAGAAGCTGACCCTGGTGATTCGGACGCTGGAGACAGGTTCTCCCTCAACTCTGAACTAACATCGGGCACCTACTTCCCCCTCATGTCTGATGTGCACCCTCCAGAGCTGGAGCTGGGGTGGCCAGGGACGCCACTCCTCACCATGTCTGGCCAGACTCAAGCCACTGTGATTTTCCAAAGAAACAAAACCAACAGCATTAAGGATTTGGTCCGGTCTCTGATCAGCCGGGCACGGACGGTATGTACAGAGCTGTGTCCCTCGAGGGGAGCCTTGTGCCACAGCGTCAGGGGCTGGTGGCTGCTCCCACTCCTGTAACCACATGCTCCACGCTGTCGCTGCTCTCTACATGTCTGGCATGATGCGATTGCTTTTTCTGCAGCACTCCTGTAGCTGTTCCTGCTCCTTTCCGTTCTTGTAATTTCTTTCTGCCTGGGATTTCATGACATCCAGGCAGTGCCCTTGCAGGCTCTCTGTGTCCATGGCTGCAGGGATGCAGAGCGGTCCCAGAGCCTGGAGTGGGTGCGTGGCAGGGCCTGCAGTGTCCCTGGCTCTGTTTGTGTCCCAGCCAGCCCTGCTCCCTCTGCACAGCCAGGGCTCTTCTCCAGCCCTGGACATCATTTTAAGCTGGACAAGAGAATACCACTGGTGAGTTGCTGTCACAGAGAGAATCTCAGAATTTGAGTTGGAAGGAACCTTAAAGACCATCTCATTCCATGCCCTGCCATGGGCAGGGACACCTTCCGCTAAACCAGGTTGCTCCAAGCCCCGTCCAACCTGGCCCTGGACACTTCCAGGGATCCAGGGGCAGCCACAGCTTCTCTGGGCAACCTGGGCCAGGACCTCACCACATATGACCTGAGCAAACTTGTGGGACTGAAAATCCCTCCCTGTGGTTTGAAATAAGTTAGAATCCTGTCTCCTAAGGTTGATATCTGTGCCTCTCTGAGGATGAGTAAGATCAGCCCATTTTGCCCCATTGCACAGCTTCTGTGTGTTATTACAGCCCTCGGATGTAATAAAAACTGGATGACTACAGTGCCTGCCTACCAAGCACAATGCTGGCATGAATTTATTCACTCAGTTATGCTGCTTATTCTTTCTTTTGCTTTGCCACTGTACTCTGTGTGAAAGCAGCAGCTCAGACAACTATCTCAGACACATTTTCAGCTTTTGTCTTTGTCCTCTTTATGGTTCTTTCCAGCTGTTTCACATTAATCTTCTTCTGTAGTATTTGTGTTGAGATATTGAGGGAACATTTAGAACAAAGTTCACTTTAACCAGTCAGCTTCCGGCAATTTCTCTTATCACTCCAATAGTTTCTTATTTAACTTCACAGTCACTCCTTACATTCATTGTTGCTCGTGCAAAAGCAGGAGATAAGCAATCACCTGGACCTCTGTTTGCAGGTCAAGTGTGATCTTCTATCACAATCAGCAGAGCTGAGCAAATGAATTCATGTATTCCCAGCAGCTCAGAATGCTGTGCAGCATCAAAACATCCTCAAAGAGCCACATATCAGTGAAGTTTGGGCATGATACTGAATGAATGGGGATCTTTTTTCTTTTGCCCAAAAGACCATTTTGCCACTTGAGCTGCTGCTCAGTCGTAAGCACCCTTTGCTTAATGCCTGAACTTCTATTGCATCTTATAGGCAATTACAGGAAGTTTTGGTCCAGGAAGTAAGTGACAAAAAGCTTTGTTTGTCCTTGCAGGCAGCTGACTTGTGGTAGTTTAAACGATCTGAAAAGCTCTGTGATATTGATCCCATCCTTGTCAGCAGTGGGGATTAAGGCACAGTCATGGCAGAATGCACAGAGTAAATGGCTACCAAGAAGTGTCCTCCCGTCACTCAGCATGTGTCCTGGATCTTCCGTGATATTATGACCCTTTAAGCCACAGGAAAAGCATCTTGCTGCTTTCTCAGTTCACAGGAACTTCTCAGTTGCTGCGGGCAAGAGTCCCGGGCAGTGGATGCTTTATTGTACTTTTAGTACATTCTGAGCTTTTTGCTTTCTTTGCTTAGTTTAACAAAGCCCTGACAATCTTCAGCCCTTCGTGTTCAAGTTGGGGGTTTAATGCAGTGTTTTTTAGCGTTGTGTGAAATGTGAGAATGAGTTTTTAAGTATCTTACTGATTTATTACTGGTGTTGTACTGGTTCCGGGTTAGCAGCTCTGGCCAGTGCTCCCCATGATTAACTCTATGATTGATGGCAATTCCAGCTCATTCATAACCCCAGTTACACATATTTAAGTATTTACTGAGTCATTTTTCTCAACAGACCATCCAGAATTATGTTACTTATGTGTCTTAATGACAAAAGAGCAACCAGAGGTAAAAACTTCCTTTGCGTGAAGTGCCAGTATGAACCATTTGGAGAACCACCTGTTTTTTTGCTTTGCAGCTGCTGTTTCTACATTTCCAATATTTTTGCTACTAGACTTTTAGTTTTTGTCATAGATCCCTCTTTTAGAGTGTTTCTCCTCCTGTTGGGGGGATACAGTGCTGGTGTGATGTGGGAAAGATGCTGAGATCCCCAACTGCTTTTCCCAGGTCCTGTAGACAGGGAGGTGTGTGTCTTGAAATGCTGTTTGCTTCTTCCCCAGTGCAGTCATACAGAACAACATCAGCTGACATCTCTTGCAACAGCACATTTGTACGGACAAATTAGCAAAAGGAGCATTTGTTTCATCGGTACCTTTTGCTGGTGCGGTTGGTCTTTCACCCTCGCTGTATTTAACCAGCTCTCTTTGAAGACGGGTGTTCAGATTTGAGCTTTTTTCTTTGCAGACATAAGAAGATGCAGCGCAGCCACACCTTTGCCTTCATTTGATAATACTATTACAATTTTGCTCTTGCTGGATGAGCTCCAATCTGGTTTGAACTGTCCATGCTGCTTCCTTCACCCCTCTTGTGTCCCTTGGACTCTGGCTGCTCGCTGGTGTCTGTGCCTGGTGGCAGAAGGGTCCCTGACAGTCCCCAGGGAATCAAGAGATCAAATGGCACCACTGTAGTAATGACACAAACCACACTGCTATTGGCAAATACCAGTAAAACCAGCTGTGCTGGTTAGAAACCAGACAGATGGCAAACCCCAGTGGGGTTCTGGTAAGTGCTGTAATTCCTAAAGTGATGACTCCAGTAATTGCTGAATTGTGAGTTTCCAGAAGTGGGTTTGGAAATGTCATGGTTTAACCCTGCAATGGCAAGGTGTGAATTTTTTTAAAGCCTGTGGGGCAGCTGTGTCTCTGTAACATCCTGACTGGCCAAGGCCAAGCCATGAGCTCAGAGGTTGTGATCAGCATGGTGAGGAGCAGGGATGCTCTGAGCCAGCCCCAGCCTTGCAGCCCCCATCACTGAAACGGAGGGGCTGGAGGCACTGACACAGGTTTAGATTTCTAAGGCCTGATTGACTTGAGTGCCCAAAGCTTTAAATGTGAGACATGAGCTGTCAGGAGCCTGAACTGCAGACGGTACTTGGATACTCAACTCCCACTGTTTTACGAGGTTTGAGGGGAAAAAACTTCCAGGGTCTTCTTCCCCCAACAGTTATTTGCTTCGAGGTTGATATGATGTTATTGTAAGAGTTGCCTGTTTTGATTTCCAAAAGGATGTGCTGATCTGAGCGTCCTTACGGATACCCACAGTTGGAATGAGCAGCCCCACAAGGCACCCGCATCTCCCCCTGCAGGGAGGGCACAGCCCCTGCTCTGTCCCCACTGCAGCACACTTGGGGCTCCCATCCTTCCTGCCCAGCATCGGCCGAGCTGCACACCAGGAGCACTGGGAAGGAAGGTGTGAGCAGAGCTGCAGCCTGCACCTCCTGACCAAGCTAAGACCCGCTTCGGAAAGCCTGACTGTGACTGTCAGGGCTCCACCCAGCTTGCACAAGCTGGCCCCGCTGCCTGGGGCTCTCGCTGACGCCGCAGCCTGGCCACCAGGCTGCCAGGAGGTGCAGGGCTGCCTGGCAGCACCTGCATCCAGCCTGGGCATCGGCTGCCATGGGTGACTCTGCGCCATGTGCTGCTGCCCGCTCGGCCCCATCCCTCTCACAGTGAGCACTGAGGCCCTGGCAGTGCCAGTTTTGGGCAAGGATCATCCCTGAATCACGGCAACCAGCCCTGCCAAAGCCTGCAAGCACTGGTAGAGGAAAACAAGATGGTGTGGACCTCTTGTGCACCCCGGGTGCAGGCGGTGCCCCTGAACATGTGGGATCTGGGAACATAGGAGTTTCGGTCTTCCTTGACTCCATCACATTGACTTCCCAAGCAGAGTTTAGATTGTCCCCAGGACAAAGCCTGCCTCAAACCTAAGCTTGAGATGAGCTCGAATATCATGAGGTGAAGACTGGCTGAGAGGGACTTGCCTGAGGCTTTACACAAGGCCTGGGCTATAGTTTTTTCACAGTGCTTCATCATCAGAGGATGTGTGACCCATCAAAGAAATCTGGCTAAATTGCAGTTGGCTTTGGCTGGAGGACAGTGTGGAGAGGTGTGGCAAAGTCCTTTTGTACTGTGGGTTTCAGTGGTACCTTTTGCTAATTGACCAGCAGCAACATTAATTTGGGAAGTTGAAGATGCTTCTCAGTGCTTGCAGAGCTCCTCCAGGGCTGACTCTGCTCTCCGTGAGAGATGGGCACATTTCAAGAGGGGACAATTTTGCCAACAAGCAAGGGTTTCCTTGTAAGGCTTCTGTGAAGACAACACTGACAAGGGCTACAAAAGAGGTGCCCTTTGGAGTCAGGTTCTGCAGCCTGTATCTCCCAGGGTGAGGGTGAGAAGGTGGAGATGTGGTTTTGGCCTGGGCAGCAGGAATGATTTTTAGCTCTTGACAGCTGCCTTGTGTCCCACGTAGATGTCTGGGATTGCACCATCCTCTGGGAAGGTTCTTCCCCAAACTCTGCTGTGGCGAGCTGGGCCTGGGGCCTCCTGCAAGATGTTGAGGACCAATGACAGTGTGCTGGGCATCATCACGGAGGTGGGTTTTGGGGACAAAACAGAGACATGAAATCTTGTCTATCTGCAAAAGGGCTCAGTCCCCAAGGGAGCAGGAATCAGCCTTCTGGCATTGCTGTCCTCTCTGCTGTGGCTCTGTGCCAAGGTCTCTCCATGGCATGTACAGGCTGAGAGGAGCCAGCTCCTCAAGCAGAAGACTGGGCTGGAGAGCACAGGGAAGCGCAGGGGCCCTGCTCTGCCCATGGCAGCACTGAGGCCATGAGTGTGAGCCTGGAAAGAGGCAGTTTATTGATGAAAACAGCAGAAGAGCTACTGGCCAGTGAGCAATCTGGGCCGGTGTGGCAGTCTGGAGCACAAATCCAAGGACGGTTAAACTTGCAGCTCCTCTCCTCTGAAGCTATTCCGTATCAGACCCATGCCATGATTGCATTTTGCCTCATTCCTATTTAAAGCTTGCACATGTAAAAGCTGACCTCACTGCCATCCTCTGCATTTAGCTCTTGGTTTGAAGAGGAGCAGGTGAGCAGCAGCAGCAGTGGCGGAAGGCTGACCCTGCAGGGGTGAGATCCATGGAGTGATTTGGACTGCGGAGAGTTGCATTTGCGACCATGCACATAACACAGGCAGGGGAGGTGCTGGAAAACAGGCTCCCTCCTCGTGGGGGGCATGATGGCAGCAGGACTGACTGTCATGCATTTTGTGTGCCAGGTGTGGTGCAGGGAAGGAACACTGAGAAGCAGAATAGGTTATTGGAGCTTCACTCCCAAATTTAGTGGGTTTTGAGTCATCTTTATTTGGGCATTCTCTGGTAGCTGCAGAAACACAAATCAGGGTTGTACCCCCAACTTACAAGCACCAGTTACCTTTTTCACTATGATATGGTAAAGACTGGGACTGAAGTACTTAGGCAGTAGTTCCATTATTTTTTTTCAGCTTTTGAAAATAAGTTTGTCTGATGGTAAATCCTCCCTTACCCTTTTCCATCCTGCAGTGTGTTCCCATCTTCCATGAGTTCTCAGTGTTAACTGCTGATGGTTCAAGGTCTGAGTCACCAGGTGCTGTGCACCCTCAGGTGCAGTGACAAATCATCCTGCTCAGCGAGTGCTCTCCTGCCTGTTCCTTCCTTCTCCAAGGTGTCCCCCTGATCCCCATCACTGACACTGACAGCCAACAGATGGATCCCAGCAGTCACTTCCTCATCAAATAATGCCCCCCTCAATGTTGTCTGCTGGCAAATTCATTCCATGAGGAACAGAGCAGCAGGGTCTCCAATCCCATCAGAATCTATTTATGGCTCATTTCCCTTGATGCATTGTTCTTGTTGCAGGTCATTCTGTACTGTGAATTTTCTAGTCCTGGGTCAACTCACTTGTAGTAGCTGCTTGTCATGACTTAACTTCTGTTTTCTGTATTTTCATTCCAGTTTTTGGAGAATTCATGTAGCCCTGACAGTCTGCTGCCTCCCACTGCATCTCCACAGTGGGTTGGATTGCCATGGCCTTTTTCAACCTCACTCTTTAAAGAACTAGCAGTTCTCTTTGAAATTCTTTTGCTTTTTAAAACCCCTTCCTTGGAGACCTTATCTTCACTTTATTGAGATACATATACTTTTATTTTTATTTTTTAATAATCTTAGCATTATTCCTTCTTCCTCCTGTCAGGTTTCATACCCATCACTTGCATCCCTGGCTGCATGAGCAGGAGTTCTGCCAGCAGGGAAAGGGAAAGGATCCTTTCCACACACATTATTCTCTGATTTTGTCTAGGCACCCCTAGGATCTAATCTTGGAACGAGGACTTGCACATACTTTATCAGGATACCTTCTCCCTCACCTGGCAGTGTGTCTATCTTGAAAAAAAATGTAATTTTTCATATCAATCTGCCAGTCATGTAGAGTCACTCTTGCTGATTGAACAATGATTTTGCTCGGTCTCAGCTCTTGTTTATGTGCTTTATTCTTGGCATATTTTCTTAAGGCAACACATACTTGTTGCACTACTGACATTCAGAGTTTGTGCACGTGTTACCCTTTCAGCTGTTTCTTTCTGTGAATAGCAGATGAGACAGGAGGTACCTGGATGGGGATTGTCTTTATAGTTATTAAAATTTGATTTTAGCTGCCACAGTGGGGTAAGGGCTGTTAAACACAAAGGTCCAGAATCATCTCCATTCAGGTGGCCACAGTAACTCAGGTGCTCAATAACTCAGAAGGTTTGAATAGTTTAAAGCACATAGTTTAAAGCAGAATTCACTTGGGCACAAGATTTCAACAGTTTCTTGTGTTTCTTCCCCCCCCACCCCTCATTTCTCCTGGCCAGGTGATAGCAATTGTGATGGATCTGTTTACAGACATGGAAATTCTGTGTGACCTGCTGGAGGCCTCAAGCAGACGGCACGTCCCTGCTTACCTGATCCTGGATGAAGAGTACTTGAAGCATTTTGTGGAAATGTGCAATAAAATGGCTCTTACTCAGGACAGCTTCCCAGTAAGTTTTCAGTCACACACTGGATATGATAAACAGGTCTTGGAATTGATAAAAACAATGTGCCCCATGTTCTGTTCCCTCTGCCTGGTCTCTAGGACTCATCCCTTTTCCCTAGGATCTATCCCTTCTCTCCCTGTCCCAGGCTAAGAGACCATGGCTGTTTGCTCTAGGAAATTGAGATCTGTCTGGATGCACAGAGGAAGGCCTGCAGGAGCCTCCTAGTCTCATATATTGATGTTTTGTGGTCCTCATTTCAGTTTTCCATGCAGGGAGTGTGAAGTTGGGGCCAATGAGATGCAGTGAGCTGCTGAACACTTTTCTGGGCTGATGCAGAGATGCAGAAGGAGGTCAGGAAATTTAATTTATGTGAACCTGTATCATCTGGACACAGGAGAAGAGGACACAGCGCCTGCTCTAGGACATAGAATTGCAAGCATTAAATCGCTCATAGTTCAGATCCCTGAGCTCAGGGATTTAAATTCTGCCCAGAGCTGCTGCAGGGCAATATCTGGGAGGGCAAGAGGAGCAGTGAGTCCCCTCAGGTGTCCTGCTGCAAACCCCACCACTTCCTTCTGCTGAACCCACAGGTTAAAAATCTCACATTAAGATCTGCTTTTAGGCTTTGCAATTCAGCTGTGGGCCCATGAGGATTTGTGAAAAACCCAATTCCTGCTCAGTGGGTGCCCATCACCCAGAGTGTGGTGCCCAGAGCAGATAAACAGCAAAAATAAATGTGACAATGCCACAAGCTCTCCTGGGAGCTTGCAACCCCAGAGATGCACCCCAGTATCCTGCTGATTCCCATTTCTGGCTACCACCTATCAATGGAAGTTGGTTTTTTTGTTGTCATTTGTTATTCCTGTAAGGCCAGCAGTGGTGGCTGTGCTCCTTCCCTGGGTGTGCAGGATTTCCTGGAGCCTCTACTCTACTCCAGCCACCAGTTTCATAAGTTTTCCCTACATTTTTGGGGAGAACACTTGGAAATTTTCCAGTTAGCTGAGAAGCATTCGTAGCTAAAAAACAAGCTAGGGACAATGCAAAAATAATGTTTTACAGCATATTCCAAATAGATGCAGTTATAAAAGTCTTAATTTTCCCTAATTTTTAACCTACACAAAGGTTAATTTAGAGAGGCTTCTCCAGAGAAGCACTCAGTGGCGTGGTCCAGTTGACAAGGTTGGACTTGATGACCTTGAATGTCTTTTCCAACCGAAATGATTCTGTGATTCTTCCACTGTGCTTTTGAAGCTCTGTCCTGTCTTGCTTCTTACAAAGCCAGACCCATTTCATCCTGACTCTTGAGATGGCAGCTCTTGGGGAAAACTGCTCCATGCTGGAGCATGTTTGCTTCCATAAATAGCTTCCTCACTGAAGTGACCTGGTGGATTCAGATTAATTCCATCTATCCAAAATATATTTTATTGCTTCTTATCCAAGAGGTGGCCATTTTTAAAATTAAAATTAGAATGAGCTTATATCCATGGAGATGTCTATGTCTGTTTTTTAGGCCTGATGTCATGTCATGTGCGTGAATGGGTAATTAAGACGTGCCTCCTCATGCCATGACTCATTAGCAGCTCTCCATCTGAAGTGTCTGCTATGCTGATGCACCTAAGCAGTCCATTACCTACAGGCTAGATACACATCTGAGTGGAATGGGGGTCCATATTTTATTCCTGCCTCTAAGATGTGACAGGATGTGGTGGTAAATCTCCATTTGGAATAATTGGTGACAATTTGGGGTTGAGTGGGGAATTTGGGGTAATTTTCCCTCCAGCATCTTACTTCTGAAACAACGCGCGAGTCTGCTGGTGGCAAATTCCAGTGCTGAGCATCAGAAAATCCTGTGTGGAGCACTGGCAGCGGTGACAGCAGAAGCCTTAACCTGGAATTTTCAAACATCCATCTGCTGAACCTGGAACTACTGTCTGGATGGAGCAAGAGTAGTACCTGGTAGTCTGTCTTACCTGCAAGACTGCAGGATTCTCCTCTTGTTGGGATGATTCAGGGCCTGGATTGATTAGAGGAAGAAGAGGATGATAAAAATGAACCAGATTTCAGAAACTCACTCAGCCATGGAAAGGATAAAGGGAGTGAAGAAATAACTGTGGTGACAAATTTGTGGAATATCCCTTGCCCGAAGTTGTTTTTATTTCTCCAGGAAGGAGCAGGGGGGGAAGCTCCTCCCAATGAGAACCAGTATTACTAAAACCTCGGCACTGGAAGAAAAAAATCCCTGTGTTGACTGGCCACAGGACAAGCTGAACAGCTCCCCAAGTATCCAGTGTTATCTTGGTCTGAATCAGCAACTTGTGGTGCCATTTCCGAGGATCACAGGTTAATGCAGGGTGGGCTGGGAGACCCTCGCTGCGCTGTGAGAGCCGAGCCTTTCCCACCTGGCGGGTGTTCCCGGAGGGAAGCTCAGCTCCCTCCCGGGGGACCCTGGCGGCAGAGGGAAGCCACCCGCGGGGGAGTCACTGACGCAGGGTCCCTGCCTCGCTCCTCACCCCGACGGGCGAAGGCGGCACGGCAGTGCCCAGCGGCAGATCCGCAAGGCTGGAAGGGGCGTGGGGTGCGCCCTGCGGGGAACATCTGCAGGCAAATCCAGCTGCTGGCGCTTGTCCCTTGCCTGTGCCTGGCCGGAAACCTGCCGGCTGGCGGAGGGGCACTGCCACATCACCTGAGCGCCCACCTCTGCCAGGGACAAATCGGCCCCGACGCCGAACCAGCTGCTCTAGGGCTTTGTCTGTAGCTGGGCTGATGCTCGGCAGGGACGAGCTGCCCACAGAGAGATCTGCCCGGTCCAGTGCAGGTGGTGGCAGCTTGTGACACCTCCTGCTGTACCAGAGGTGCTACAGGTGTCAGGGGATCTGGCCTGGAGGGCAGGAAGGGATGACATGGCAGCCCCGCGTAGGTGTAGCCTTAGGGATGTTTATTTATGTGCCAGATGTTTTGTTTGGCACTGCATCACACAGAGCAGGTCAGTAACAGTTTCCAGTGACTGTTCTGCTCTTCTGTCTTCCTCACCTGAGGTGCAAATAACTTCTATTATGGGCAAACACCTCACATTATGAAAAACGCTCCCCATGGATACCAAGAGCCATATTCCTCAATTTATTCTGGGCAGTTGGTTTTACAGGTCAACATTATATCAGAGAAGTATTTGCAGGTTTAAAACAGTGGAGCATTGGGTCTGCTTCAGTTGAGTACAGCGGCTGAAAATGTAATTTTAAAATGTATTGATAAAAGGAAATCCTTAAAATGTAGATACTCCTCTCTGTAAGTCTTTTTTCATTGAGCAATGTTTTAGTTTTAAGCCTGTCATTGTATAAAATAAGAGCAGCACACTCTATTGATTAGAAACTAGTTGGTTGTTATGCATCAAAATTTAGTTCAATGCAGAGCCATCAGCTAGTGTGGGGAGTTGAATATTATTAATAATCTGGAAGAAATTGGATAGTTTTAGGTATGTCAGAAATGATCTGTAGGCTCATAGGATTCTCCCAAGTTTTTTTCAAACTAGAATTTGCACTTGAGTGCAACTCGTTAATTTTTGCCGGTTTTTTATATTGTAGAAGCAGGCAGTGTGACAAAATATTTGGTATGTAGGAGCCAAGAAATACTTAATGCCTTGCTGAGTTCTACCTCTTGGAGCAGAGCACAAGCTTGAGGGAGTCCAGCAGTGATGCACAAGGGAACATCTCAGTTTAGTTCAGTACATGGCTCCTTACCAACTCTCCTTGCTTTGGTTTCAGAACATGCGCATAAGATGCCTGAGTGGAGACACGTACTACAGCAAAGCAGGCAAGAAATTTTCAGGCCAGGTTCTGGAGAAGTTTGTCCTGGTTGATTGTGACCAAGTTCTTGCTGGTACATACAGGTAAGAAAATACAGCAACTACTGTGGCAGAGACTGGTGACACTGAGGAAATGTTCCTTACCAAAATACTGAGTAATGTAACTCCTGCTGCTGCATGTTGGTTCAACAGCTGCCCTGCATTCACCTCAGTCAGTGCTTTCACAGTTTTCCAAGCCTACATCTTACCCACCCTCCTTGCCCTTTTCTTACCTGAAGTGAAGACCTCGGACTTTTCAGTCTCTCCTCATGCAGCGGCTGCTGCATCCCTCAGCCTTTTTAATTCTGTTTTTCTGCACCCTCTCTGACCTCACTACATCCTTCTTGAGGTGCACAGACCAGAACTGCACGTGGCCCCCCTGATCTGCTGCACCGAGGTGTTCAAGAGGGGTAAAAGGTGCCCAGACTCTGGTTTGTGATTGTGGCCCTTGCTGGCAGGAGCCAACACTCACTGCATGTTTTAGTTGCCATTGCACTCCAAGCTGATGATGTCAGACAACTGCTGCTGCTGACTCTGAGCTCCTTCCTGAGCTGTTCCAGGTTCAGCATCATACAGATAATTTTCCCCTATGGATACACCACATTTTCCTTTACTGAAGTTCATCTGCCACATATTTGTCCACTTGCTCAGTTCTGTGAGGTCCTTCTGGATTTGCTCCCCTTCAGTGAGGTATCCAACCACCTGAAGGACCTGAGGATCATCTGCAAGCCTGGGGAGATCACTGCACCCCTCCGTGCCTGAGGGCATCCATGTGCTCATTGGCTCCCTCACCAAACTCCAGCAGGTTGGTGAGGCTGTGCTTGCCTCTGCCTTTGCTCTGTTGTCCTTTTCCAAGAGGCTGTGCTTCTCCATGCTGGCAGGAATCTTGTTCTTCACAGCACGCTCTGCATGCCCCAGGGTAGAGGGCAGCTCCAGGGGCATGTGGGCCTCAAGACTGCACTCAGAACCCTCTCTGTAGGTGGGATCATACTGGAAACCTCCCAGCCCTTGGCCTTTCTGGCGGTGCTGATACGCAGGAGTGAAGCACATCTCAGTGTCACCAGCACCAGCAATAGATGCAGGGAGTTCATCGAGATTCTCAGCTGTGGTATTGCCATCACCCTTTTGTCCCCCAGGCCTCAAGTAAGCTCATTGATTCCTCGACTGCCAGTACAGCCTTTGTGAACAACCTACAGCCCCAGTCGTCCTGGGGATTTTTGGTCTGCCCCCTTTCAACTCTTTTTGACCAATTGCTGCATTTTTACATAGTTACTTTTCTTGAAATTGAACCTCCACATGCTGCATTTATTTAGTTTGCTCTCCACTAAAGAGTTAATACTGTGTTGTGATCATTCTTACAAACGGGTTCTTCCACTTCTGCCTCTGGAACCAAGTCTTATGCACCATTCCAGACCACATCCTGAATCGCATGTTTTCTTGTGGGTCAAACAATTTAGACTAGTTAATTCTGGCATGTAACAATTTATTGCTTCCAAAAAGTTTTTCTCCATGGTTCATCCCAGTGAAGCATTAACATGTATGTGTATGAGTGGATGAAATCTCCCACTATTGCTGCCCATCCCAATTTTGCAGCCTCAGTTAACATTGTCTGTTCTCCATCACAGTTCTGATCAGAGGGTCAGGACTACTGTTCTTGTGCTATTTTTTTATTACTAGACTCTATCTAGTTACTTTTCCACCTGCAGATCTTTCCCACAGTATTTTCACACTGTTGAACATCATACTATTGTTCACAAACAGTGCAGCTCCTCAGGACAGGCTGCTCTGATATTTCTGTGAATTTGGTGTCCTGGCAATACTTTTATTCTCCTTCCACCAGATCTCCTTGAACACTGCTCTCTTTCTCCCTTTCTCTCTCTTTCCATCTCCCTGTGAGCACATGCTGGACCCTCAGGCTACCAGTGTCCTCATCAGTGCTGTAGCTTCAAGCTCCACCTTCTCCTCTGGTGTTGACTTCATCATCTTCAAGAGTGGAGGCCTCACCTCATCAAACTCTGGCAAAATGAATGAAAAATGAAAGTACATGGTTGAAATTGGTTGTGTCAAATCTCTAAACAACATGGAGAGCAGTGTCTGGTGGCATTTTGACCATCCTAAGACACTTAAAAACAATGGAGTGAATCACTGCCTGGAAACACAGAATGCTAGAATCATAGAATTGGTTAGGTTGGAAAAGCCCTCTAAGACCCTTGAGTTCAACTGTTCCCTCAGCACTGCTGAGCCCACAACTAACTCATGTCACATCTACTCGTCTTTTAAATCCTTTTATCCATCTCCACTGGCTGCAGGGGCAGGGATTACATAACTAGATCACTCATTTTTGAATGGCTAAAGCTGAGGNTCCGTTCGCCTGTCCCTTACAAACTGCACAGCTGGAGGAACATCTGATTTCCCTGTGGCCCAGAGTCAGGGTATTGCTTAAAAGGCAGGTGCAGCTCTCTGGGTCAGTTCCTTCCTGTGCCGTTCAGGGCAGGGACTGGGGGCTGTCATGTGCTCTCTTTCTTCAGATCTCTGCAGAGCTGAAACTTCTGGAATACTGGAAGATAGTATTTCAGTTGAATAGGGTCTGATATCTGATTCTGTGCTGTGCCAGTAAGCACAGGATGTTCTGGACTAATAGGAACAGTCTCCTCTTGAGGAATTTGTTCAACAGTTGTCAGAAACACTTTCACGGCAGAAAATCGGGATGCCTGCTCCTGGGTATAGTGCAACCTGTACAGGAGATATTTCGATTAGTGTCCCTGCAGATGGGAAAGCCAGAAGCAAAGGATGAGAACAGTTACTGAGTAAAGCTAAAGATCCAGGGTGGAACCAGGGGTGTCTCAGGATGATACAGGAACGAGGGTAAGAGCAGCAGGTTTTGCAGTTCAGCAATGCTGTGTGCAAGGATCAGAGGTTTCAGAGCTCTGGGGTTTTATGTTGTACGTGCTTCTCTATGTTCAGTTTGCTATAGGAAACTCTTTCCCACCATGTCTGGCTTCCATTATACCCTCTGGCAATGGGTTATGCAGTTTAATTTATGTTTTGTGTGAAGAAGTGATCTGTGGTGTTCACAGTAGACCTACTGCTAGATAATTATATTTGATGTCCCCAAATTCCCACAACCTGGGCACAGAAAATCAGTGTTTCCTATTTACTTTCTTGGCTGCATCCACAGTTTTGTCCTCCTCCATTATAATCCCTCATGTGAATCATCTCTTCTCCAGGTGAAGTATCCTTGGCTTTTCAGTCATTTCTTGTATCCAGAGTTTGAATTTATTGACATTTAATTGTCCATTATTTTGTCACATACTCCCCCCTTACCATAAGATCCTCTTGCAGCTTCTGTTTATCCAGTTTTCTTTCGATCCACAATAATTTTGTCATGAGCTCTGACATGGACAGTTTCTACAGTTTTTTAGGACTTTCCTCAATATGTTGAACAGCATTGATCCCAGCACAAAACTTGTGGGTTTCCAGAGGGTAAATTAAACCTATTGCTTGTGTTTGTATTTTTAATCAACTGTTACTTCTTGAGAAGACCTTCCCTTCTATGTACTCCATGATCACTTAATTTTTCTAACAGCAAAAATTGTCTTTGCTGAATGACCATGTGAAAATCTCTTGGAAAGTCCAAGTTTGACACATCAAGCACATCTGTGTGCTTGCTGCCTCCTTCAAAGATCTGTAAGAGGCTTTTGAGGCATGGCTTCCTTCCACAAAAACATGCTGAGTCTTCAGCATTATGATTATAGTTATTTATGCATCTAATCATTTTACTTTCTATTTGCTTCTACCAGTTTGTTCAGTATGGAAATAAGACTGGCTGGTTTGTAGTTTTCCAGGAGCTCTTTAAAAGGTTCACATTTAAAACTTTCCATTCCTCTGCTACTATGTTCAATATTAAATGATAGGTTGTTCTCTGGTTCATAATTGGAAAATTGCTGACTTCCAGTTTTTGAAGGCTGTTTGATTTAATATTTTCGTTTAATGCACCTTTTAACTATGGTGAGATTTTCTGATGATTTAAAATGTCTTTATTTTGATAGGTACATTTTCTCTGAGACTCTAACATAGCATCTTTAAACAATCTTCATGCCGCCTCAAGCATTTAACCTTTTTGATTACTCTTTTAAATTTCTTTTTGATAGCACTCCTCACTTTCACTTTGAAGTTAAGTATTATTGTTGTGGATTATTGTGGTCCTGAAAGAATATTTGATATGGGTAGGTCATGGTTATTTTTGCTGAGTGGCCTTCCCAAAGAAACTCTCCGAACTGGTAATGTTATTTCTCCTTTTGTTGGCTTTCTGGTTAGTTTTTCCAAAAAGTGGTCATTTATAGTGTCAAAAATGCAGTTTTGGCAACTCTCCTCGTAGTGGCCCCCATTCAACCTGGCAGGATCTCCCTTTATCCCTCTGCTTTCTCCCTTCTTAATCTCTCAGCACCCCCTCAACGTGGCTTATTTACCATCAGCACTCTGCTTGGAAAGTCCCCAGTAGAGCCACCCTGCACTTTTCTAAACACAGCTTTATTTGTTCAGATGTTCTCCATTGATTCTAATTCCTTACCCAAGTGTCACTGATTTCGATCCCGCCCTTTTATCAGAGTACAGTTTTCTTGCACTTATTTTTAAAGTGAAGTGAGTGATCCCAAACTGTGTGACCTTCTACATGTCCCAGTTTTGGTCTGTAGCAATCACTGCTTCCTGCTGTCCACTGGGGTACTCCAGTCTGGCAGCTCTGCAAGGAGGAGAGGAGCAATGAAGAAAAGGACCCAAATATGCAGAAGTGCTTTAACTGTCCTTCTGCTTCCACAGGTTTTATTCATTCATACAACAAGAACAACATGAAGCTGTGTCAGGGAAGTCTAGGCTGGAGATCAGGAAAAGGTTCTTCCCCAGAGGGTGCTGGGCACTGCCCAGGCTCCCCAGGGAATGGTCCCGGCCCCGAGGCTGCCAGAGCTCCAGGAGCGTTTGGACACCACTCCCAGGGATGCACAGGGTGGGATTGTTGGGGTGTCTGGGCAGGGCCAGGGGGTGGACTGGATGATCCTGTGGGTCCCTTCCCACTCTGGATGTTCTGTGATTCCATGATTATTTAATTTGTTCTGATATATTGCTGCCTATTGGTACAGATCAAGCACATTTTTGCAGCATTTTCTAAATACGGAAACCAAGCTCACTGCTCTTATCTTAAACATATATAGACCCTTCAACTCTTATGTGTACATTGATTAAATATTGAACATTATATTTCTTCTAAATGAAGGAAAAAAACTAGATTGAGGTATCTAGGTAAAGCAATAATCTAAAATCTTAAATGTAATTATATATCTAGCTATTTAGGATTATTCTGGGCACCAGAAGAAATAGGGTGTTTATTTGAGTACTTAGGATATTTACTGTTTCAGCAGGTGAGAGGAGCCCAAGGGCAAACAGGAGCTAGAGCTAAACAGGATCTTGAGCAGGAAAAGAAGAGTAGACATTTGCCAGGCTAGAAACAGAGAAAAGAGCTGGTGTTGTCAGCCTGAAAGGGAGTTATGTGGCTGTTTCAGTTGCCTTAGTGGAGATTAAATTTCTCTGCTGAAAATGAAAGATGGTCACAGTATTGGTGTGTGTCCTGCCATGGGCACAGAGAGGAAGGAGCTTGGTGCTTGCTATAGGGAGAAACTCAAGATCTGGGGTTGAAGCTGACACAGCAGCTGAAGCTGAAAAATGAGAGGCGAAAGTTTACAGGAGTGCAAAAGCTCTGCACATGGCTTCAGCAGAAATAAAACTGAAGTACAGAAGTGTTTGCCAATGGACAGATAAAGCTACATGGGTTTGAAGCTGGAGGAAGCCTGGAATTTCTTTCAAAGAAAGGTGGTTATACTCGCAGGTATCCATGGCCCAAGCAAGAGGAAAGAGCTTTGAAGAGGGATTTCCAGATCTAGCTTGATGAGGAGTCACCTCAAGAAAGAAATTCTAATTAAGCAGGAAGTGATCCTATAAGAAGTGGAATGCACAGTGCACCAGGAAGGGAACCCCAGGTGGCACACATGGCAATGAAGTGACATTGCCAGAAGATGAGTTATGTACAGCCTTGCTGGGCACACCAAAGCAGGGAAGAGAAAGTCCTCAGGTGTCTAAATAAAAAGTGAATCCATGAGAAAGAGACAAGGTCTGCTGCTGGAAGGATGAATAAAAAATAAGAGATAACAGACATGGGTGCCCAAATTAGTTGAATACATTACACTGGTTTGGATCAAAACAAAAATGAAAGTCAAGGAAAGGAAATTATTTCAAGTGTGTTGGGAACAAGCTAAAAGAGCTTGCTGCAATAAAGGCAGGTTGTTATTACCTTATCAAAGAAAATGTCACTTGAAATGGAAGGTCTAGTGATGAGTGTTATGGGTTACATGCATTTACCCGTGAGCAAAAACAAAACACAGAAGTTTGTGTTGGCATATGGTAAGAAAAGAATGGCTTTGTGACAGCCCAAGTGACAGAAGAGCAATAAAAATAAGTTTGAGAAACTATTGAAAGAAGCAAAAAACCTGCTGCTGCAAATTGGTATCTCATCTGTTGGAAGGAGCTGAAGCAGAGAGGCTGAGTGTGGAGATCTGGAGTCACCTGTACAAACAGCTGAGGAAAGGCAAAGGCCGGCCACCCTGACCCCAAAGGAGAGCACGGCTGTACTGGGGGGCACGCAGGGAACTAATCCAGATGTCGAAAATGCTGCTGAGGCGGAGACTTGTGGAATACCGCAGGTGCTCTTCCCGCTCCTGCTCGGCCCACGCCAGAGCCCCGGGGCAGGGGGTGCTGCGAGGAGCGGCCGGGGCCCGCACCGCCCGCAGGTGATGCTGCACCTCCATCTCCCGGCCAAGGGCTAAGCTGCACCGCTCCCGGAGCGTCTGAAAACAGGGCAGGGAGGGGATCCTATCCTACAGCCATCCTCTCCCGGAGCCCTTTGTGCCCCAGGGTGATCTCGAACTGCTGTAAGCAGCAGTTTGTTATAGGGAAAAAATAATGTCAGGAAGATCCTACTGCTCTTAGAAGCTTCCATGATCTTTTAGCATCCAGGGTGGCCTGCAGCAGGAGGAGCTCCACAGCCCACGCGGGTGTTGTGTTGTGTTGTGTTGTGTTGTGTTGTGTTGTGTTGTGTTGTGCTAGAAAGTACCTCTTCTTGTCTGTATTGGATTTGTAACCTGTGAACTTCATCCAGTGCCTCACTTTTATACCAGAAGCCATTCCCTGGCTATTTCCTCCAGGCCATTCAGGGAAGAAAAGACCTTTATCCATTTGTAACGATGGGAATAGCCGTGGCTGGCAAGACCACATTGTCCCATCCTGGAAACCCGTGCTGCGGCAAGGATGGCTGTGCTACCAGGGGACTTGGGTGATTCCTTCTAGATCCTGTCACGACACAGAGTGAGCAGGACCCCGTTGGATCAGCATGGGAAACTGAGACACAGGAATGTCTGGACTGGGGCAAGAGCCACAAGAGGCATCAGTGGCAGGGACAGTCATAAGGCTGGGGGAGTGTTCTCCCCTCACAGGGGGAAGGGCAGTTCACATGGGTGAGAGGAGATGGCTGGGTGCATTGGGACTGGGGACAATGCTGTGACAATGTGGCCGGGGCCGCCAGCATTCCTGGGAGCCAAGAAGTGCCCTGGGACAGACGCCTTTGACAGTGTCGATCCATGAAATCTCCCCTGTCCAGACTCCTGCATTTCTTCAGAGAACTCTCGGGGCTTTTTGAGAGATAACATTCCATTGCCAAAGCTGCCGTTCCTATTATCTCATATTTCCTATATGGCCATTAATTGTATTCTTTAGAAGAGTCTCTACTAATTTGTGTATCTACACAACTTATATCTATCTAATTTGTGAGACTTAATGGTCTGGAACATTAAAAACATTATAGCACATTAGCACCCTCCTATTCTTCTGATAGCCAGAGCCCTTTCAAATGGGAGATAGCACAGCCTGGTGAGGAGCTGAGCTATTTCATCCTGGCATTCCCTTGGCGCTCGTGGGTTGATGTTCCCCGCTCCTGCCCAGTCACTGATATCTGCTCTGTTGATGTTTTCTAATCTGTTCTACAGAGATCTCAACAGGAGACTGATCCTCCCTTGTGTTCTGTATAAAGGGGGCTTGGGGCAGCCCAAGCTCCTGCACAACAAAGGGATGCAGAGGAATTATCTGAACACTCCTGTTACACACGGACCATGTGCCTCAAAAAGAGCTGAATATTTCTTCTTTCACCTTTTGCAATGTGCGACCCAACCTTTTTCAGAGATGGTGTCTCCAGGCTTAGGAGCTTGTCCTCTGTCATTTAGCCATCTCAGCTAGTTTCTGGTTCGTTTTTTTCCCCTAATATCTCTGTGAAGGGATGCATTTGCTTTGAGTCTCCAGGACGGTATTTCTGAGTACTCTTCATGCCACCCACAAAGATATTTTCATTCTTTTACTACTTTTTCATTCATACCTAATTTACCTGGCTTGACATGAAGCAGCAGAGTATTGTTTTCATTTTATGTTTATCTTTGGGGTGTGATTGCTGAGTGTCAACATACCAAACACCAGTCTGACCTGTAACAGCTTCAGAGTGCTCAGGGACAAGCCAGGAGCTGTTTTTCTTACTAGAGCTTCCCACATAGCTGTCTTGTGAGCTAAACATTGACGAGGTCCCAAAACACAGTGACACTATTTTGTCCTGAAATGACATTTACTTGAGCATGTAATGTCCCACGACAATTGCTCTCCTGGAACTCCTGTCATTTTATCCTGCTCTTCAAAATCAGTGTCTTGCTTTAGCAGCCGATAACACAGCCGTCAGCCGGTACTGCCACCTCTGAAAATTCAGGTTTATTTGACCCATTTAGTCTGCTAGTCTGGCTTGACTACACCAAGAATAAAAAATTAGCTGATGACTGGGATGACCAGGACCCTGGGGATCCCACTCTGGAGAGGAACTTCCCTGTTTAAACAGCAAAGGAAGATTAGGAGAATGTGGTTACAATCTGTAGCTGTACTGGGGAAGAGCTAATTAGGTTACAATTTGGGCACAAACAAGAGGTAGGGTTAAACAGATAAGGAAAAATTGCAGAGTGGCAATTAATGGAAGTTTTTCCCCAGCTAGGGCAAAACCAGTTTGGTTTTAAGGTAGAATATGACAAGCTCCCAGAAAAGATCCCAAAACACTTAACTGTGAGGGCAGGGACTGGACTTGTTGAGCCAAGGATGAACTCCTATTGCATTTGGGAATCCCATAGTAATGCTTATAGCAAACAGCATCAGCCTTCCTGTCCTGAGGTATTCCTGTGGTGTCTGGAAACCTCCACTCCTCCAGGCAGTGCCCAGGAGTTCCTCATTTCCTGCCTGCCCAAGCAGCTCCTACAAGCCCATCATGAATTGCAGATGTCAGGATATGAGAACACAGCTCCTGCCGAGGCAAGAGAAGAGCAGGGGAGTCTGAGATGAAACTAAACAACCACTTTAGGGTTGCTCTTTTTTAATTATGTGATGAGCACATGCATCTCCATGAGCAATCTCACACCTGCCTACTTAGAGAAAGTTTTAACAACACAAATTGGGTAGCAATCCATCACTGGAATGTTAAAATCCATGCTAGGCATTTTGGCACTCTGTGAACTAAAGTTACACGTGTTTTGTTTCTTTTCCTGCAGTTTCACCTGGCTTTGCAGCCAAATCCACACTGGCCTGGCGACCCACTTCCGCGGGCAAATTGTTGCAGAGTTTGACAAGGAATTCCGGTACTTGTATGCAGAGTCCAGAGCGGTGACCAGCTTCTGCGTGCCAGATCCCGGGACATGTCTCTCTTCTTGGAATACCTCCAAAGTTGACAACTGTCTTTGTCTTTTAAAACCCACTCAGGGGAATGATACTGAGACCCTGAGTCCCTCCAGCAGCCTTTCCAATGTGAGCATCAGGAGCATAAAGGTGTCTCCTTTTATGAAAAACTCCAGCTGCAGTGCCCACCAGGAAAAGCAAGATTCCAGCTCTGATTCTGGCAATAAGAAGGGGAAGGAAGACACGCTCCTGAAGCCCACTTGCCCTAAACAGCAAGAAGAACCACCAGACTCGGTGAACAGTCCTCCAAATAAACCCACCCCAGCCTCGTATCCCACATCAAACCTCATAACAGCAAGGACATTCCTGCAGCCAGAGCCTTCCTCCAATAAACCCGGTAACCAGGGGGACACTAAGGCCAACAGCAGCCACTGTTCCCTGCCGAGAGCGGGGCAGCCGCTGCAGTCCCTGTTGGAGGGTACCGGGAGCAATGGGACAAGCCTGAAGCAGAGAGCACCTGTGGCCACCTCCGGGGAGCTGCCAGCTGAGAATGAGAATGTGTTTTATGGGGTGGAAAAGAGACAGAGCCCTGGACATGGCCATTTTGACCTGTTCTCCCCATACAACCACCTCAAACGGGATAAAAAGTCCTTAGTGCCTTGCTATGACAAATTCCCGGAGGACGTGCTGCTGGAAAAGAACAGCGCATATGGGGCGGAGAAGAGAATGACTCTGGGGCACAGCAAGCTGGATCTGATCACCAAGTACAACAAGCTAAAATCCAAACACATACACAGTCGGTTCGAACTCTGACCTGGGCCTCGAGCTGGCCTCTGGTCTGATTTTCCAGGGTTTGCTTTTCCTTGCCAATCATCACGCCTGGGGCTTGGAATCAAAACATGGATGGCAAATTAGTCTTGTTCCTGTGAAAAGGTGTCTAATCTATGTAGATGACTGATTCAGACAAGTTTAGCAACTGCAGCTCAAATTTTAAATTACGTGATTGTGGCAGGAGGGAGAAAAGCACATAAACGTAATCCACTTTCTTTTTACCCATTTGGGAAAGAACCAAATCCCCTCAAACTTACAGCAAAGCCATTGCTACAGCTGGAAACTCGCCACTGAGGTCTTCAGGGTGAGCCTTGGTTCTCTCCATGCTGAGCAATTCCTCTCCCTGTATCCATATGGTGAAAATGAGATGGCCAAAGGCAGGGGGATGTGACAAATAAAGGAGTTGTTCTGCTGGAAAAAGCCATGTTGGGTCCTGGTGGGGGGGTGAGCACTGAGCATGGCCAGGGCCCCACCATGCTGAGCTGTGCCAGGCCAGGAAAGGACAGGGACATGTCTGGGCACACGTTTGGCATCTGCACATGGCTGACATTGGCACATCAGTGGTGTCAGCACACAGATGGGGGCTGCTCCAGGGGCACACCTGAACACTGGTGGCAGCTGACCAAGGTGGCCCCTATACACGAGTGAGGCACTCAGGTGGCACCTGGGTCATGGGTGGCCTGTCAGCTCACAGGTGACACGTCTGCTGTCCTACACCACAGGTGTCAGCATGGCCGTGGTGCCCAGGCATGGCTCGTGTTGGGACAGGGACAGTGTCAGCACCTGGGGAGCACCAGGGCTCGGGCTAGGGCCGTACACAGGTGGGGTGGCCCACAGTGGCCAGGGACAGGGACAGCCATGGCACAGCTGGCACAGGGACAGCAGTGGAGCACCAGGCACACAGGGCCAGGGACAGTGATGGAGCACCTGGCACCCAGGGACAAGGACAACCACAGCACACCTGGCACCGGCACAAGGGCAGGGACAGCCGTGGCACACGTGGTGCAGGCACAGGGGCAGTGATGGACACCAGGGACAAGGACAGCGATACCGCACCTGGACCCGTGGCGGCCCCTCCAGGCTGTGGGGACACACGGGCCGGGCTCAGCCCCAGGTGGGATCCGGGCACACGGGGACGGGTCGTGTCCCACACGGCCATGGCGGAGGCCGGGCTGGCGAGCGGTCCCTGGGGCGGTGCTGTCGCCACGGGCCGGTCCCGGTCCCGGTCCCGGTCCGCTCGGTGCCTCAGCGGGCCCCGCGCAGGCCCCGCCCCGCTCCCCCTCATGGCGGCGCGCGCTGGGCGCTCACACCTCCCGGCCGCTTGGGGGCGCTGTCCCCAGCAAGCGCGGCCGCGCCGCTCTGCCCCGCCGGAAGCGGAAGCGGCGGCGCCTCGTGGTTCCGGCGGCGGCGCTCGGAGCCAGCGCGGCCCGTTCCTGTTCCCGGATCAGGTCCCATTTCGGCCTCCGCCCCGGACCCGCCCAGTTCCCCTTCTCGGCCCAATCTTGGTCCCGTTCCGGCTTCCTTCCCGGACCCAGCTCCGTACCCAGTCCCGTTCCCGGCTCCATTCCCGTTCCCATTTCCGGCGCCGTTCCCGGCTCCATTCCCGGCCCCGCTCGCACTACCGTTCCTGCCATGGCGGTCCGCGCCAGCTTCGAGAACAACAACGAGCTGGGCTGTTTCGCCAAGCTCACCAACGCCTATTGCCTCGTGGCCATCGGCGGCTCCGAGAACTTCTACAGGTGAGGGGGGCCGGGCCCGGTCCGGCCCTGCCCTGCCCTGCCCGCGGCCCCGCGGGGCCCTGACGCTGCGCTTTCTCCTTGCAGCGTGTTCGAGGGGGAGCTCTTCGGGACCATCCCGGTGGTTCACGCCTCCATCGCGGGCTGCCGCATCATCGGCAGGATGTGTGTGGGTACGTGAGGCGGGGAGAGTCCGGGGACGACGGGGAAAGGTGGCGGGTTCGGTCGGAGCCGCACCGGGGACTGAGCCGTGCCGGCGAGCCCGTGGGGCAGCGCCCCGTGCCCTCGAGGGTTGTTTTAATGCCTCGAGTGTGTGGTGAGGAGGAAGGATGATCTCGAAGGTTTTTTCCAACCTGGCTGATTCTGTGAAGGACGTGGGGAAGCAGAGACTCGCCCGGGAGCTGGGGTGGGGGGGAATGTTGGCTCTCGGGGCCAGAGAAGCACCACTATTCCTCAGCGCCGGCCCGGGGAAGAGGAGGCATTACCGAATGTGAAAGTCAGGGAAAAGCCTTTCACATGTCTCTCTGCCTGGTGAGACCCTGTTAGGTCAGACCAGCTTCTTGCTTATTTGTTCCTTTAACCGTTCAGTCGTGCTGCCACTGTCACACAAACAGTAGCACCTGGGCCTTTTGTAGGGCAAATGGCATTTGCACGGAGAGTTCCTTGTAAAGTGTCTCACTGAGGGCCTCAGGCTTCCTTTAGTCATGTTGGAAGGGAGAAGGGAGTAAAGATAGTGCCATTTACCCGCACTCTGTGCTTCAGCCTGGTTTTTCCTTTCCTATGGCACTGGTTGTTTTTAAATCTCGTGGGCTGAATTCTGGGCTTGGAAGGAAGACACAGAGCAAAGGCAGCTCAATCCGTGTGTGAGCAGCAGGGAAGTGCTAAGACACCCAGTGGAGACATTATTTTCATTCTGTTAAATTTTCTTTTGTCACTTTAGGGAACAGACATGGGCTGCTGGTCCCGAGCAGCACGACAGACCAAGAGCTCCAGCACATCCGGAACAGCCTCCCGGATTCCGTGCGGATCCAGCGCGTGGAGGAGCGGCTGTCGGCTCTGGGCAACGTCACCACCTGCAATGACTACGTGGCTCTGGTTCACCCAGATCTGGACAGGGTACAGGGCTGTGGGACACTTCCACGTTCAGAGTGGGGCTGGGAAATGCTGCCCAGGCTGCGGCTGGAATTGTTCTCTCCAGCTCAGCAGTGGTGAATGTGCTTTGGAGAAGGGAAGGAGGCAGGGGTCGTGTATTGTGGGGACAGGACAAGGGGGAACGGCTCCCCACTGACAGATGGCAGGGCTAGATGGGATACTGGGAAGAAATCCTTCCCTGTGAGGGTGGTGAGGTCCTGGCACAGGGTGCCCAGAGAAGCTCCAAGCCCCATCCCTGGAAGTGGCCAAGGCCAGGTTGGACGGGGCTTGGAGCAGCCTGGGGTTAGTGGGAGGTGTCCCTGCCCGTGGCAGGGGAGCGGAATGAGATGAGTTTTAACATCCCTCCAACCCAAACCATTCTGTGATTCAGTGATCATTGGGTGGAGTTTGCTTTGGGTGCATAAAATTGAGTGAATTAGAGTGTGCACGGGTCTAATGAAGAGTGTAAGGAGGAGTGCAGTGAGGACCACAGAAGGAGTTACAAGCTACAGCTGAGTGAGCCAGAGTGTGTCGTAGCTGAAAGAGACCATGGATGAAAGGGGTGTGAAAGAAAAATAGAAGGTTCTTGTATGAGTTTAAAATAAGGGCAGAGGAGACAAAGTTGCTGTTATTTTATGTCTGAGAACTGATAACAGCATTGAGAGAGATGTGTTGTGTGGCTGCAGGTCCTGACAGTGTTTGCTTCCAGCTTGTGCTGAAGGTAATGAAGAAATGGGACTTGGTGGTAGGAGTGCAAAGGGAAAAATAAGGGAATTGGAGAAGGCTTTGCACTATATGTTTTAAAAAAGTGTAAAACATAAAGTAAGATGGCCAGAGAGAAATCATAATAATTCACAGTAAAACCTGGAGAGGAAGGAAGTTGTTAGAGTTATGAGAGGATAAGACCATTTTGTCCCAGTGGTTTGGGAACAAAGAGGACTGGTTTGCTGGGAATTTATCTAAGTGATGTATGGCCAGCAGAAAGGGAGGATTAGGGCATTTCTCAGCAAAGGCATGAGGTTGTGTTTATAGTGACACAGGAAGCTGGGAACATGTTGAGTGTGGAGCTTGGCTGTGGGTGTTACCGTGGCTGGTCTGCGATGGGCTGTGCAGTGTGGGAGGCTCCCAGCTGAGGGCTGTGTGCAGGGGTAGCCTGACTCCCCGCTCCACAATACCCTTCAGCTGAAGGCTTTATCCTCCTTCCGTTTGCAGGAGACAGAAGAGATCTTGGCGGATGTGCTGAAGGTGGAGGTGTTCAGACAAACAGTAGCAGACCAGGTGCTGGTAGGAAGTTACTGTGTTTTTAGTAACCAGGGAGGAATTGTGCACCCCAAAACTTCAATCGATGACCAGGATGAACTGTCTTCTTTGCTGCAGGTCCCACTCGTGGTAAGGCGTTTGTGGAGTGTTTGCTCTTCCCATTCCCTCCCAGCTCAGCTGCAATGTTTCTCCAGCTCAGGGGCTCCCAGATACTGTTTTTCTGTGAAGTGATTCTGAGTGGGAGGTGAGGAGAAGACTTGAACCAGGTCTTCCAGACAGTTTTCTGTCTTTTCTGAGTCTGAATAAGCTGCTCAGTGCTTTCAGCTTCCTTGTGAAATGTTGCTATGCTGGGATTATGCACATTGTGCAGATACAGAATGTGAGGCTGCCTGTGGTTTGGCTGAAGCCAGTGTTTAAAAAGATTAAGTGAGAAACTCCTGTGCCTGCTCAGTTGGATATGTGAATGCTGTTATCCTTCCTGCTTATTGGATTCTCTTTCGCTGGGTGCCACACCAGTTTCTCACCAGAGTAAAGGGTGTTCATTAATCATTTTATCTGACACCTTGAGAACTTTGCTGATGGCAGAGTTCATCTTTTCAGCAGTGTGAGCTGAGCCCTCTAGTACAGACCTGTGTGCAGGGCTGTGTGAGGACCGTGCTGTGCCAGCTCGTGCTCACAGCTGCTGTGTCCTGGCAGGCAGGGACGGTGAACCGCGGCAGCGAGGTGATCGCGGCAGGGATGGTGGTCAATGACTGGTGCGCCTTCTGCGGGCTGGACACCACCAGCACCGAGCTCTCCGTCATCGAGAGCATCTTCAGGCTCAACGAGGCTCAGCCCAGCACCATCGCCACCAACATGAGGGATTCCCTGATTGACAGGTAGGGAGGATCCACCTCCGCGCAGAATCGTGGTCGAAACAGGCAAGATTTCATTATAAAAGCAGCTGGTTTCACAGTTGATGTATCTTCCTTAATTATCATTTTTTCACTTCCTCTCCCATTTTGTTGGGGACTGGCAGCAGTTACTCATTGGGTTATGGAATGTTTTGTTGCAATGAGAATCCTTTTTGTGAGAAATAACATCTGTTTCAGCTGTCAGATTTTCTTTCCTAACTGTTCAGTGCTCAGCTATGGCATGAATGGGTTTTTTTTAAACAGATCTTATTTTAAAAGTTAAAATACCAGTGACTTTGCTTGTCATCTTGGCTTTTGATCACTGTAGTTACTCAAATGTTATTTCAAATGCTTGCTATAACAATTTCTGGAGCCAAAAAGACTATGAAACTTGTCAGCTGCTGCTGCCTTAAACCTCTTGTATTTAAAACTGCTAACTTTAATTCTTTTTAAGCCTTTTTGTTAAAGGCTTTGTCCAAGTTACTTTTTAATGTGAGGCAGGTGTTTTCTGCCTGGAGTGGTAATGATACAGGACCTTCCCCATTCATTAATATATGCAAATGTTTTTACATAAGTAAATTTTTTTACATTTAGGCATAAGCATAGATGAATGTCCTGTGGGAACTGTTTTTGGGCTTTGAGTTACAGCCCTGTGGACCACTGATGTGGTGCTAAAAGTGTGTTCCTGATCTACCTGAGCATTGTAACTTGGTGGCTGAGTTCTCAGCCACAGTCTGGGAATTGTTTATGGCATAAGGAATTCCTACACTGGAGAACCCTTTAAAGAATTCTTTGCCATGTTACAGTTTGGGTACAAAGTCTTGATGTCTCTGAGCATATCAGAGCTGTAATTAAACCTGGTCTGAGCTGTCAATCATTGCCTGGGCCAGGCTGAATGTGCATTATGCCTTTGCCAGCCTGAGAGGTCTGTTCCTGTGGCTGGCTGTCAGCAGCCACAATGTCTTGCTTCCCTCTTGTCATACGTCCTTTCCTAGGAAGGGAAATTTCTTCTGGGCCTTTGTAGTGGGAAGGTGAGAACTGACTGAAGCTGGTGTTTTGAAATGCCTTCTGCACTCTGGCAGTACTAAACTTTCTTTCTGTTTTATCTTTTAGCCTGACATGAGCAGTGTTGGTTCCTACTTCCCAGAAAGCTCCTAAGGAGTGAAGTGTTGAGCTGCACTTTGGATCACAGACATCCAGACCTCCTGATGATGTTTCTACAGGCCTGGCCCAAGGGAGAGGCTACAAAACCGAATTTTTGTCATCTTTTGTAAACTGTTATCACAAAAACTGACAAATAACATGCATAAGATACAAATAAGGAATGCTCTCTATCCCTTTGCTCAGTTCTTCAGCTCTGCTTTCTGGTTTTGTGATGCCAACTGAGCCCCTCAAATTACCCCACAGTATTTACTCTTGGGGCTCTTGGATGTCAATCAGTAGAGATTATTTTGCCTTAAGTCTTGCATCGTTGTGCTGCTGCACAACAGTTTGTGTTGGCACTACATGTGCTGCCCTCTCTTTCCACACACCTGCTTGAGTGGTGCTTCTGCTCTAGGTACACATAAAACTCCTTTTTATGTCCAATACCAAAAATACAGTAGTTTACTTGCCACAAAATAATTCAAAAGTCATCACCTGCTCTTTTGCCCTGCCTTGCAGCTGTTCCCATGGGATGGTGATTTTGAAGTGAGCAGCTTGAGTAAAAACTGGAGTTTTTCAGTGTCAGTCCGAGGGCTTTTAACAACACCAACAATGTGGGAGTCCCTGGAGCAATGTTTGACCTGGTGTCACCTGTGCTGCTTCTGAGGCACCTGCAGCAGAGGGCCCGAAAGGCAGACTGTTGCCTGTGGGCTTAATTTATCCTGCAGGAGTTCATCTCCTACAACAGGAAACCATTAGAAGTCAGCAAATCCCAGTAGATTTGGACCACCTCACCTGGAGTTACCTTGGAGACAAAGGTTAAATAACATGGTTCTAAGCAGTCACTTAGCCAGGGGCTGCAGGTTTGGTAGCTTCCTCTTGAAGGGCTCTGCCTGTGCCAGATGGAATGCAGCTGTAAGTGCTACTTTGGGGCAGAAGACAGTAATTTCTTTCTACACAGCTGTTGCTCAGTGATGCCTCATTTCAGTTGCTTTCCTGCTTGCCCATTAAGGGTACACTGAAGGCGTGGAAGTGCCTCCATTTCCCATCCTAAGGGTAAGAGGAAGCTCTCACTTGTCTCCACACAGCTGCCTTGCTCTCAGCTAGGTTCGCTTGAGGAATGATGACCTGAGGAGCTCTTTTCAGCCCAGGTGCTTTGGGCTTTGTAGAAAATTGAGTAAATTTCCATTTTTGTTTTACTGTCTGGATGTTCAGGGGAGGCTTTGTAAGATTTGGCTGATAAAAGGTTACTCCTTAAACTTTAAAATAAAGATTGCCATGATCATCTGTGATCAGATATCGACTCTTTGATATCATGCACCACCTGTCTTGGCACTGACTCCAGGTCTCCTCCTCTCAGCCTCTCCCAGTATTTAGAGTGAGAAGCTGCTTCCCTTTGGCCACCTCACAGGACTCAGATCTTGGGTGGAGCAAATGTGATACCTGCTTTAAACATGGGTCTGTGGGAATTCTGAACTAGTGAGATCGACCTGTGTAGAAGGAAAACAAACTCTAATGAAGAATGGATTTAGAAATGTGGATCATGAGAGAGGATAAACGTGGTGTTTCAATGGCAAGTTGTGTCTCAGAAGACCTGTGCAGTTCTTTAAAGAGTCCACAGAGATAGGGAGAAAGTCTCTTGTACTGATGTATTTTCAAAAGGCATTTGGCAGGATTTTGTGTGAAAGGCATTCAGGGACTTTGGGTGAGCAATCCCATGGAATGAGAGAAACCCTCTTACGTGTTTGGTTTAGGAAAGGCAGTGGATTAGGGCAGGAAATTTTGGCCATACTGACTGACTAGTGAGGATGAGGGCTGGATAGAAAGGTAAACTCAGTGCAGCTGGATGAGAAATGAAGCACATTGTGGTTAAGAATCCAGATTTCATCCCATAGTGGTGAATTCTGAGCAGTACAAGAGTACATTCCTGACTGAAGGTCCACGTTGGAAGAGATGTGCTCAGGCTTCAGTAATGGTCAAGAAAGCGAACAATGTCTGGAGCTAATTAGGAAAACAAAATAGCCCAAAGCAGCATTAGCTGTAAATTCATGATGCATCTTTATCCTGAGCACTATGTGTAGATGAGATGCAAGTGTTGCACAGTGGTTGCCAAGCGTTTCTCTAAATAGATATTTTGGGGTAATGCTCATCGACATTAAATTTTGTGTCTCAAAAACTCCAAAAGAAGCTGGGGAAAGGAGGAGTGAAATTCTCATGCTGCTGCCCGTTACTTGCCCTGAGATGCTGCCCTGCAGTGCCAGAGCTGGCAGGAGCAGGGCAGTGAGGCTGAGCACAGCAATGTGCCACAGCAAGGGTGAAACGAGAGCCCAGGTGGAGGGTTCCAGAATGGCAGGATTCCAGGTGACAGGCCCTTGGTATCACAGCCCAGGCCACAAGCACAGTGCAGACCCTTTTCATGTGCTTTCATCTTCAGGGCAGCACACCCTGCATGGTGATGATGCCAAGAGGTGTTAAGGAATAGTCAATAAAATCAAATTGTATGTCCCCAGAGCTGGGTTCCCACGGGTTCTTGGGATTCTTAAAAATGAAATTGCTGAGCTACAAACCTGTGGGTTACATACCATGGCTAAAGCCACCTGGCACCTTTGCCATCAGGCAGTGGAAGGCAACATGTGACTTCAGGTGCTAGGAAGGGTTGCAGGAATGATCAGAAGAACTAAAGGTGTGCTGGACAAATAGGTGATACTATGAGAAGGGCTGGAATCTAGCCCTGGGGTGAATGTGACAGGAGGGAGAAATAAAAGTCTCATAACTCTGGGTTCAGTGAGAAGATTTTGGGGTGTGTAGGTGTGTGTGCTTTAATGGCCAAAAACTTTTGTCAGGATCCTTTACAGAGGTTTCTAAACCTCCAAGTCCTCACAGTTTGAGATCGGAGATCTTGAGGTTTAATGTCTAGTTATAAGGTAGGAATAATCTATCTTAGTGGAGGACCAACTTTTGTGAATTTAGTGATCATGTATCCCAGCAAATGTCTAAATTTCCTGGGACAATGAGCCTGAATGGTGATGAAATTATTCAAAGTAGTCAAAAACAGGAAAAACACCAAATAGGATATTGAGTGCATTATAGTCAGTGTGGCTGGCAGCTCGTCCAGGGTGTTGCAGGGTCCCTGGGCTGTCCAAACACCCGTGCTGCAGAACAGGATCACAGGAGCACACAACAGCCTTTGCTTGTGAGAGTTGAATTAGCACTGCTGATCTCTGGTCCCCTGTGGGAACAATGTGTCCTGCATTTCTGGACAGGAGCTGGAACACAGCCCCTGCCCACAGAGAGCTTTGGCCAGGCTGACGGGCAGTGAGTCCAGTGCTCCTGTAGCACAGCATAGGATCCCAGCAAAGATCTCAAGGGTGGGAGCTGTCCCTTACACAAAAAAACCGTTTGTGCTCAGATCCAAGTTACCCCAGGACTGCCCAGGGGCTGATCTTAGCAAAACAGAGGTGAAAATGAAGCGGATCGTGCAGAAAGAAAGCTGCTTACCCCCCTGCAGGCCCCTGCGGCTGCAGCGGGTTGTTCTCACCCCCTGAACACCTCCTGGATTACCTCACCCCCTGGAAACTCCAATACATAACACCTGCCCGCGGAGCCAGGTACAGGCCAGGTAGAAAAGACCCCGAGGTATTTCTGTGGCTCCGTGGAGCAGCAGCTGAGGCTGGGTTTTGGCAGCCCAGGGCAGCAGCTCGCCTTGCTGCAGCCACCCCAGGTACACGGCTCAGCCTCCTGCCCACCTGGGCACTGTGCTGCCCAAACAGCTTGTTCCTAGGGCAAGCCAAACCCCTGCCTTTGGGGCAGGGGGGAGAAAATACAAACCAACCCAGACATTGCTCTCCATTGTAAATTTTTTTTTTTTAATAATTTTTTTTTAATGATGGCTGTTGGAAGTTGCTCAAAGGTTTGGGCTGTCACAGTCCCGGCGAGATGGCAGCGTACAGATGAGACCGAGGTGCCATGTGTCTGTGGCGTCCGTGGTGTGTCCCACCACACCTCTGGTACACAGAGCAACACGGAGTAGCGTGGGGGTGTCTGATCAGTAGCTCTGATTTCGTTTGGTCCTTCGCACTCCTTCACCCATCATGAGACGTTAGCACGTTTTGTCACTACAGTTCAAAGTTTCGCATCTACAAGCTTCTCACTTACTTTGTAATATGTTGGTAATAGTTTATGTTTAAACACAATAAACAGCTTGGCTATGGAAATCAGTTATGAAGGACAAAATACAGTTTGAGACCACACGTTAATGCAGTCCTAGTGGGCTTCACCAGACGAATCTATGTGTCTATCCTGCTTCACCAGAGCAATATTTGAGCACTAATTAGCAATCCGGAATGCTAACGATCTCTCTGCTGCTTTGTTCCTCATTGTAATTAGGAATACTTTTAGTGTGTTTGTTGTCCTTGGGGTTTTTTTCAGAGCTGACGTTACAAAGCTGTACTTTTTCTATACTAAGTGGACATTCTGTGCATTGCACTTCCATTGCACTCACTAAAATTCAGTTATAGGCAGAGGGTTTAGGTTAGTCACCTGTTCCCCATGGTGAGTGGGCAAAGCAATTCCTGTGCTGACATGGATGGCACTTCTGTACAGTGCTGGACTTCACTGTTAACACTGCACTGCAAGAGACTCTTCCACTCTTATTCAGCATAGTAAAACTGTCAGCATCAACATGAAAATCGAAAGTTTGTGGTTAGGGCACAACGTCCTGAACCACTCACAACTGTAAGAGGGGCAAGCAGAAGCTACTGTTGTAGGAAGAGACCTGTGGAAAGTCACTAGCTGAAAGTTAAGGTATTTTTCTTGCCTTTACCTAATTTTTATGGCTCTGTCAAACGTGGTAAACTCATTCTACTGTGTGGCATGCTTCCTTTGGTCCTTGCCAAATATTTGCCTGTGAAGAAGTGAGTGAAACAAACCCCCAAATTCTGAAGGCATACAATGTTTGTAACATCTACAGGGGTTGGATTTAGTTTTATAAACAGGCCTAATTCTTACTGTATCTTGATTATTTCAGCAAAATATAATGACAACCTCACTCCAAACAAACATTTCCATTCTCCTGAAACCCAACATACAAATTCCACAATCTAGTTACACATGCCACAGAACAACAACTCATCTTTTCCCAGCATCTGAACGGGCAGAGTGCAGTCTGTGTCTACACACATTCCCGGTATTTCGGTAACCATTGGTTCCTGGGTTCTTGCTGATGGGAGCTTAAACCAACTTCCATGATATTTAAATATTTCTTTCATGAGTGGCTCCCAAAACAAAAACCATGATTGTTTGGTTGTTGTTTTTTTTTTTTTCGGGCCCGATTACTTTGTCTTCAGATTGTCTCAGTCTAGGGCTTGATGTCGCCAGGTGTCTGGTTTGGTGTTCTTGAGCTTCTGCTCCGCACTCCGGTACCTCTTTGAGTGCTCGGTGGTTCCTCGTGCACTGTGCTGAGTGGCAGCATTGATTAGTTATGAATGTACAAAACATCTGACCAGCAGGTATTGGAAAATCGTATCCAGGCAGATCCCTGGATTTTTTAATAAACTAAGATTTTTTTGAATGATTCAGCATCAGAATGTCTTCTGCTTATGACACTGAAATTGTTCTTGTTCATAGATTTCATGATCTTAATTCATTTATGAGACAGCTATTAAAAAAATGGTTCTGTTCAGAGGTGGTTTAGCTACACTGGAGAATGCTGGGTTTAACAGGGAACTGAAGGAAGTTTCCCAGATCAGTTGAAACCTGTCTCGAAGACTCTGGTGCTGGCAGAGCGAGCTGGTGGATGGCACCACGACCAGCAGGTGACCAAAGCAGTATGGAGAAAGAGGCTCCACACTGCAAGGCTGCCTGCCTGCATTTTTTTCCAGTTTTCCTGCTTATTTCCATCCCAGGGTGTCCAAAACTTGTAGGTCACTGAAGTAGTTTTGTTTGCTAGGCTTTTCAATGCATTTTTTTTTCTTTTTTGTGTGTGTCCATAGTGCTCATCAGCTCAATGAGTTGAAATGTGCAGCGGGCTGTGTCATACCCATTCCTGGACAGGTCTTTTGTAGTACACAACATTTTGCTGCACCTCTTTGTTTTTAAACTGGAAGATTGTGTATACCAGGACAAGGATACACAGAGACAGGATGCAGGGGATCACCACTGCGATGGCATTGACAGTGCTGGGCACGTCGTTTATTGTCACCATGATATCCACGTCGTCGTGCGGGAGGCGCCGGTCCTTGCTCCGCTCAACATCCTTCTGGTTACAGCCCATCCAGTCCTTGAGGATCGACCTGGGGTAGCCTGGCTCCACACTCAGCCTCTGGTTATCGAACTTCCAGTACTCCTTCCCTTTGTAAAAGTAGGTGTAAACTAAGAGACAAAACAGAGAGTATTTCTAACTATTTCTGGTTAATGAGCTGTGCTTGTGGGAGGACATTAAGGGACCCTGGACAACCTGATGCTGGCCACTACCTAAGTCAATAAAACACATTTATCTAGAGCATTCCCAAGCCATTGGAAAGTGAAGGTGGATTTGGAGCTGGAATTTAAAGGAGAAGCCATAACCCTGGCTTGTGTGTTCAACATTGCCCATGGGACACCATTCCCCCTGGCTAAGACAAGCTGGGAATTAAAAAAAGAAAACTACTAACTTTCAAAGAGGGGTTCTGCAGTGAGTTATTTTTTACTAAAGCACCTGTAAATGTCATTACCAAGTGATTAACATCATCTGCAGGGTGCCAGCATGTGCTGGGTGTGACAGTGTTTGGAAGAACACCAGGTTTCTGTTCATTCAGCCTGAGGGAGCAAATGCTGAGTAAGATGAGAGTCCTTTTGCCACAGAATCCCAAAGTTTTGGCCTGTTGGCTCCTTAAGGAGCAGTGTTGTCTTGCTGCTAATAAAAGGGCGATGCGTTATGCTAAATGTTGTCTGAAGCACCTCCCTCTCCCCAGATAACTCATTTTCTAATGACTCTCAAGTTATTAGGAAAAAAGAAAGAGAACTGGAGAAGGGAGCTATGGTGAAAGTGTTGGTCTGCTGCACTGTTCCCCAGCTTGGCTGGCTCACACTGCCATCCTCCAGCCTGGCCCAGCCCTACAGCCCTCCTCTCACACCACAGCTCCAGATTTGAACACAGCTTCAATGGCACAAGTTTCTTCTGTTGGCTCTTCCCCTAACTGGAGAAGGAGGAAATCTTCAAATCAGAGAAAGAAATGTGTTGGAAGGAGCCTCTGGAGCTCCAAGCCCCTACTCAGAGCATAACTTCAAGGCTAACTGCTAACATCAGACACACTGGAACTTTTAGCAGAGTGAGAGCTCACTACAGGTAAATTAGAAGGAAATGTAAGGTCCAGCATCCTGAGAACCAGGGCCCAGGAAAAGTTTGGTACGGTCTATTGTGGCAGAAAAAGTCCCCTTCCCACAGAGCTGGATTGTCACAATGTGGTTTAGCAGCTGAGGAGGGGTGTGGGTTGGGATGGGGGTCAGGAAGGATCTCAGACTGCTGCTGCTCACAAAGCCCAGGTGATCCCAGGGCTTCTGAGACTTGATTCCTGGATCAGAAAATACTCAAAACACTCCCCATCCAACCGCCCAGCTCCCAGCACAGACCAGCTCTTCCCGATCTAACAGGTGTAGTGACTGCAGACACATACAGCCCTCCTTGCTGATGAAAGCCCCCTGGGGAGCCTGAGGGACTCCTCTCCACACGGTGATGGGCTTTGGGTATCCTGGGTCCGTTGCTCTCTTGTCCTCGTTGTACCTCCAGTACCTGTCCCCTTTGAAGAAGTAGGTTTTGCCCACGGGCTCCCAGCGCAGCGCCGTGTCGATGCCCTCCCGGGGCAGGCAGCTCCCCAGCTCCACCAGGCTGTGGGGGTAGCCTGGCTCTGCCGTCACTTCCTTAAAAACCCAGTACTTATCTCCTGGAGGTGAGTGGGAACACAAACAACAAACAGATTGGCCTGGTTAGGAGTTGGATCGATATGAACCGAAACCAGCCACAGTGAACCACAGCATGCTGAGGGCTCCCGGGTTTAACCGTAATCTGTGAAAAAGCTGCTCCTCCACTTCATTTTAAATCTGAAAACTTATTTCATCTCCTGCTCCTCAGCTCTTGTTTTGGGAGAGCTGTTGAATAGCCCTTTCCCATTTACCTACTCATGCCAGTCATGATTTCAGTGACTTGTCTCATCCCCTGTCTGCCATCCCTTGCTCACGCTGAGGTGTTGATCAGCCCAAGCTTTTCAGACATTTCTGTTGCCTTTCCCTGAGCCTTCTCAAGTTTTAATACAATTTAGAAAGCTGAGGTACTGAAGCTGCAGACACAAATTCAGAAGCCCACGTACTGTGGTTTTGTACCAGCCCTGCTTTCCAGTCATCCTCCCTTGCTCACAACTTGCTCTCAAGTTAAAGGATCCTGTTCAGACACTGTCACCACACAAGCAGCTAAAGTGGGCCCCAGCACAGGGCTGGTCATTTTGTCTCTTTAGGAGACAATTGTCCAGAAATGAGGTTTGGAAGTGCTCTGTACCTGGAGAGACTTCAATGACCTGGCAAAAGGTGTTCAAGTAGATAGGCAGGGGACTGACACTCCCTGGGAAATAGAAGCTGTTTCTTGTTATCACATGAAAGCCAACTTCCCCTAATTGATATTAACTCTATACAGAGACTGTCCTGGCAAGGCCAGCCCACACTGAACTGTATTTTAAGGCTCAGTGGCTGCTTGAAGTGCCCCCTTGGAAAAGGACAAGGGTGCAGCATACCTGTTTTCACCATTTTCATGCCATAAAAGCAGCCTGAGGTGAGGCAGGAGTGGTTGGCTTGTACTGAACTGTACTGTACCTTTGAAGAAAACAAATTTGCCATCAGAGCGCTCATAGGCTGCGTCGATCTTTGCAGGGAGGCCCTTCCAGAACTGCTCAATCTGCATGGGATACCCCTCCTGCACCCGGTTGTTGCGCAGACGCCAGAACCAGCGATCCTGAGGAAACCAGAAGCCTCTTGAGACTGTGTACTTTTGTCTTGCAGCCAGACCTGGCTGGGTCCAGCATCCAGCACTGCTAATCCTTGCCTAGGCCTCACAGCCATTACAGACACAAGTCCTGCTTCAGGTGACAGCTCCAACCCAGCCCAGCACCGTCTCCAGTGTGGGAAGAGCTGTGGGGGGAGGTGGCAGCCCAAAGTGGGAGATGCTAATTGATGGTCCTGTGGAAAAGGGTGGAAAGAAGGAGAGGGAAAGGGAGCAGGGGGAAGCGAGTCCACAGCTATAAGCATTGTGACCTCTCCATGTCTTGTCACTGAGGTGTCACGCTTGTCCTGGTACAGTTGAAGCTCAACTCTCGGAGCCCAGGAGAGCCAGACAGCCTGAACATTACCTGGTGACTGTGTCCAACACACAAGGTTTAAAGGCACAAAAGAGTTATGAAATATCCCTTTGGATATTAGATCATTAGTTAAAGCTGCAGTGGATGCTCAGGGATGAGCATGAGCAGGACAGAACCTTTGAGACTTCTCCCAGATACGATCCCAACCTTCAACTAGTTTCATTTCAGGAATCTTCTGCAACTGATGTGGTTTGTCCATTTAATAACCTTCAATATGCCCCTCTCCAACACTTCACACACATAGGGCAGAGTGAAAGCTGCCAAGGTATTTTAGGAATGGGACCGTGGATGTTCATATTCAAGGCACTCTAATGGGTTATTGAGCAAAGCCTCTCCTTCCTCCAGCCCCTCCTTGGCTGTAGTTTACAAGGAAGGTTGACTCAAACTCCCCAGGAAAGCTGAGTGCTCCCGAAGCCCCAGTTTCATGCATGTCACCTCTGAGACAATGAAGCTTGTTCCCAGAGAAGCTGTGGCTGCCCCGTCCCTGGAAGTGTTTCAGGCCAGCTTGGATGGGGCTTGGTTGAGTGGAAGGTGTCCCTGTCCATGGCAGGGGGTGGAACAAGATGGTCTTTAAGGTCCCTCCCAACCCAAACCACTCTAGGATTCTATGGTTACCCGTGGTACTGGTATTGCTTCCTGGCTTTACAGGTGGCTCCTCTCAGGCTTGGTGGCATCTGAATTCTCTGCCAGTGCACCCAGTTCACATTTTGGAGTACAGGCTGCCTGGGCATTTTGTAAATCCCATCAGGCAGCCTGTGCTCCTGATATTTCCAAATATTACAGAGCCAATCTGCTTACATTTCCTTCCAATATTGCTCAGTCATCACCCCCAGAGGAACAGAGCTATTTTCAAATCTCACTACCAAATACTTCTATTAATCTTTTCCAGCAATAAAATGAAGGGAAGACTCATGGGTAAGCACAAATTCTTAGTACCTTGAAAACAAACATTTCTCCTCTAAAGAGAGCCACAGTGTTGAAGTTGCCATCACAGATGTTTGGTTTGGAGCCAGGGAGAGCTGGCCTATCACCCAGAGGAGGACTGGGAGGTCGTGGCTGTCTCTCGTGTTTTCTTTCTGAAGTGGAGTGAATTCTGCGAACAGGAAGAGTTGGTAAAGGCCTGGTTGGCTCCAGGGGCTCAATAGGAGGACCTAGAAGTGAAAAGGAATATATTTAGCAAAGTGGACAAGCTTGGTTTTTCTGTAAGCTTTAAAAGGCTCCAGGCTGGATGGACAGCACTGCCAGGGATTTACATACTCCTGATGCAGAGCTCATTCCCTAGAACTGGGGAGCAGAATGAGATTCATCCACACATGAAAACTATCCCAAAGCAGACGAGTGGTAAGAACTGAAGAAGAGCCAGAATGTTTTTGTAGGTCTTCCCAAGGAGGCTGGAGCTAAAAGGAAGGAGGAGCCACACCAGTCACGTTCCCACCTGAAATGAAAGGTGATAACCCTTGAATAGAAATGTTTAGTAGACCATAAAAAAAGGCAACAAAACCCCTAGAAACCAAAGCAAAACCAGAAAAAAAAAGTTAAGAGTGTGAAAACCAATGCTACACTGTAAGGGGAACTGCAGGGAGTACTCTATTACAGGCCAGTTACCAATCTGTGCTTTCCCTGGTGACCAGCTGTGACAAGGGACCTTATCCCACTCAAGTGATGCCCTCCCAGCACAGCTCTCCCTTTCCGTCCTTCCCCAGCTCAGCTCTGGGATGTGACAAAGACGCAGGAATGTACGGAGAAATAAAAATACAAGTGAGTTAGACTGGAGCAGAGGTCTTAAACTGCCTCTGCCATAGGATGTTTTCATTAACAGTTAGTGATAAAATCTGGATCAAATCTCACTCAGAGAGTCACACATTTCTTGTTGCTTCTCAGAGAAGGCCACAAAATAATATGGCAATAAACAGAAGGCCACTAGAGCAAGGGATTTTGGTGAGCTTGAGACCTGAAGATGGTTTATTTGCAGGGATCATGGTTTCAGTTCCATTCTGAGCCTCTAGGATAAACCCCCACCTGAGGGCAGAATGGGGGCTGCTGTCATGGGTGCTGTTTCAGTGTCACTGTCTGGGGCCAAGGTGCTGCACCCCAGCTGGGGGTGAACACTGGCCCTGGACAAGGCTTATCCTCACAGCCTGGAAGAGTCACCCCGGGCTGGGCACCTGCCCAGCACCAGGGAAGGGACTGATGAGGAAGGATGGAGGTGCGCATTGGAGGCCACACATCTGTGGGTTAGAAGAGGGCTGTTGCAGATAAACATTTTGAACTGCGCAGTCTGAAATGATGGTTTGGTGCCCGAGTCCCCACGGCAGCTTAACTCTTAAATGTTCCATTTTCAAAGGGTTCCTAAAATGGGTGAGTGCTTAAGATGTTCTGGAAGGGTGACCAGGTTAGGAATATCCTCACAGCTAATGACAAAGAAGCCATCAAAGAAAGCCACCTCAATAATTGTTAATGAGGATGTAACAGTAAGGATCTCGTGGGCAGGTTTCATGGATATTATATTCAGAAAGTACCACTTGGATGGCAAAGTCCAACTTCCTGCAGCACCAGGCCAGAAACCTCCATCAGTGAGTCCTGTGATGATCCCAGTGTTTCCAGGGCAGATACAGCCCATTTTCTAGATTTCAAGCACAGAAAATCCTCTATAATGCATAGTAAACTGCTCTAATGATTAAGCCCTGTCACAGCTGAAGTCTGCCTTACCCATTGCCTGAGTTCGTGCAGCTTTAAATGCAGTGTTTTCTTTCTTATATCTAGTGTCTCAACATTTAATCATTTATAAATCTTGATGAGGATGCTTTTAAAATTCTCCTCAATGAACTAAATAGAGCAGTTCCTTTGGTCTGTTGCTGCAATGGCTTTTGGTTTTAAGATGTTGAGACTTACACCTCTTTCCTAAAGCTTTTCAAATGGTTGACTGTATTTCTTCAGGGCGACTTGTCCTCATAATGTGACACTTTGTGACATGTGCAGTTATTAGCAACTCTTTTTATTTATTTTATTCCAGACCTTTAATAAAACACATCAAATATTGCTTACAGAAGTACTTTAGGTGAGGGTTCTCTGACGATGATTACCCTTGCAAAGCTGTCTACATGAAATGGATACAAATACTACACTGATACTGCGTATTTCTCATCTCCTCCAATCTTATCGGGTCAGCGCCCAGTATTTTAGCTGGCCATAAAATTACCAAACTCTAATACTGCTACTGCTGGAGACCTGTGGATTTTTCCCAAATGGGATGCAGCCAAGGTCTCCAGACAATGCTGATGCCTTATTGGGATTACCTAAAAACAGAGGCCAGACAAAATTAAGGGAATAAAAAGCGGTTCAACTTATTGAAGGACCTTCAGGTACATTTTGGGCAGACGAAGTCCCCCCACAGGGGCTACACCCAAAATGAACAATGGGTCACAGATTTTCCTACTTTTATAAGTTTGGTCCATTTGTATTTTGGGTGTTAATCTTCCAGTCACAGCTTCAGGTAATGAAGTCATTTACCCCAAGTTTGCTCCCCCCCAGCTCACTTTTGTTTACATTTCTCAGGGCCTGAGACAGTGAGGTGTCCTTGGTTCCCAGGCCTAGAGAGGAATTGTTTTGTCTGACCAAAATGGGAAAGCAGTAGCTAACACTCTATATGGAGTTTAGAGTTATACACTAAAGAATTGCAGGATTAAAAATATATGAAAAATGTAAAAGCTAAAATCCTAAGGCATCAGTGCTGCGACAGGAGCAGCAGGGCTGGATGAGGCAGGGTGGGTACACCCACAGCAGTGCTGCAGGGCAGCTCAGGAGGTGCTTTTGGAGACAAGCCCAGTCCTCTGCAGTTGCTGTGCTTTCAGCCACACTCAAGTTCATTAAATACATCCTTTTTGGACCAAGCTAAACTTGAAGATGCATTTCTGAAGTGCATCCAGAATGCTGCAGCTTCAAACAGGCACCACAGGGCACAGCAAGAGCTGACCCACAAAACTACCTCCTTCCTCAAAATATATACAAAGTGGGTGTCTCAGTCTTCAGGATCTTATTTATTTCACACCATCCCTACGTCCTGCTGGATCTCCACGTGTGCTGCTGCTGTTGTTGCTGGCAGCCACTGACACTGTCTGCTCACACACCCCCAGGACGTTTCTGGGGTGTGCAGCAAAGGCACCTCCCCAAGGGCAGCAGGGCAGCAGGTCCAGCACAGGCTGGAAAGCTCCTGCAGGCAGGATTGAGTTGGTACAGGGAGACATGCACAGGAAGGGCTGCGAGTGGGGAAAGAGGCCCCAGACAGACCCTGCACAAAGACAGTCAGGGCTCTGGTTTGTGCACATGGGAGGGGACAGCAGTGCTCAGCTCCTGCCTGGGACAACTAAAGGAGCAGGAAGTTCACAACCAGTTTTGGATGTCAAAAATGGCAGCTGGTGCCAGTGACAGAACCCAAGTAAATGAAGTCCGAAAAACAACAATTTACATGCTCAGTGAAGATGGAAATGCTTGCATTAGGAAAGAGAAGCCTTGACTGGGACCTAAGCAAGGGGACAATAATTGGTGATTTACTGAGCGCTGCAGACACTCATTAAACAGCAGCATGACCCCTTCCCTCCTGTGCTGCCTTCCCCACAGCTTTGAGTGGATGTGGTTGGTAAGTAACACTGGAACACCTCTAATGCCTGTCCCATCTGATAGGATTCCCCTGCCAGCAGCCTGGCACAAGGGTCAGCTATAGCCCATTGCTGCGGAAACACAAGCGAGGGGTGGTTTGCTGTTCCCTCCCCTTTGCAAGGGGCAAATGCTGCCATGCACTGACCAAACCAGAGATGCTTTTCTGTTGCCAGAGATGACCATGAGCAGTAAGATGAGGACATGACATTAATTCCTTCTCCCTCTCTTTTAACAGAAAAAAGGGTGAGACTGGAGTAGTACCTAAAAAAAAGATGAATATGTCTGGTGACAAAGACTCATCGGACTCAGAGAATCTGACACGCAGAGAATCCGACTGTAAGGTGCAGAATAGGGACTGTAGTGTTATGCTTTTACGATGGAAATTTAACACCACCTGCATGACTGGAGTTACTAATTCACTGTCTTTGCACAAGTGAGGATCACTTATGTACCCAGTCACAGCCTGCCCTGCCCTGTACAGGCAGACCTCCACCACTGTTCACCTTCAGTGCCCAAGGCCTGTCACAGTCATCTGTGGAGAAGAGGAAAGTTCAAACAGCACTTGCAGCCCAGGGGACCAATGTAAAGGTTTTAATGAGCCCTAGAACATCACTGAAGCAGCACACAGAGAATTGGCATGGCAGAAGCAGTTGTACACACCGTGGTCAGGATGGTGCCAAGCAGCAAGGATTTAGATGAACCAGGGATTTGCACTAAGGAAAACATTTGCTAGAACAGTGAGGAGAGATCCCAAGTCAGGCCTAACAAGGGAAGCTGGCCCTGTACGTACTCACTGCTGGCCAAAGCAGAGCTGGCCATGGCCAAAACAGCCCTGGCAAGGCTTCCCTCACATACTGCAGGTGGTCTGCAACCTGCTCGGACGCAGACTTTGTCATTTCACTTCAAATATTCCTCATACTGTCTTTCCCTGCCAGCCACGGATGCTTCCTTGCTATCTTTCACTCCTTTTCTAGTTTTTATAACCCAGGCCTTCTAATTTATTCTGATTGAAGGCTTGTCTCTTCTCATACTTATACAGACTGCTTTTTTATTTTTAATTGCTGCCTCCTGATCACCTCCTGTAGGTGATCCTACAGCTGTGCACATACGAACAGCAGAGGAGCACACAGAAAATGTGGAAATCCTCGGGTCCAAGAGCTACTCAGGCAGATTTTGGTGTACAGTTATGGGGATGGGAAACAGAAGCACAGCCTGTCCATTGATGGAGAAAGATGCTCCCTCATGAGACCTAAGGCACTGCAGAGCCCAACCTGGCACGAAAGCAGAATGAGCAGACCCCATTCATCAGGAAAGCTCACCAGCCATCCCTATTTCCAGTCTCCCATCACAGTAACCTGCCTCCAAAACAGCTCAAGGCAGGATGGAACAGCTTTACCAGCAGCAGACATGAATGTGTGAACAAAGGGTCACTTAAGACATGCTGGCACTGTGGTATTTAACACAGGGACTGGTCACATCCACCAGTGCTACAACTGACCAGGCAGCATCGCACACAAACCACATCCTCTGCCACTACACTTCCGAGCAACTTCAGAGAATCAGACAGAGGAAAAATACCTAATTAGAAAAATCTAAGTGAGAGACGTTATTGCATGGGTCTGTGAATGGGCCTGAACCCAGCCACGCAGTTATCATGTGTGATCCCAGCACCAGAGCCAAGTCCACCCATGGGACTGACCCTGCAGCCACTTCCACACGGGAAGCAGGTAAGAAATCTCCTGGAGCTGGAAACTCTATGTTCTGGAGGGAAGCAACTTGCTGGGACTTTACAGACACTGTGTGGAGAAGAGTAGTTTCTTCCTCTCTATCAGAAGCAAGGCAAAGAATGTCAGAAAGCTTTTGGGTCACAGCAGATCACCTTGAGAGTATGACTTCCACCACTGGCACTTAGCCTCCTCCCTTCATGCTTCCTCTGTCGCAGACCATCTGAATACCAAGGTGACCTGTGAAGATAACACAGAGAGAGGAGGCATTTAGGAGCCACTGTGTCGATAGTTGAGGACAAAATATAATTGTACTGTCCTCCTGGCTATTGACAGAGTGTTCCCTCAACTGCACAGCACCTGCCTGGAGGCTCAGCATCTCCCTGGCTCCGCCTGCCCCAGCCAGCGGCTCCCTGAGCCTGCCAGCACAGAGGAGGCTTTGGGTCAGCTCAGGGGAGAGAACCACCCACTTTCAAACAAAGGCCTGTCCTTATCTTCTTAATATTCACTCCGAGAAGAAAACTATCCTCTAGACTACAGTTATGGTTTGAATAACACACAGGAGGGTTTTGGTTTGAAAAAGCTGAGCTGTGTGTTTCTGCAGCACTGAACCAGCTGTCCAGGTACATGGGCAAGACTCAGCTTCAAATCAAAGCCTACGATCCAAAGGAGCCAGGGAGAGCAAGAGAAGCCCACCTGGCTGCTCTGCAGGCTCCAGGGCAGTGCAGAGAGGCCCCTGTTCACACTATATGATGTAGCTGCCAGCAAGCAACCTCAGGGGCCAGAGATCGTCCACAAAACTCCAAGTGCAGGAAGGACTCCTTTTCCTCACTTACTCGATAAACCCACCCACAGAGCACTTTGCACCTCTAGCCTCAGCCCTCAGGGCTGAAGGGAATTAATTGTCCCAGTGAGCCTGGGTCCTTGCCACCGTGCAGAACAAGCCCCAGCACGCACAGAACAATGGGTGGACAGTCAAGGCCCCCCGTGATCATCACTGGGTGGCAGGAAGGGTTTCTCAAGCCCTTCTCACATAGATATTCTCCTCTGAATGACAACTGCCCCTCTGGTGATGGAGCATTCACCTGGGAGACAAGTGTCCACAGCAGACAGCCTTGCTCTAAGCCAAAGGAATGCTCTCCTGGGCTCTGCAACGAGGTGATTCACCTTCAACTTGGGTTCTCTGCTTTGGGTGCCAGAAAACTGGGTCGAAAATTCCCAGGCTTAGGCAGGCAAATGATGAGAGGTTGGGGCTCTGCAAGATGCTCCAGTTTCCTTCTGGAAAAACTTTCAGAAGCCTGACATCTGCTCCATGGCAAAACAGAACATTTTTCTGCACTCAGAAGAATCTGTAGGATGAGAAAAGTATTTCCCGCCCAGCCATAACACACACCGGTGTTTTTCCATCAGCTGAGAAACCTCCCAAGAGAGATGGGCTCCCTCTCAGCCTCCCCTTCGGCAGAGTCCTCCAGGTGTCAGGTGGAGCCCAAGGACAGCACCAGGACCCAGGCAGTTACTCCCTGTGTTTCAGAGGAACGGGAATGAAGACCTGGCATACGGCAGGTGAGGCTCTGTGGATGCACCAGAGGTGGAGTCTGGTGTTTCCTGCTGGGTCCAACAGAGTCTGTGGACAGGAGGAAAGGTGCAAATGAAGTGATGCAACATGGAGAGGGGGTCTGGTATCTCTGCAACATGTCAGAGATGTGGCACCAGGGCACATCCCTCCAGATTCCTGATTGCCAAGAATTTTCTTTCCCCTCTCCTCCTATGAGCACAGTACCATGGGGCACAGATCCACAAGTCCCAAATCTTGCAGCTTCTACAGATGAGGTCTTGGACGTTACTCTATTTCCTCCCCATGTCCAAGAGGACATTTTCAGAGAACATTCCCAGGTCCTGCACGACAGCAAAGCTTGCTCTGATGGTCCCACTCACAGTGCAGTGTCACCACATGGAAATTTTTCACCAGGTCTTTCTGCTGTTCCCTCACAAGCTGTCTCACACACAGGTGTAGTTTACAAGGATCTCAGATGGTCACAAGGGTCTGTAGGTTACAAGAATCTCTATGGCTGCCACTGGGAAAAGGGGAGGGAGGTTATGGAACTCGTGTGTGCTGCACTGGAGGGATGAGGCCGGCAGAAGGTCCTATTTGCTCACGGACACTGTGCCCTACTGATCCCCTGTTCCTGGATGTCAGAGCTGCTGTTGTCCAGTTCCTCAGCCAGGGGCTGGAGTGGTTTCATGACCACTCTGTACCTCAGCCCTCAGTGGTGCAGCATGGGCCCTGACTGGGATCTCTTCTCTTGAGCTGCACAGAAGAAGTGTGAGGCTGAGACTTGCTCTGTGAGGTTTGGGATGACTCAGATCTTTGAGGTTGTCTCCAGGGTTAATGACCTGGTCTACCTTTGAGTGATTAGGAGACCTCCCCTCTGTGACCTCAGACTTTGAAAGGCCCTTGAAGGTAATGGCCTGGTTAATCAGCCCTGTGGAGATGAGTTTTCCCTGCACATCATGTCAAGCCCTCTGCTCCCCAGACATAGTGTCACAAGAGTCACTCCCCATGAGAGCCTGCTCCATCACCCACTGCAAACCAGTACGGAGAGCAGGACGTGAAGAATCATGGAATCACAGAATCGTTCAGGTTGGAAAAGCCCTCTGAGATGATCAAGTCCAACCCTTAACCCAGCACTGCCAAGCCCACTACTAAACCACGTCACCAAGTGCCAAATCCACACATTTTTTGAATACCACCAGGGATGGCAGCTCCACCACTGCCCTGGGCAGCCTGTTCCAATGCCTGACCACCCTTTTAGTGAAGAAATTTTCCCTAATACCCAGACTAAAACTCCTCTGACACAACTTGAAGCTGTTTCCTTTTGTCCTGTCACTTGTTACCCGCGAGAACCCCAAGCCCCACCTGTGTGTACCCTCCTGTCAGGACAGGGTGACCAGTGCTGCAGAGGGACCAGTTCAGGCTCTCTCCTCTCTCCACCTGCAGGACAGTTCCCTGCAGCCCTGGCTTCAACACTAGCAAAGTTAAAGAGGCAACTCAACAGGATATCCAAGGGATCTGCAAACTGGTATCACTTCCAGTTCAATTCCTTCCTGGGCATGTCACTTGTGACACGGGCATGTAAGTACAGAGGGAGATATCCTTCTGAAAAGCACACATAAAGAAGAGTCCTGCTATTTCCTTGTTTTGTCAAGGAATATGCTCCAGGAAGCAGCTCTCAGGAGATGGGAGTGTTGCTGACTTGTGTTACAGCTCTGTCACACAGGGAGCTGCTGGCCTTGTCCTCAGTAGCTCAAAATGGAAGTAACATTTTTAACATTGACCTTATACTAATCAGCATGAAGCACAAACAAGAGTTCACATCGCCTACTGTCTCTTTGGGTGAGTTTTGAAATAAATTCAGCAGAAAATAAATTAAAAATTCAACAAATCATTATATGACAGATCTGGACTTTTCTAATGGAGAAACACAGATAAAATACAAAACACATTTGAAACTCGTCATTCTCAAAAGGAGACAAAATGGACTTCAGCTTTAGTAGAGCCTCTGTTCTTTGTTCTAGCAACTTCAGTGGAATGAAAAATTGAAGTTTTAATTATTACTGTTTTTCAAAAAGGACACTACAAGGCAAGACAGTGGCTTTATGTCTGACTTTGCTAAGTAGGTTACTAAATAATATATATTGAGCACGTGCTGCTGCACTGCAGAGAATGTCAAAGCAGCAAGAAAGCAGAAGATTTCGGTTTTTGGAGAGGTTCTCTGGTAGATGGGCTTTTGGCATTCCCAAGGCACAACAAAGCAGAGTGGCACTGTGGAAATAAAATGCATTAGTTGAATGTTCCTGCTAAAGCTACTAGAAGGATATTTCAGCAGGCCCTTCTCAGTTTTTAGATCAGATGAAGGGTTCTGTTCTTTCACCATTCTTTCCAGGGAGAAACATCACCTACATTTTCCATAATATCTTTGTGAACCATTAGTGTAAAACCTAATTTTAAATTCAACTTTATTTTCTGGATTGTAACTCTGTACCAAGGGCCGAAATCTCTACCTGGGGAAGCAAAGCTCCTGCTGCAGAAGCTGCTCCTTCTTCTCCCCACAGGATGAGCTATCTCTACAACTCCTAACACCATCCCCAGCCCACTCCAGCTCAAAGGCCTCAGAGCCCCATTCCAAGGAGTGCTGGTCCCAGCTCGGCCCCTGCTGATCTTGGCTTGAACCCCAAAAGTTAAGCAGGAAGGCTGTCAGTTCCTTATCTGCTCCCTTTCCAAAAACATATCTGAAAACAGAGAAACCAGTCATTTTTTCTTGATTGTACTTCCTCTGTATAAATTATGGTTTTTTTCTTTCTGATTAATCAAAGTTCACAGGAACTAAATCAACATTTCAAAATAGAAACAGCATAATGGCATTTTGACTGCTTTCAAAAATTAACACTTAGGTCTATTACTTAATGGAAGTTCAACACTGACCACCCCAGCACTTTATTTCAAAGCCCTCCGCAGCCTCTGCTACCCTGAGCACCAGAACATGTACTATGTTAAAGTATTCATAATTAAACAATGCCATAGGACAATTAACATGCAACTTCAGCCTGGTAATGATCAATAAAAAGATGCACCAGTGAGACAAGATAGCTCCCCTGGGTGTACTTTAAGCCATCTTATTTTACATGTTGGACATTACTTGGATATCTGCTTCACGCTGAGGCCAGACTGCACTCTACAAATGCCTGGTTTTTCCCACTGACCTCACAAGTCAGAGAGATCAGCCCAGAAAGAGACTTTTCCAGGCATCTGCACTAAAACAAATGACTCTCAATCCAGTCACAGAGAACAAACAGCAAATCTGACTCAAACAACTGAGGTACAGTGTAGACCTCTAAGGTCTTGCTACACTGCTTTACAGTCTTACAGGTCTTGGCACAAATTCTATTAGCAGCAAGTTCAAATTCACTGGTAGATCATTGATGCAAACATTGAGTGTCAGGCCTGCCACCAATCCCTGCAGCAAATCCTGAGAAACACCAGCTTTCCCACTGAGAAGCACCTTACAAGTATTTTTTTCACCTTTAACTCACACCAGATCTGCTCTACCGCTTCTGGGAGCTAATATTTGACACCAGCTGCAGAGTTACACAGCACAACTGCTCTGTGCTGCATTTATTAAGTAACCTCTCTGTCAAACTTGTACTTTCCACAAAGAATGAAATCAGGGATGTTTGATGAAACCTGTTTTCCACAGGCTGCCACAGATTGTAGCCACTAGTCTCAGTCTCCCCTTGAGCTCCTAAAACCTGGATTTCTCTTTGCTCTCAGAGTCTCCTTCAGCCAATAAGTCTGCAAGTTCCTGTCCTCACATCCTGGTATCCATCATCCCACCACACAGCACCACGACATCTGCAGCCCCCTGGTTTTCTCCCATCATCTCTCTGCCCCTTTTCCCTATTTTCCTTGAGCTCAATATCTTTGTGGCACATGCTGTACAACATGTTCAGATGGAGATTAAAAGAAGCTAAGTGTTCCCTAAGCAGATCCAAACTTTCTTTCCCTACATTATATATAATGAGAAAAAAAATGAGTGCATAAATACTTTTTACCTTTCCTTGATGTTCCAGGCTCTTTGCCTTCTTTCCCTTTATTTGCACTGGTTGTTCCTAAAGGACAAACCTTTGGTACAGCAAAGCCTGTTTTTCTCTTTGCAGTACTCCTTGATTTGGGGACACAGTGAGGGATGAAGCAGCAGTGGGATCCCACAGGTTTGGTTATCCTGACTCGTGCAGTCTGGTACTTAGTCCTGGATCAAGAGCCTTAAACAGCTCCCCACTCAGTTCTGGCAGGAAGTGCAGCTCACCATCTGCAGGCACTTGGGGGCTAATTGTAAAATACTCCCTAGGCTCAAACTCGGCCTAAGTCAAGAAGTAGGTAGGGTTGCTCACCATAGATTTTCTGAATTCCTTGGAGATCATCCTGGGGCAGTTTGAAGTTGTGTGTTTCCATGTACTGGTAGAAAGGAGCCATGATAGCGCTGGGATCATTGGAGTGTTCCAGCCCCAGCGCATGCCCCAGCTCGTGGACCGCGACCAGGAAGAGATCGTTGCCTGCAGGAGGAAGGCACAGCCAGGTTAGCGCACAGCCACGGCCTCAGGCCATCCCAAGCCCCTCTCGCCCCTAAAGCCAGAAGCAAATGCTTTGCTCTCCTACTGCACAGCAGGTCACAGTGCCAGGGTCAGCTCCTGGAGATGGTTTTAGTCCCGAAAGTCTGCACAGCCTTTGGCCATTGTGACAGTTTACAGAAAATGGCCAACAAAATGGTGACTCTGATACCACTGGCTCCTTCGCTGAGTGCTGCCAGGAGAGGTGAGAGCATGGACAGTCTGCTAATCAGTGGTGGGGCGAGTGCTTTGTGCCCCTTCTGGGTCCTCTGGTGCCGTGCTCCAATCTGCCCTGGACCAACAAATTGTAGGGGAGGTCTGAAGGCAGCTGGCAAGGCAGGAGGAAGGACAGAGAAGACCAGGATAACACCCACTGTCCCATGTGGGCAGCCCCACCTCCTCCAGCAGGCTCCTCAACGTGCTTTTACCCTGCTGGAGCCCTGGCACTGCCACGTGTGCAGGAGCTGAGCACAGGTAGCTCCATCCTGCCCCACTCCCACACAGGGAAAAGGTTGGGTTGGATCCCAGTGGTGGAAGACAGAAGGAAGAAGGAGGAAAGAAGGGTCAGGACTCTTCCTGATGGGAAGAGGAAGGGCTGAGGAGCCCTGTTTGGTGCAGAAGCTGGAAGGAGTGCGAAGTAGGGGTACCTTCAACTCTACAGGCACACATTCCTCTTCAGTCCCACGGGCCTGGGACCCTCATCTCTTTGATCTAGTGTGGTCCCTGGATGTCCTACTCCATAAGGGCACTGGAAAGGGACCCAGGCAATGCTGCATAGGGATGAAGACATAGCCAACAAGGACTGATGTAAGGGTCTCCTCACAGCAGTAAAATGTCTGAGCCCTCAATTCTGCCTGAATCTGGGCTCCTCTGGTTTTGTTTTTTTCTTTGGCAAGGCAGAAACCAAGAGCACTTGCAATCAGACACTTGCAATCAGCTGTCAGTGGCAGCTCAGTGGCTACTCTGCAGCCTCTCCAAAGAGCTTCCCCACACCTCCTGGACACCAAAGCTCACCTCTGTGCACACAGCTGAGCTCTCTCTGAGACAGAAGTTGCAACAGTAACTTACATAGAACCATCTCCACTTTTTAAATAATTTTTGCTTCGCTGTTACCCATAAAAACATGACAAAGCAGTTTCAGGGGTATATGAGTCTCCACAGCAGGGGGCTTTGCCAGCATCTGAAGATACCTGAAGTCAGTACCAAACAGGGCTCCCCCAGCCACACATCCCACACCAAAACAGTTAAATGGTCTAAACATTTGAGTTGGAGGGTGAAAGCATCTGAATACAGAAGGCATGTTAAAATACACAAATGCATTTCAAATAAATTTTCAAATACAAATGTCCAAAAACATATACAGCCTAAAATTTAGCTACATATTTATGTAAAAGTTTAGAATTTCTGTATTTGGGAAATCCAAATGGAGACCTACTTAGTAATTTTTTCTCATCTGCTGCTGAAAAATCTGGTGTGTGCAGAACAAGTCAATACAATGTCCAACAGCGTAGTATAAAATGCATGAAATAGTTTTACGGTAAAGTTTGGAGGATTGATCACTCTTCACGCGTTTTCGAAAACACTCCAGCTTAGAAGACGCACCCAGATTCCAAATGGGATTGAAAGATTCAATGTCCTCTTGCAAAACTGAATGGACTTAAGTCTCCTGTATCACCTAAATGCTCATGAAAGCATCATTTTCACGGCTACCACAACTGCTCCCACGTGGAAATCCACGGTAAAGTCACTCAGTACAGAGCTGACCTCATGAGACTGCTCACCACAGGCTCACGGGCTGTGCCTGTGCTCAGGGACATCTTCCCTCACCTTCCCTTGGTGGCATTTTCCTCCTTGCTAAAGTATCTGCAGTATTTGTGCTGCCAGCAGGTCTAGAACTTGTCTCTATGTAAATCTACATATAAATCTATGGAAGTGACTTGCCTCTATGTGCTAAACCCACACCAGGAGCATAAGATCAGGCACTATCCTAAGTTAAATTAGTTTTAAATAGCTTTCAATCACTTGTTTCTGCCCAAAATAAATGCCAGACCCCTTTACAGGTGGAAAACGAATCCCACAGACTCACAGGATGGTTGAGGCTAGAAGGCACCTCTGGAGATTGTCCAATGTCCAGCTCAAGCAAGGTCAAGCAAAGCAGGTTGTCTTGCCAGGTTTTGAATGTTGAGTTTCTCGTACTGGGAAGCCGCGCCCTGGGCACCCAGATGTGCCAAGTGGAAAGGATCACCTCCTTGCTGGCACTGACCTGCTGGCAGTGCTCTTCCAGAGGCAGTCCTGGATGCTGTTGGCCTTCTGTGCTGCTGACTCATGTTCGACCTGCTGTCAGCCAGGAGCCCCAGGACCTTCTCTGCAAAGCTGCTTCCCAGTCTCTGGGCCACCAACAGTCCAGGGGCAGGGCTGTGCATTTCCCCTTGCTCACCTTCCTTAGCTTCCTGTCAGCGTGTTCCTCCAGCCTCTCGAGGTCTCTGAACAGCAGCATCACTAGGCAGTGTTATCAACCACTCCCCCAAATCTCCTGTCACCTTCCAACTCGCTGAATGTGCGCTCTGCTGCATCACTGACGTCATTTCATCAAGGCATTAGTCAGTACTGACCTCATGCAACCCCTCTGACTCACATCCTGAACTTCTCCATCTCATGGTTGCTGCAGCCAAGGATGTAACTGATCTTCACACTACCCACATTTCTTCAGGTATCAGGTCCAGCAGATCATCTTTGTTAGTTCCTTGATCACCAGTGAGGCAACCAGGAAGAGTTCTGTGATGATCAGCAAGCCCAGGAAGATAAAGGCTCATTCCTGAAGAAGTACCTCAACCACCAGGGTGGTCAGGCCAACCAGCTTTTCCACTATGGAACAGACAAACACCTTTTCCCAGCCATGCTTAGGAAATACTTGATCCTGGAAACAGCTGTGGAAAACAGCTGCTGCTGTCCAGTTTTAAATCATCATTTTGACTGGCAGTTGTGTGTGAGGATGTCACAGAGCACAGAAAATGTTGGCTGGGAAGCTTTGTTGCAGCTAGAGGTAAGAAACTCTCAAAGAAATGAACAGTCCAATTCCACAGCACAGTCACAACAGGCAGGTTAACAGTGGAGTGGAAAAGCTCTCCTCCTCCATGGCCAGGAGGCCACCCAAACCAGAGCAGTGACGAACTGGGGGCAATGGCTGGAGCAGATGAAATAGAACTCAAGAGCACTTCTAGACAGTGAACTGACCTCCACAGAAAGCAGGACAAGAAGCTCCTCTTAGTTCTCTCCAAGTACCCTGATTCTCAGTGCTCTGGTTGCTTCTTATCTGCTTTTGCTGAAAGGCACTCAAATGGCAGTGGCACACACAGCTCCCTCTCCTTCTGCTCCCTGCCCTGGCCAAAAATTTCTCACCACTGTTTAAACCCCCCATCTTTCTATTCCAGCCTCCTCCCAGACACATCTGTTGATCTCTTCCTTCCAGCATGCCCCTGTCATCTCCTTTCTCCATCCTGCTGTACACTCTAAGAGGGTCCCAGGTCTGAAACAACTACATCATTCTCAGAGAACAAGTGAGACAGCATTTCATGAGAAGAGGAGATGGGAGAAAAAAGTCTTAAGACCATTTCAGAAGTCCAGAGTTCTCAAAAGTCCAGCTCTGGATTAATCATCCTGTTTCTCCTGAAGGGTCACTTGATATCAATAATATTGTTAAGCAGCAAATTCCCTTTAATTTTGCTAATGGTAGGGAATTCCATAGCATGGAAGAGAACACATTGTTCATTTCCTTCTGAAAGGGTGGGCTAGGATTTGCTCTGAAAAGAAAGTATCGAGGTATAAAACTGCCAGTGTGGTTCTCTCCTCCCACAGCACTTGGCCTGGAGCTGCGAGGGCTCTCTGTGTTCTCAGCCACTGAGCTGGAGGAGTCTGGAGAGGATCTTGTACTTCTCACATTGGTTCTGTTGGTTCTTGAACATACAGAAAGGTCTCTGACCTCCCAGTTCTCCACATTTCTTGTCCAAACAGCATTCCCAATAGTGTCCATCTTCTTGGAGCAAGATTCAGATGGGGAACTAACAGCCTAGCTCGATGCTTTGCTTTGCAAGCAAGGTCAGGCAATGCAATAGAGCTCCTTAATTTCCTGTTCAACCCACGCTCCCAAGACCAACAAGAAAAACTTGCATTCAGAGTATCCCAGCCACGTGGGTAAGACAGTAGGTAAAGAAGGAACTGACTACTCTTGCTCTGTACTTGGAGGAAACAGTCACAAGAGAAATACAAAAAATTTTTGCTCATTTGCACCATCTGTCCTAAATAAACAGGTCTGATCAGAGGCCTGCCTGAGCTTCCTCCTTCCCAGTTCTCAGGAGGCAGCCAAAAGTCCACGAATAAGCACAAGAGAGAGGATAACCCTGTAAAACTGAAATAGTTTGACCTGCTATGCTAAACACAAATAAACACAGTTAATTTAGCATAGAAGTTGCTGATGTGTTTTCCTTACCAGAACAATGTTATCACCACAGAAAATGACAACTGAGGACACACCTATAGCACTATAAAAGCATCCTCCATCCTCCATTATCACGATGCCACACCAGGCAAATACACTGCTTACCTTATATCCAACTCAATGTCTCTATACAACTTGAAACATAGATTTAAGTTGCATTTTCTTAATTAGAAGCAATCTGTGTTCAGGATACACCTCATTAGCTGGTGTGCTCCCAGCTGAGCTAACTTACTTTAGATAACTTGCAATATAATCCCACATCAAACCCAGCTCTTTGGTGAAAGGACTCTCAAATTGTTTGTAACATTCTACCTTTCCCTGCAGAGTTAAGACACACATGGTTTTATTGCAACAACACAGAGAACACTGGAGTCATAGATAAACCATTTATGTACGAACTTCCTTCAACTCTAAAACTCCACCCCTCCTGATTCTTTGATTTTAATCTTCCTCTGGAAAAACCATTCAATAGGTGACAGACATCTTGAGACAGCTTTTCTTTGTGAACTTGTCAGCACATGCCTTCTTGTACGATTTCATTCCTTTTAACTATGAAAATCCATACCAAAACGCTTTATTTGGTTAAGTAACTCACTGAATAATTGCTGTAGGTCAGCAAAGCCACTTGCTGAAATACCTGTCAGCTCACAGCAGCAGGTCACAGGGACTCCATTAGGGCAGTGCTATCAGTTATTGCCATCAGTGTTTATCCCTGAGCACAGCTGTGCATGTGGGCAGGCTCTGGAGAGCACACAGCACTGGGGACTGGAAATCCAGGACACAGCTTCTAAGACAACAGAAGTACAAATAATGTTGCATATCTGATTAACAGGAGAAAAGAGACTGAATCTCTGCTCTTTGTCGTGTTAGTTTTATACTTTATGAACTGTGTCACTATGCCAACACATTTATGTATTGCAGTGTACTCAGATACAATTAAAAAGACATATGAAGGTTATATTTTGAAATTTTATTAAAGTAAGAATGATGCTGAAGAAGTCAGATGATTGATTGTGTGTGACAATAGCACGCCTCGGGTAATTACAGAAGAGATGGTGTGAACTAAACATGCTTTAAATACACTAAAATGACCCCTTCCACCCCAGCAGCCACGTAGACACAACTGTTTCCCAAGCACAACTTAAAGAAGCTTTAGGGCTACTCTAAGCTATGCCTTGGTTCTTGCATCTTCAGACCTGGCAGGTCTGACCTGTCCAATAGAAGAACATGTGATTTGTCTGTGCTCCTCCATTCACCTCCACAACATGCTCTGCTCGAGGAAAGCTTTTCAATCTTCTGAAGACCCTGAAGAAGGGGTGATACCACTCTGTGGAAAACAGCTTTTCTATCTAGAAAGGAAGAAAACGCATGTTAAAAAGAAATACAAGTGTCACTTTGCTCATGAGCAATTACTGTTACTTGTAGCAATCAACATGTATGTTGCTTCTTCAAGGAATTAATGAAAACTCTGAAGAGTGTCTGAACAGCTTCACTGGAGAAAGGAGGAGAGATCTGCAGTTTTAACAGCAACTGTACCACTGTTAAACTGGTCCCCACGAGACCAAGGGACTGCAGAAGGACAAAGAACCACATTATGCTACCAATGTGAAAGGTAATGTGCCTTTATTGCCCAAAAGGCAGCGTGCAAATCAGGGCTGGTAGCTGTGCTATACACCTTATTAATGGTGCAAGCTGTGCTTTATCTGACATGCACAGAGGGCACCATGAGGACAACCTCCTGCAGAAATTCGGATGAAAAATACAAACTAATGGCCTGGAATGGTGAGACCAAAATTGACGGAGTGGGCAGCCAGAGAGAGGGTCAGTCATGCCACTTCAGCTGGCTCAGCAGCCTGACAGTCAGTGGAGTAAGAGTGTTCTGCTGAAAAATTAACCCCATCTTTCACAAATGTAGGCTGTAATTCCACAAACAATTCAATATCAAAGAATTACTAATCCCAAAATGAAACATCCTATTTGCCTGTACCAGCACAGAATCTGGTAGAACAGATGGTAAAGCAGTAAATAAAAAAAAAAAAAATCACACAAACACAAAAAGTGTAAATATGACTTCCATTCCATCAGTTTGAAAAGGAGCTATTATTTATATTTTAAAAGTATTTAAATACAGCAGGGTCAACAGACAGAATTCAGTCCTGACCCAGCTGTGGAAACACTGGAAGGTAACTAAAAACCCTCAGGTCCTGGCATAAGCAGTATGGACAAACCAGTCTGTGATATTTGGAATCCTTTTCTGCCCATCAGTGTGAAATGATAATTAATTCCTGATGCTGGCAACAGAGCAAGTGTTGCTCTGGAAGCTGTGAGAGTAGCTCTGTGACACAGCGAGGATGTTCTCTAGAACAGCAGACTTTCTCTGTCCTCCCTGACACAGAAGTTCCTGATGGGGCTGTAAAGACTGAGCAGGACTGAGACACAAGAGCTGGGATGGAAGATATCTCCCCCTCAGAGCTATATGCTTGGTGGATTTGGGTAGAGAAGGCAATACTAGTCAAACTGTTTTCAAACCTTGAACTCTTCTTCAGAAACAGGAGAGGAAAGAAAAAAGTAATTTAAACAACTCCCAAGCTTGCTGCTCGTGTGTGATGTCAAAATCCAGAGTACTGGGTGTCATTTCCCTGCTGATGCTACAATCCACCTCTGCCTGTGATGACCTGCAAACTCTTTTCAAGAATTCCTCTATTTTTCTTTTTTTTTCTTCCTGATGGCCTGCTGTTTTTCTCCTCCCCCCATCAGCAAGTGGAATGAAGCAAGTTTATTAAAGACACTGCTCCATTTTGGCACATTTCATATCATCAGTGTCTGCTTTACAAAAGGAAAGTGACAAAAAGAGACTTTTTGGCTCACCTTGATTCTCGTGACCTGTTTTTTTTTTACAGTTGTTTTTTTTTTAATCCTTTTTAAGGGAATGACACATCATTTTGATCCTTACTGCATCTTTCCTGTGAATCCTAGAGTATTTCATTATCTGTGGAAAGAAGTAAAGTACTTTACCTTGACTATACATAAATCATTAGGATTCCAAATATCTACATATCTATATTCATATGCTGTGTATTGAACGACTACTGACAAAAGCAATGGGATAACATTTTTCTTTAAAGAACACTGTGAACATGAGGTGTATTGACAAGCCACCATCAGGTGTATTTACAAGTACAGTGTTTTGCAAATGGAATTTGGAGATGACCCTTATTAATAAATTTCTGCTGTAATCAATAACCAGCACTGCTGAGCTTTAAAATCCAGCCTGCACTGTGAAGCCACTGCTGTGTTTGTAGAATGAAGCAAACACCAAAAGAAAGCACTACTTACAGAGAGGCTGTCCAGGGGTGGAGAGCAGAACCTGAAGACAGAAATCTTCCCCGTGTGCTGATGGGCTTCCTCTCTTCTCCTTTAGGTTGACAGAACAGGAGTGTAATCTCAAACTCTTGCTGATTTAAGCTGCCTGATTTGATTTCTTTTTACTGTGGCTGGCTGTCTTGAAATTATGTGTCTATATCCTTGCTCAAATTTGCTCAACGTTAGCATAGGATGTCAGAGAGCTCTCGCTTACGGGAATGAGTCTCTCTCTTAGCAGCTACAGGATGAAACCAGTGTGAAGTAGGTATGTCCTGGAGATTAAGCACTGAGCTGGTCTTCAGTGAACAAAGGACCGAGCAACAGCATGACCTGGTGATGTATCATCAAAAGGCCTGAGAGAATAAATGGAAATTTTAATACAATTTATGCCCCACTTGACTTTCAACGTGTGTATGAAAAGCCTTCCAGGTCTTCTGTGTTAAAGGACACGTGAGTAACTTCAAAGCAGTTCTGGTTTTTGCTCTGGAAAACGCTGATGGTCATTTTCAACAACAGTGTCAAAAGCCTGAAAAATAATGATGGATTCAAAATGCCATTCGTTAGAACAAAACTCTTTAGATGTGGAGATGTTCTGTACCTGAGAAATCAGAGAAAGAAAATTTAAAATCTACTTAGCAGCCAAACAGCACAAAAATTACGTGTCCTCTGTTGTGAGTTACTCGTTGTATTTACACTGTAGATTGCCGGCCTCAGTACTTCCATAGAAAATGAACATGAGAAAAGGTGGTAAAATAAGAAAGAAATGAGACAAAGCGAGGCAAGACGCAGAGGAAACAGGAATTAATTGAGGAGAAAAGACTGCCGAGGTCTGGCCATTTGCTGGGTGAAGGCACAGGGGTTAAGGTGCATTTTCTTTTCAAAGCAGGCACTGCACTTCCACAAGTCAGGTAAGTGGGGAGCCAGCAGAGAGCAGAGAGTAACCTAGGAAAGTGGATGCCAATACAAATCTCAAAGAGAAAAAGAATGCAACAGCTGGATACTCTGCATTCCTCTTAGTTCCCTCCCTCCACATAAAATATCACAACTGAATCAAACAGAACAAATAGGATAACGAATGTTTAGCCAGCAATATTTCCAAAGTGACTGAAAACACCTGGAAGTCTTTGATAATGAAGAATTGTATGACTGGTTTTTACCTAGAAAAAGCCAAACCTACTGATACATCGCCCTTAATACCAGAGAATCTGCTGGTTATTCTAACACACATTCTATGTTTATAGGATTAGTCTAGTCAATGCTACAGAAACCTTGTACACTCAGGCCTGAAAGAAAAAAAAAAAGGAACAGTCAGAGGTGGTTCTTCAAAAGGATCAAACATCTGGCAAAAAATATTGCCAGCTACCTTTTCATGCACCTGTGAACATCACCAGTCCTCCCTCATGAAAGATTTCAATATTAACCAGCCCTTTTTTTCAGAAGGGAACTTGGTGACAGAAACAGAGAATTTTGTGAGCTGAATACCTTGTTATGGCTCAGAGCTGCCACGAGAAAGAACTGCAATGTGCTTTTAAGTTCTAGGAGCTCCAATTCTGTCTATGGCAGTGCTAAAGAATTATGGACAACTGTAAATTGAAAGGCATGGCTGGAAGCCACCACGTTTAACTTTCTGCTTCAAGCAGGGCTAATCTCAAAACTACATCAGGTTGCTCAGGACATCATCCAGCCACATTCCAAAAGTCTCAAAGGATGGAGTCCCCACAACCTCTCCAGGTGCAGCCTCCGAGTTCTGCCACTCTGTTGGTGAAGAATTTTTTACCTTACACTGCAGGTGGAGTTTTTCTTGTTGCAGCTTGTGCCCCTTGCCTTTTGCTCCCTTTTCTGTTCCTTCCCCTCCCAGAAGAGTGTGCCTCTGTCCTCTCTCTAATATCTCCTCAGGTAGAAGGCTGCTATTAGATGCCTCCTCCCCATCTTCCTCCTCCTCACCGGGCTGACCAAGCCCAGTTCCCCTGGTTTCATCTTGCTTACAGGGATATAAATGTCCAAAGAATCAAGAAGGTTTGTGATGTTAATGCTGCCAGGACAGAAAACAGTAAATCTCCAGTGAGGACACTGCTTTGAACACAATGACCAGCAGATAAATTGTCGGCTCAAAGCTCTGCATTCCCCCAAACAGGCCTGTCATGATCACTGGCTGTCTGTAAGCTCCAAAATTAGCTACTCCAATCAAAATTTTCCCCTTGAGATCCCTGCTGAATATTCACATTCGTCAGCCTAGACAGCATTTGGCTGTCCTGAAAAAGCTGCTCAGGTTCCTGAACATATGCCATGTCCAGATGGTGATTCCAGGAGTGCTTGCTCTGCTGTTCAGGTAGATGTCCACTGAAACAATGCTAGTCCTTGTGATAGAATCACAGGGAAAAAGCTGTCCAGTTCCTCTCCTCTGTGGCTGACAGAACCTTCCTAAAGGTGGTTCAGATCCTTTTCCTCCAGGGATTCTGCAGAAGCTCCTGCACTGAATTAGTACCGAATTAGCACTGAATTAACACTGAAGGTGACCTGTGAAATCTCATCTCCCGTACTGGTTCTGGCAGTGTCTTGCAAACGCTGGCACTATTTTTGGTTGGCTTTCTCTCAGAAGCCCTGAACAGGAAGCTTTCCAAAGAAACCTCTGCGGGAACCCACTGGGATCCGCGGGGGACATACTCACTTGTAACAATTAAAAAATTTGTTTACTGGCTGTTAGCAAAGCTCAGCATTTCTTGCCAACATCTAAAAAGCTGCCACAGTGGTCATCTTACATTTACAGAGAGAACCTGGTACGGGTGTGGAAGAGAGGCACTCAGAGATGAACCCTGTGATCTGTACAATGACCACACGATGGGAAGTTGAGCCACACTGGAGTTGGTACAGAAATAACTCACCAGCTGCAGGTGTTTCCCGAAGGAGCTGAAGTGGTGCTGGGGGCACACTCCCACCTACAATGCTACATGACAACAGACGACAGGGAGGATCTTAGAGGCCAACCCTGGGCATGGTGAAAGAAATAAAACCTGGTGATCCCTGGCAGAGTACGGATACCCCAGGTCTTACCTCACTTTAGTATTAAAAAGATTCTCTAATCTACCTGCAGAGGGTTGGCAGACACCACAGATTTAGTGGTATGGTGTTAGTGACATGTGTAACAGCAACATATTTTTGCTTTTGAAACACCAGGAGGGAGATTTGCCTGGGATTATTATTAATACTATTTGTAATGTTAACTGGAGATAAAAGTTTACTTTCCGTAATTAGCCTGGATTAAACAAATGTTTGAGTTGTCAGAGGTGTGTAAGAGCTGTTATGTGTCATGTGGACATTTAAACTGACAGAACGAACTTTCAGTCACTCAGGATTCCCTTTCAACTTGTTTTTGGAATTACATACATCTATAATTATTAATTCCATATAAAGGCTAGGAAATACTTGATTTGGCCAGTTAACAATGGATTTCATGCATTGCCTCTATGCTTGAGCCAAGTTAGGTGCCAAGGGAGAGAGATCCCAGCACTGCCAAGTCTGTTCACCCCCTTTCAGGCTTCTGCTGCCTGAGCAATGTGTCAGTGTCGTGGGTCTCAAGATGATGGGCAGTTCAAAGCCTGTTTGGCTGTTTCTATAGCACATTTAAGGTAAAAAATGCCCCAAACTTCAAGAAAGGAGAGGAAAGTCTGGTGTCCCTTCTGATAAAGCCAGCGGTTGGGACACGGAGCCTGCGCTGACACGTGCAGGTGACCAAACGCTGTGTCTGAGCTGCCAAGAGGGGCCTCAGCTCCTGCTGAAAGACAGGGATCCAAACACGGCTTCATCTGCCTCCATGGGCCAGGCACCAAAGCCTAACAAATCCGAGGCCAGCTAAAGGCCAAGAGCTGCTTTCATTCCTATGGAAGAGCACCTTCCAGGAAAAACACGAGGTAAGTCCCCATCACTGTGACCATGCCAGCTGCTCCTCATGTATGGTTGTGTAGATGATTTATCTCTAAAATGTAAAAAACACACTCCCCCTCTTTTTCAGTTGCATCTTGTTTGCCACATCACTTCTCTGATCTGCCTTGGTTCCTCCAAATTCCAATGTTCTGCTTCATGCTTCCAGCTGCTCCCATCAACATTATCACCGGAAAACAAATTAATTCTGTATCCCATGATCCCAGTTAATAAGAGCTGCTCCAGGAGTTCAAGCTCCTCTCTGGTTTTGCCTACCCTTACCATATGATTATCTAAATTAATCTTCCACAACTTGCTTATGAGAATGCCAGAGAAGGCAGTACAATTATGAAGATAAACCAGCAATTGAAAGTACAGTCTTACTTGGCTAAAGAAACTGAATGCCTGAGTGAAACTGTAACTAATATCCAGGGGGAAGGAAACTTTGAATTCACTTTGAAAGCTCATGCAGGAATCATTCTTCACAGCAGAAGAAAACAGAAGGGTTGGTGCATGTGCCCCTATTACCAAGGGTTCCAGAGGACAACCAACGGCATCACAGCTATTATGATTACACCAGTAATTTTAAGGGACATGGTAGTGGCCATGCTGTCCACAAGGGCAAAATCAGTATAATAATGACAATGCAAAATGATAATGAGCATATAAATCCCAACTAACTATCCCCTAGCTGGGATGATAAAGTTACCAATAACCCCAGCGGATTACCACAAGGCATCTTTACAAGACAGAAGATTTCATCAACAGGATACATCACATTCTCTGTGTACAAACTTGAGATGGCTGTTCGCATAGAAAAATCTGCTCAAATCCTTCTTATTTTTCCTGAGTGGCTGAAATTTCATGTGAAACATTTCACTTTTATCACATAATTTGTACTGCTAGTGAAGACTGCAAAGCAGCTCTTCTGTGGGGTGACAGCTGCTTCCTAACAGACGGACTGGACCGCTGCAGGTCCGCAACACAGCGTAACAAATGCAGACCCACCAAAGCAAAGCTTCAGACCAGACTGGAACAATTGTAACAAAACTATATGGGTAAAAGGTCAGCCAAATATTCTAAGGATTTATGGCACCAGTTTCAGCATTCTGCTCTGTTGACAGGAGATTTACCTTCACAATTGTGAGGCTGAGAGAGCTCCGAGGCAGATTGCTCAAATTTTCCCTTCAACTAATACACATTCTTGTCAGGAACGGAACATTCTACACTGTCATATTTTGTGGGTTGATGTAAAGATATCATTGTTACTTCAATCTTATTTCAAGATTCTTATAATCATTGAACAGATACTGAATGGCCAAACCAGTTCTTCTTTTGCACGTGCATAAATGAGAGCTTTGCTAATGATTTACTGGTAGGGCTTTTTCATTCTTCCACTGAAGCTTATTCAGTTCCAGACTGGTCAACCCTGTTGCCACAAAAACATATCCTAGTGACAAGCAAGACCACGTTTGAAGAAATACTTCCTATTAAACAGGTGACACTGTCCCCACTAATACCTTATTTTCAACGAAAATTGGCAGTGAACTGAGCAGGAAACCTCTGACCAAGAAGAAACTCTTCAAGTCCTGCTAAAAGCATTTCAAATAGAACACATCAGAGGTGAGAACCTGAAACTAGTGAGTGCTCCAGTGACAAGGAATAGTAAACCAGAAGGAAACCCATTCCTAAAGAGGCCTGGATCATCCAGTGAGGAAGCAGGACATCTTCACAACTGCACACCAAATATAAGGATGCAGGCAAACCCAAATTCCTCACACAACACGTCTATAATGCTCTGACTACAGCCTTACCCCTGCCACCCTCAAAATATCAAATTCCCCTTCCACCACCACCATTTCCCCCATATGGAAGGGACAAATACAACCCCACCATTCTCAGCATCCTCACTGGCGACTTTTTAGAAGACCCTGTGCAGCCCAGTCTGTGCAGCACAGTTATCTGAAAGCAAATACAGAGGTGACATCCTCTGAAAGGGAAATCTAAATTCTTCTAGCAATTCTTACACAAAATGCACACCAGCCCCTCAAATACCAATTCATGCGCTTTGAGGACACCATCCATGACAATCACTCAGCACAGCAGAGAACTACATAACGTTTTTGAAAGAGCCACATGGATAAAAATAGCTTTTATAAAAAGAGAGACCCTCTACTCATTGTACGCATTGTTCTCAAACACCATCCTAAAAACTGCATCCAAAAAAATCCTCAAAGAAGTGATCATCTATGGTAGAACATCCTACCAAAGGATGGAAAATCTTCTACAGAGCCATCCCTGCCAGTCTTTCAAGCTAGCTCCCAACCTTGCTAAGCTCATCTCAGAAGGAAGCCTTTTGTGCAGAAAATGAGAATAGAAAAAAACAAGTGCAACTTGTCAAAACCTTCCCTTCCACCTTCCTTTAAGGACCTTCTACCCCAGACACCACCACTCACAGGTCTCATAAGTGGGCTTTCCTGGGAAGTCCTATCCAATACCTGGGCCTCCCACACTCCCAGAGCTGAGCTCAAATAACTACTGAGACCAGACTGAAGTGGCACAGAGCACTGACACACACAAACACACCTTGCTGCTGCAGCTCTCACAAGGTAACCACTCAGTCTCTGACTGTCTGTCACTCCCGATCCTGGAGGGAGCCCTCCAGCCACAAACCCAGGAATAAAAATTCCTAACATTTCAAGACAGCAAAACACTGCTTCTCTGTCACACTATAATCTCCCACAGTTTCCACACCCTCCCCTTCTCCACACCCCACCTCTCTCTTTCTCAGCCTACACCTCCTCCAGCCATTTACACACGCCAGGAAACACTACTTCTCTTTTCAAAGACAAGTATCGTATCTTTTCTGCTTTCCTACAACTTAGCACTCCTTCGCTGAACCTGGCAGCTCTACTTCCTGTCAGAGATGATCTGATACCGACTCACAGCTCAGAGGGATTCTCCCCACTTGCAATCCAGTCTGAAAGCAAGCTGTCACCTTTAGGCCAGGCCTGAAGGTGGCTTGTGTGCCCGAAAGCTTTTCTTCTTTTCAGACAACACTGTTTGGTCTCATGAAAGACATCACCTCTGCATATGTCCTTAGGCATCATGGGCACAACAACACTGCTGTTTTTATAAAGTTTAAAAATCAAGACATATTTACAGTCCAAGTAAACTTTTAATCCTTATCAAAATATCGAAACGTGATTTTGAATCCCTAAAGGCTTAAAGACACGTCATTCTTCCCAAACCACCAGGACTGTGGAAATTGGAGAGATATTCTGTGAGGCCACTGTGAAATTCTGATTATCAGCCTAAACTTTTTACAAGGCATCACTATCTTCAATCAAAGTTTTGAAAATAGAACAGAAAGGGCTCATTGCCTTCAGAGAGTAAGATAAAGCTAGAAAGATGCAGAAACTCTTCATGCTTAGTAAGATAAAAACAGCTGTCCCAATCATCAATCTCCCTTTACCAATCAGCCAGCCCCAACCTCTGACAGGATGAGGAATTCCAGAGTGTGAGAAAACAAATATGGATCAATACAACTTGACATTAAAATGTCTTCACCCTCAACTTTCTATTCACCATTACAACTAACTCTAATTGCCCTTGGTAAGTATTCCATTTGATACAATTTCAACACTCTTTTGTTCATCTTTTCCCTCCCAGAGTTGTGGTTTTTGTAGCAATTAAGGCCCAAATCTTGAGAGAGGTAAGAAGCCAGCAGACAAACTCTTCTGTTCACTCCTACAATTCACACCATGCACAGCCACAAAAAAACTAATAATACTCTTTTACCATTTAAGATAGAATCCATGTTCAGAAAGCATCTGAACCACTGTATGGGAGGTGAAAGCTCCACCAAGCAAATACTTTGTAGTTGAAAGCCATTCAATGTGTCTGCATCCAACTTATCCTTGCTGGGAAAGATGACCTGCACTCTTACCATCATGATTAGAATTTCCCAGGGTCCATGGCTCATCTGAGTCAAAGTGAGTGTCTCCTCCAATTCCTGGTCCAGGAAAGTAAGCATGAGCCAGGAATCCACCTTCTCCATCAAATGGAGAACTGTCTCCATGGAAACCAGAAGCAAAAAATATCATAATATCTGCCTCCTTTCTGTCATTTTTAATTTCATGGTAAGGGACCTCTTCAAAGGTAAGTGGTGTCACTCTCTGCCAAACATCAAAGGCCTGACGAATGGCTCTCCTTGTATCAATCTCGCCAACCTTGGGGGTGTAGTTGTGTACACTGTGGGAATGAGAAAGAAGGGATGTTTCAATTTGCAGAATACATTTGAGACTTATCAATATATAACCACACCGTTTCAACTTCCAAAGGGAAGTTTTTTGCAGACACTACTCTGTGCATGCAAAGTTTTGCTGTTACAAAGAAAGTTACGAACAGAGCTACCACCCCGATCTGAAGTCTACATTTATTAAAAAGAATCTTCATAATGCTTTGTTTGATTTTGGATCACTTTCTAAAAACCTGGCAACCTTTCCAATCTGGGTGTAGACAGCTGAGTAACTTTTTTAAGAAATGTAAATTACTTCAGATTTTGTCTGAAGTTATGCTAAGATGGAATCCACTACATGAAAAAAAACCTCACCACTAAAATAGGTTTTGAGAAACAAACTTCCAGTAAACTACACAACCTTACTTATATGACCTGCTTCATTCCCCAAACTACTTAAAATATTTTAGAGCTCATAAGAGTGATGGATCTGCCAGTTTTGTGCAGGCCAGTCCATGACAGCTAAAGATACAGAGTCTGGGGAGAGTAAGGGGCATTTAACTGCATATAAATGTCCCATAATTCTCAACTTTATGTTAAAAATGCTGTTCATGAGGTGTTTTGTGCATGTGTATATAATAGCCTCATGATCTATTAAATGTGACTTAGGGATTGTGAAGTACCTATGTCATGGGAACAATTTTCAGTTTTCAATGAAGCTGGCCCAATTTAATGTATACACACTGTAACACATTCAGTGGTGAATAAAGACACTCATCACTTGAATGCACACTACAAATACTGAAATTGGAAAGATAAACAACTACTGGTTTGACAAGGGCAGCAGAGCAGCCATCTGCCAATCTGCTTCTCTTGCTCTTGCATATGCTTAAGACATATTTTATTTATATGATTCCATACCACTTCTCCCTAAGGTCCAGAAAAGGTTAGAAGAAGAATCTGACTCTCAGACCTTTGCATACAGAAGGTGTCCCTTTACAATTTGAGTTAAAGTAATGATTATTGGTGGAAGCTTTGAACAAGTCCCCAGACCAAGTCCCCCCTCCCAGTCTCTGCAGTCCCTCACTGTTACTTGAAGCATCGTCCTCCTTTCTCAGAATTCTTGGCAGAAGTGACAGAGTGCCCCAGTCCCTGATCCTCCTTCCCTTCACACCATCATGTCCTTTCCTACACATTCTGGCACTTTCCCCACGCTGGTCACTCACATTTCTACCTCTTCACCACAGACTTTCTTTCTGTCTCAGTCTTACCCAGATCTTCTCCTTAATGACTACATCCCTAATTTTCACCTCTTTGCAATCTCCCTTCTCCCTCCAAAATATTTAAAAGGCTGTAATTTCAACTAGAGGGTGGGTTAATTTTATTTTGAAGTGACATACTTATTGCCAGAAACCTCCACTGGCCATCTTGCAGCAGCTGCCTTTCAAAAGCTCATGGCCTGACTGACTCAGAACACGTCTTTGGGAAACAATTGCAGATCCCCTCTACAACACTCTCTTGGCACCCAGAGTTCACTCCAGCTGGCCTAACCTCAGCTGGCCTAAGCCTGGACAAAAGCAAGAGCTCTACTACAGGAGCAAAAGCAAAACCTCTGCAAAAATAGATGTTGCAAATCAGTAGAAGGAGAAAGCATCTCGTCCCCAAACAGTGATGCTCCTCCTGCTTTAACCGTTTGTTAAAGGTGACACACGATCTAAAGGCTAGAGCCTTAGACAGAAAGAAAGGGCCTTTTACTAAGATTTTCCTGCCCAAAATACACAACTGATGGCTGGGATTTAGGTGCCTTTACTGATCAGTTATTTTCTAATTGGTAAGAGACTCTTCAGTTGCTCCAGTGCTCTGATAGTATTCCCCTCCACCACATTCTGAGAATGAAAGCCTGGATTAGATATTACAGGGAGGATCCAGTTTCAATTCAAAAGTACTTACAAATTCTGCATGACAAACAAGTACAGACCATTTTTTCCCCACCAGAAAGGGGGAGGGAGGGGGCTGTACCTGTAGGTTATGTGCTTCTGTCTCCACTTCTGGCCAGTGAGCGCATACCGCTTTTTCCTCCGGCTGCGACGTAGGTGGGGATGATCCGGAACTCCACATCGAGGCTTCTTCATCCACCTGCAAGTAAAGTGAAAAAAACAAGCAAGCTACACAAAGAGCTTGGAAAAGAGATTCCAAAGAACTCAGGGGGTGACTGGAAGACCTCTGAGAGATGGCCAGTGCTGACCCCAAGAAGGGTTCAGTCCTCCCTCTGTCAGGTCTATCCTCTTTGCACAGGGCTGTGCACTCCACCTCTGCTGGCAATCCACACACCTCAGCACAACAAAACCACTTCATTTTTCCTTTTGGAAACACAGATTCCAGATCAGGTAGTCCCTATGCTTGACAAGAGCTTAATGATGACAATGCCACAAGAGACCCAAATCAAAATCACAGGTGGGTGTGCCCTGGGATCAAACTCACCTATCACCTACTGGATCCACTCTCCATTTGGTAAAGTGCTCCTGTGCCACTGAAAAAAAATCCAGGTCATACCCCACTAGGTAAAACTGAGCAAGTGCAAACACAACCCTCCCAGATAATAAGGCTTTCACCTGGAATGACCAGAACAGATCCCTCCAGTCTCTGGGTCACACACACCAAATTCCATTAGGTTCTCCCCAAAATCCCTGACTCTTGATGTCACTCATGATGTAGGAAACTCTAGTCTCTATTGCCAAGTTAACTGGAAGAGCAAAGGATGCTGTCCCTTGCACAGGGATCCAGGCAATATAATCAGAGAAGTCCACTCTCCTTCCCTACCTCCTTTACCTCTGGCCTTGACAGATCTTTTGTTTCCTTCTTGCAACAGCCTGGAGCTGGTCAAACACTGGCAGAGGTTGCCCAGAGAAGTGTCAGGATCTCCATCCTCGGAGATATTCAAAACCCTACTGGAAATGGTCCTGGGCAACCTGCTCTAGATGTCCCTGTTTTAGCAGAGGGTTGGAGTAGATGATCTCAAGACGTTCCTTCCAACCTCAATGATTCTCTGACACAGAATCAAGGAGAAATAGACTGTTCCTCAAAATACACTTGCTCGTGTGGGCACACTCCAGAGAAGCCAGAAGTGGCTTATGGAGGAACAAATCTGTCTGTCACTGCATGTGGCAGCTGGGGAAGGAGACAAGCACAGAGACTGAGGAACTACAGGTACTGGTCTCCACAGGTCCCCAGTCACATCCTTTAAGATTTTGCAGTGCAGCACAGGACACGAGAGCAGAGCCCAGGAGTAACGTGAGCAGCCTCTGGCCACAGCCTCCCTAAGCAGATTGGCACTGCCTCAGCCACTGGAATTCTTCAGGCATTTCATGCATTTGATCCACTCACTCTGATGGCAAAGGCAAGTGTCCACTGTGACACAAAGCCCTTAAGAGCACTTTGCAGGACATGCCACTGCCTCGTTTCACACAAGAAAAGCCTTGTAGCCAGTTCTGGCCCATTTCTCACACAGGACACCAAATTCTCTCCCCCCTCCTCAGTAAGGTTTCTCCCACATCCTTGGCCACCCAGGGGACAACTTTTGGCCTCCAAATGCAGACATTCCTCCATCAGCTGCAGCCAGCCAATGGCAAGTAGTCCATGCTTGTGCCTAAACAACATACATCTTATTCACCAAAAAATATTAGCCCCAGACCTTCAGGAAGGGAGAGTCTTCCATCACCAGTAGACAGTTTACAAGACTTTTTGCCAGGACACCTTTTAAATTAAAACCAACCAGACAGACAGACGCTGTGCCTCACCAGAACATTCTTTCAGAACACACACACCTGCCTCCAATTCAGGCAGCCATGCAGCCCTTTCCTGATTCCACTTCCTATATGTAACTCTGCTTGCTTATAAATTTCAGCACAGTCATCTGTCATTGTCTCCCCACCAAGAACAGAGCAAATGAGAGTTGTTACACACATTGCACTTTACCTGACAAGAACCCAAGCTGTGTATATAAAGCCAGCACAGATCTTCCCCACTTTTATCACCTCACATTTATCAGCACTGTACATCTTTCAGAAATCCAGGCAACCTGTGGAAATCAGATCTGTCTTGCCCACACAACTGCTGCCACCTTCAAAGAAAAGCAGTACATCTACGATTTGCTTTTAGAAATATCAGTTCAACCTGAACACACTTGTGTTTTTCCAAGTGTCCTCTATTTGTGCTCTTTTGCATTGCTTCTAGCACTTTCCTAGAGAGACCTCATGCTTACTGTCACCTGCATTCTCCCAGATATTTCCTGAGTTTTCAGGGTTTTTTTTAATTCCACTCATGATATGATAAAATGTTTTTATCATAACCTTACACAAAGCCATAGTGTGAATCAGGTTTTCACCTCTTGAGCTTCATGGGAACTCCAGTAGTCTGAACATCACCATCATCAGGCCCTGATTACAGTCAGAAAACGACCTTCTGTTTTATCCTTACTAGCACCATCTAGAAGACAAAAAATTACCAGAGCAGTACTACCAAACCAGCCTACATGTGTAGAGAAGTCACCAGGGCTGTCCAGGGCAGTGCTGACACACCAGCAGGACCTTACACCTCAGCATCTGCTTCCTGTAAGAACACCTTGCCAAGTTCCCAACACTTGCCCTATGCCCAGCTGGCCACAGGAATTCACCCCCACACAGTTCAGCCCACTGTTATCAAAGCCAGAACTGCACAGAGACCCCACAGAAAGTGAATTCCCTCCAAAAGTCAAATTCCCTGCCCCTTTACCAGCTCCAGCTACAGGCACAGGGCATGAGGCTGTTCCAGAGGAAGCTGCAATACCGACACCTGGGGCTTCAAGGACTTCTTGAGCCAGAGCTTCCAAGGCAGAGCTACTGAGACTCATGCTGCCCATAGCCAATAACTCCTCTCTCAACCCCATTTCACTTAGGCCTGTCTGAATCCCCACATTCTACCACAGTTTGTTCCAGAGCTCAGCTACTGCCTGCCCGTAACAGAGCCCAGCTACCTGGCTGGAGCTCAGCAGTATCCGAGCTGTCGTCAGCCTGAGCTAATGTCAAGCTGAGAATGTTCATCTGGATCAGTTCCCTGATTCAACTTACTTCCCAGACATACAGGCCCTGGTCTAATCACATGGACCAGGGTACAAATCCAGCCATCTCTGCTCCTTTCAGCAGGGCAGGTCTGTGGCAAAATATTCCCAAAGCTGTAGCTTGCTGCTGTTAATCATCTGTACCTGGGCTTTATGACAGTCATTCTCTGCTGAGCAGTTTGGATAACCCTCTCTATGCTCCAGGGAAAATCATCACATCAGAAACAACCAAAGACAATTACTTGAAGCAAGATTCAGATACTTATGGTTGCTTCCCCACCTCCTTATTTTTTTAAATAGGAACGCCAGTAACACTGGATCATCAAAATTTATACTTCGCACTCTTGAGGCACAGACTATTGCATTCCTCCAGCTGCTTGGCATCAGAAAACAGGCAATTTCCAAAAGCAGTGACACCCAGTTCTTGTCCAGATACAGCTGCTTTCCCCAGCTCAGGCTCCAAGCCCTTCACAAGACTCTCCTAAAGACAGGGAGCTGTCACTCTCAATCCCCTACTCTGGAGCTGGTGGGAGGGGTATCTTTAAATAGCTGTAGTGCACCCCAAGGTGAGAGACCCACACAACAGGCTCAAGACAAAGCACAAGACACTTCCAACACAAGTGAGATAATTTCTTGGTTCCCTTCAAGGCCATGTGATTGACCATGACAAGAACAAATCGCCACTTTTGCTCAGCACCAGCATGCCTTCTCTCCAGCATGCTCCAGGACTATATCCTTGCCGAGCTGCTCAGCAAAACCACAGTTCAGCCCACCAGCTGCAGGCAGACACAAAATCTGCTGAGGCATCATCAGTCGCAGGGTCTGAGGAAGCTGTTTTATGTATTCTCCCTGCTCTCTTTACAGGAAACTACATATCCTCAAGATAGACTCTCTGCTGAATGGACCCTCAACCAACCTTCCTTTTGGGTAGCAAAGAGCATCACCAGTGGTGGTGTTTCTTTCCATCTCCCACTAGCAGCACCTGCATGGTGGCTTCCACATGCTCGGGTACCAATCTTGGAGGAAGAAACAAGCTCCGGATTTGAGGGCATGTGGGAAAGGAGATGAGAACGCCTCCTTAATAAGTGTAAATAGAATACACAGAATATGCAGAATTTGTTGCCTAACAAAGAAACCACAGAAAATAATAACTTTGCATAACTCTGATTCTTAAAGTCACTTTAAAGAGACAGAACTTTGGCATGACACTGATGGAAGTGACAGAAAAATTTGTAACTGCAGTCTCAAAACTCGTAACACAGACTGAAACAACGGCTTAGTAAATGCTTGAGTAACTCAGAGCCCTTGGAAGCAGCCTGCCTTGCCAGCTCTCTTCCTCCTGCTCAGCTTCCACAACCAGGTCTGAGGAAGTGACAGCCCAACACAGCCCAGGCAGATGCCCCTCCAGCTCAAACGACAGGCTCACTGCTAACAGCAATCTGCACCTCTTTTCTCGTTCACGCAATTTCTAGGCAAATTCCACCCTGCCATACAAGACATGGACCCACTGGCTCAGGACAGATGGAGGCAGAGCAACCCAACATTCCTCCAAAGCACACCAGTGTTTGGCTGCAGCTGAGGTCTCAAGCTTTTGGAGACTTTGAGAAGAGAGAACCATCCGGGTTTTTCACTCATCAGCCTTTGGGTGTTCATGCACTGATCAACTCCTGCCCATAAATACAAACTCACTGTAATGTGGGCAACACCTTCCTTTCCTTCAGAAAAACTTTTACTTACTAAAGCAGGGACTCCCCCACAGTTTGCTCCCTTCCCCTGTCAGCCACAAGGCAGCAGAAGCAGCTCCTTAACCTTCCAAACTAGCACCCCAATATCACAGCCCCTTTTTTCCCCATCCCCTTCCAAATCATCAGCATCCCAAATCCAAGCTTTTACACACCAACTGCACACACAGAGCCTTGCTTGATGGCTCTGCTTCAGCGTTCACCTGCAAACCATGTTATTAATGGCAAAGAGATCTCAGATGGAAAATCCTCCCCTTTAAAAAGCCTTTTGTTTCCAACTCATTTGAAAAGCAAACAGGATTTTCTCTGTCCTGCAATGGAGAACAAGACACTCTTCCTGTGAGCTAAAGGAGGGAATGTTACATTCACTGAGGAGGCAGTCCCAGGCCAGGATGATCCCCTCCTGTCCAATTCACTAATTTCTTCTGTTTCTCCCTCTTCTTGCAGTCTCGAAGGCAACCAAACCTCTTTGTTCTTTACATTATTTGGTTACTTTGTGGCCCTTTCTTTTGTGCTGCTGTGTCCCTTCCGCCAGCAGGGCGCCCTGAGAGGAGAGATGAAGAACCAAGCACAGCATGCTCTGAAAGGGTCTGCTAATGTAGCAAGGGCAAGGGACAACTAGGCAGGGCCCAAGCAAGTTCCATTGGGCTTTCTCTTTTTGCTCACCATGACATGCTTTTTTCCCCAGAAAGCCTTAGGAAGACCTCCTCTGCATTCTGCTTTAGTCAGCAGACGCTCCCCAGACCAACAGCAGATGGATCCAGCCACTACACGACACCCAGGAAAGGAGCCACCTCCACACCACCCTTTGCAGCCCACATTGAAGAGAAGACTAAAGAACAAAGTCCCTCCAGCCCTGGTGATTCATGCCAACGCTTCCGAGCTACCAAAACTCTGATCACAAACAACAACACACGGCCAACATACAGCAGAGAACATCTAATGTCCAACAAATGGCAACTATGGGCAGCTAAGCAGCCCTGACTGTTGTCATCAGACTGTAATAACTCACTTCAGTTCAAACTATGGATCTGCACAAACAGCATATATGGAGATACACAAATCCAATTAACTGAGATACAGATTGGAAGCCATTTCTGGAGCCAGAAATTTTAAGCTAAATTCAGACAGAGACAGAAATAAATGAAACCCCTGATGTCCTGCACTTTCAGAAGCTCACAGGATTCACGCTTTGATTGTGCACCAGCAATGGGTATCTGTGTTCAAAGAACAACAGTAACAAGAGCTTCTCCTCACACTCACAAAAAATACTGTTGGCAAAAAGAAAAGTAGAATTGTCCACATGTTTTTGTTAGAGACATCTTTTCATAATCAATACTTCTATGGTACAGTCAGTCAGGCAAATCTATTCCTTTTGTGGACTTCTTGCACCTGGAATAATTACCCAGGAAATACGACAATGCATTAAGAAAGAGAAAGACAAAAGTAGCCTATATTAATCTTACTCAATAGTTGTCTGGTCCAAAACTCCTGTTACCGGGATTCCATAAAACTGTTGCATAGTGGCAACTGCAGACTGCACAGCTTTTCCCGACTGCAAGGCAGACATTTGGCTGTCAGATGGAAGTAAGTAGCCATAAGTTTTTAACCAGCCCTGAAAAAGAAAGAAACAGATGGTAAGATGCCACAGTAAGTGTTCAGCATATCAGTTCAGAACATTTCTGCAAAAGAAAAAGTGACAAACTAGCCCAAAAAATTCAGCCATCTCTCTTTCTTTGGTTAGGTTTGGTAATATCAGCTAATTCCTAGAAAGAGCTGAAGACCCAGCTTAACATGACCTGTCCTGACAGGACAAGGCAGAGCTGCCAATTAAAAATGAGCATCATCCCTACTGAGCAACTGGGGCAGACTTAGGTCTTTGGAGCACCAGAAATGCCCAAGAACCCTCGTTCTTGTTCCAGGGACTTCCTGTGCACCCTGTCCCCTTGCCATCATGAGACTACTCAGTCCTCACAGGAGCAAGCTCCCAAGAGCCCACTGCCCACCTCCCACTGCTGCCTCTGGACCATCATTCCAAGAAAACAGCTTAACTGCCCTGAGAAATCCCTGAAAACACATGTTCAGCTTTGTACCTGCAATGAGCACAGGAGTAATTTTAAAAAAACCAAATGAACCAAAACGAACAAATAAACAACAACAAATAACAACAAACCAAACAAACAAAACCCCCAAACAAAAACAAACAACAACAACAAAAAACACCAACAAAAACAAAAAAACCCAAACCAAAACACAAAAAGAAAATACAACAACAACAACAACAACAAACCTCAGAAAGTTTGAAGACTCTGATTAGCGGATGTTTCCTCTACCAACAGCTAATACCAGCAAACTGTCAGAACAGGAAAACAGCCAACTCTCCTCAAGGAGTTCTGTCCCTTTTCCCTGCCTCCACCCTAAAATGCAGTCTTAGATAAAACCACGTGTCAAACTTGCCAAAATGCTAAGGACAGCATTTTCAAAAACACACATTAATTCAGGATTTTTCCTCTCCTTTCTTCCCCTCCCTCACTTTGATATGAGAAGAAACCAACATATTAAGTAGTAATAATAATAATAATTGTAATAATAGAATAAAAACTTGTTTTCATAAACTTTTCCCTATAACTTTTCATGCACACCCCCTAGTGCTTCATTCTTCTGGTTGATTCAATACTTAGACCAGGATTATTGTGAGACCATCATATATCCCATAAGCTTTTTCCTAATCCATCTGACCCACAGGACAGTCCTCACCACATAAGCACTGATAAATCATCTGCATGCACTGTTCTCCCACTGACAGCATGATCACTCAGGGAAGGGGGAGAGAAGAGGCTTGTTCTCCCTTAACACAACACAGCAGCAAGAAAGGGGCTCAAGTCAGGAGAAGCACAAGTGGGAGAACAATCCCTGTTTCTTTGTGGCAACAAGAAGATGCCAGAAGTCATTAGGGAGAGAGAAGGGCATTGCTTCCAAAGCAGGAGAAAGAATCATAGAAGGGTTGGAAGCCCATCTCATGCCACTCCACTGCCACGAGCAGGGACAACTTCCACTATGGTCTAGTTGGCTGCTCCAAGCCCCATCCAGCCCGGCCTTGGACACTGCCAGGGATGGGGCAGCCACAGCTGCTCTGGACACCCTGTGCCAGGGCCTCCCCACCCTCACATTCCTTCCCAACATCCCACCTAACCCTGCCCTCTGGCAGTGGGAAGCCATTCCCCCTTGCCCTGTCCCTCCATCCCTTGTCCCCAGTCCCTCTCCAGCTCTCCTGGAGCCCCTTTTAGGCCCCGGAAGGGGCTGTGGGGTCTCCTCAGAGCCTCCTCTTCTCCAGGTGAGCACCCCCAGCTCTCCCAGCCTGGCTCCCAGCAGTGGAGCCCCAGCCCTCAGAGCATCTCCGGGGCCTCCTCCGGCCTTGTGCCAGCAGCTCCTCGCTGGTCCCGCGCCGGGAGCCCCAGAGCCGCAGGCAGCGCTCCAGCTGGGGCAGGGAAGCGACACGAGAGCATGGGCTGGACATGCCACAGTTCACCAACCAAGGGCACAAACAGCGCTACTAAACACAGACGTTACCAATGGCTCCAGACAAAGCCAAGCTGCAAAACTGCTCCAAGACCACCCACTACCCCTGCCTTGGCCTCTGACAAGCGCAGCAATGCTGGGACACTCCATTACGACCCACACTAGGTGCCCCTGAGCAGAGAGGGCAGAGCACAGCAACCAAACCAGCTCGGAGTGAGGCTGCCCTCGCGTATCCCCCTTCCCTCCCGGCCGCTCTGGGAGGCGGCAGCGGGAGCGGGGCACCGCGCTACGGCCACCCGGACACTCCGAGAAGCTGCTCCCGGAGACTCACGCTCATGATCACACCGGAGGGGCACCGCTGCTTCTCCGGCCGGTCCCCAACTTGCCGAGGCGCGGCCGGAGGAGCTGTGCCCGCACATCTGAGCTCAGCCCGGCCCTGCGGGAAACGATGAAAGGCTTCTGGAGGAGGAGGAGGAGGAGGAGGCGGAGGAACCGCTGCCTGCCCGGCTTTCCGGCCCATCCCGGGACACCCAGCGCACATCGCGGCCCCGGGACGCCGGTGGCAGCCGCGGCCCCGCCCGGCCCCGCTCGCGGACCTACCCGGCCGGTGCTGGTGTCGGCGGCGGCGCGGAGCAGCGCGCAGAGCAGCGGCAGCAGC
>VZTG01002650.1:445824-471255 GCA_013397845.1 Melanocharis versteri | reverse complement strand
TTCCGAATTGCGGCGGTTTGGGCGCTCCCGGGGCGCTCCTGATGCAACTCCGCGCACGCGGGGCACACCCCCCGTGTCCCCTCGGTCGCGGGCTCGGGCACGGCTCTGGAGACTTCCCGAACGTTTCCAGTTTGGAAACACCCGCGGTTTTTTGCAAAACATCATTCCCGCCAAAAAAAAAGGAGGATCGAGAGTCCTGGATTTCGCTTTTAAGAATAGATGGATATTAATTGGTGCAGGTTCGTTACACCGGAACAGTTTCGACCTTATTGGGAGGCACCTGCTTTTTTTATAGCAATAATTAGGCAGATCTCCAAAGATCTGGGAGCTGTGGGACGTGGGAGCTGTGCTGTAGTTTGTTTCAGCAAGGGCAACAGCAATATAGATATGTTATATATATTTGTGGGCGTATATATATATGTATAAACAGCCCATCAAGCCCATCAGCCTGGGTGTGGCCATTGTAGTTGGACAAGGCTCGTACTGAGCCACCACTGCTGCGTGCAGTAGGAGATCCAGACTTGGAAGCGATTCAGCCTGATAGCTTGGAAGAATTCCCTGTGGAGCTCCTGTCAGTCCCTGAGCTGCGGGGACAGTCTGCTGTGCCTCGTGTGTGGGAATCTGCTCCATTCCTGAAGGCACAGTGTGTGATGGTCACGCTGTTTGCAGAACTCCCTGGTGCTGAGCTCCTTTTAAAAAAATTTCTGTGCGATTTGAGCCCTCGTCTGGTTCAAAGCCGGCAGGGCCATGCTTGTACATTCCTTGGAAGCTTTCGTAATTCCCCTCCAAAACGTCAGCAGCGTGCAGAGGTTAAAACAGAGGTGGGAACAGCGCAAGCGTTGTGACTGCTGGGGAAAGTTTAATGGTTAACTTAGCCAGGCTTCCAGAGCAGGACATTCGGGTTTTGCACAGCAGGGAGCTGGAAAATGAGTTAAAGGGGTCTGCAAGGGTGTAATTCCAACAGAGAGGAGTGGGTGCTTTGCTAATTGTCCCTTGCTAATTATCTTCAGCAGTACTGTTCTGTAGTGGATGTGGTGAACAGCGTGTCTGGGTGCTGAACACAGGGTGATGTGGCAGCTGAGCTTGGAATTGCAGTGATCCCATGGAGGCAGGATCCTGTGAGCAGGAATTACTCTGTGTGTGTGGATGGTTCATCTTTTAGAGATATTAGCCTGCTAGAAACGTGGTGCTGTGTTTGAGACCTTAAATGAGGCTGTTTAAACCTCAAGTAGGGAGATGGGAGGACTTTTAATGTTGACCAGAGTTTTGGTTATAAAAATGTAACTTACTTACAATTATTTGTGACTGCATTTCCTGTCAGTCTAAAAGCGATGTCAGGGTTTCTTTAGTGGTTTTGGAGAGGCTGTTGCTCGTGGAATATTGAACCAATGGCCCAAACTACTCAGTGATGATGAAATGCCCAATCTAACATTTTATTGAACATGGCATTTATGAAAAATGAACCTGCTTGTTTCTATTATATAATCAATAGCACATTAAACCATTTATCATTAATTTGATTTAAAAATGCCGTTTTGGGCCTGTATGTTCCCCTGCCTTCCCAGTCAAATTTAAATTTGATATCCGAGAAAGTACAAGGTAGTAAAAAGAAAAAAGCTAATTGTAGCTGTCCTTAATGTCTTGGGACCAGCAAATTTGGCAGCTCCCCTTTTGCTGTATCATTTCAAAACAATAACATGAAACAGTACAAATGTGCAGAAAAAACATTCTGAGCTGTCCTCAAATCCAAACGGATTCCTGGCATTGAGACACAAGCGAGTGGAAACCCTCCTTGCCACAAGTGGTTAAAAAGATGTTACTTTAAGAAATTACCGTTGAGGACCTTTATTTCCCCAGTGAAAGCTAGGAACCTGTGACAGCTTTGCTTCCTGAAGGGCGTTAAGAGTAAATGGAATTTGTGTCTGTAAATCCAGTCCTGTCTGAGTGCCCCACTCACTGACTGCACTGGGTCCTGACTGTGGCAGCCCCTGGGGACAGCCTGGACCATCAGGTTTTGGTTATTTTACTCTGAGTGTTCCTCCAGGAATGGCTTCCTGTGCCCAGGAAGTGGTTCTTGCCCAGGCAGTTTGGGAACTGGATGGTTGGGCTCTTTCAAGCTCTGCCTGGGGGAGGTTCTGGTTGATTTTAGCAACTGCACTTCTAAGTCGGTGTTAAGCAATCTGCAAGGAATGGGCAGGAACTGCAATGCAAGGGATGAAGCAGGGTGAGGTGACGGAGGGGAGATTACCAGGACTCTCTAGAGTCCAGAAATAACATTGCTGGGAGATGATAATGGAAGAACAGGGGGTTTTTCTCTATTGATTCTGAAAGAGCCATCCATGTCCTTGGAACAAGGCCAGGTGCTGTCTGAGATCCCAGAGTGGTTGCAGTAACGGACAAGGCAGGTTCATTCTTGATGCATTTGGTGGCACACTGTTCTCATGGTTATCTGCCTGTGGCTTTGTGGACAGATGATGCACCTTCCTCCCTTGCCCAACACAGACCCTGCTGGGGAGCAAAATGGGGTACTGGGGAGCACAAGGTGGATGCTGGGATGAGATATAGAGCCATGGGTTTACATTTCTTACCTTTACAGCTGTGGAAAGTCAGTGCTTTTGGATAGTTACAGTGTCCCCTTGAGAGTTAAGATTGAAAAATGAGTAGAATTTGTTGTACATCTCTGGATTTATGTATTTTTATCTGAGGCGACTTTGCTTTTTCTTGCTCTTCTGGTTTGGAGGGGATAGTAATTGCCTAATACAACTAATGTCTGAACACGGATTGCTTAGGTGGTGGGGTTTTTACATAATTTTTTATACCTGGGTATACACTGATGAGATGTTGAGGTCCCTTGTTGCACTTCAGATAGTGTGGACAATGCTAGTGTGCTAATTGAATATTTTATCAACTTATGTAATGAAGCAATAGTCCATTCTTGATTTTGGGCCAAAGTAGTGCAATGTAACAGCTGATGGACTTCCCTTCCAGGGCTGATCTTGAGAGTGGCCTTTTGGAAATGGCGTTGGCTGTCCTTGAGTTCATTTTTGGTGGTTTTCACAGGCCTCCCAGGAGGAGCTGAAGGCCGCGTACCGCAGGCTGTGCATGCTGTACCACCCCGACAAGCACCGCGACCCCGAGCTCAAAACCCAGGCTGAGCGGCTCTTCAACCTTGTCCACCAAGCGTATGAAGGTCAGGGGCACGCTGAGCTTTGCAGGGGGTTTCTGGGAGAGCTGTGTCTTCATGCTTTTTGAAGCTATTTATTATTACAAAATAATAATTAAATTTGCTGATGCTTACCAATGCTGTTTCCTGCTTCTGTACTGTAAGTCAGAGGAGAAATGCCATATATATGCTGCAGGGAATGAGATGTGAAATGTCTGTCTTACCTTCTGCATGTTGTAAATGATCTTCTCATCCCTTTCCTTACTTCTGAAGACCTCTTCCATAGGAGAATAAAGACTGAAAAGCTTCAAGCAGAGAGACAGTTTCATATTGTACTGATGAACTGCTGCATCCCCAGGTTCTGTTCCCTGTCACCTGGCTGTGGTCTCCATTTCTAGCAAGTTCTTCTATATGCTCAGACTGAGAGGAGGACAACTGATTCATAGCAGTTAGAGTTTATTTTTGTGCCAAAGCCCTTTTCAAATACTCTGAATTAAACTGAAATTTACTTAAATCCTAGTGTACAACTTGCACCTGCAGGTGGATTAGAAGCTGGTGAGAGTCATCCGTGTCACAAACCTGGTGCACCCAGTCCTGCAGTCTAAAGAGAAACTAAAGCAAAATGCTGAATAAATATTCCCCAATTCAACCTCAAATATGAGTGAATATTTTTTACCCCCCTAGTATTTTGACTGATAAGCATTTGTTCCTTCCAGTTGGACTTCAGCATGTGTGGGGTGTTTCCTGTTGTCCCTAGGTTAGGTGTTAGGACACGTGGAAGCTTTTGCTGGGAGAGCAGGGAAGGTCTGGCCTTGATGATGTGGAGAGCAAAAACTCATGATGCTTCAGTAATTTCATTTTAGTGTGGTGAGTGGCCTTACATTAGAGGCAGCAGCTTCCGTTTGAATTTTCTGGCTCTGCTTGGCTCTGCCTTGCAATGAACATGGAAACTGGTGCTCGTTTAGTACCAAATGTGAATGTAGTATGTTACAAGCAAAAATTTTGACATCTTGGATATGAGCCACTCCACCTCCTGCCTATTTTCTCTTTCTTCTCTTCCATCTCTTAGTATCGCACAACAAAAGATTCATTTTATCAGAATTCATAAAATGCAATGTCTGCCTGTGACATTTAGCAAGTCCAATAATATTCCACTAGGTCAGACCAAAACTCAATTACCAGTATAAGCCTCTTTTTGCCTTACTATACTCCCCCAGCTCCCTGGGGGCACATCAGTTTCCCCACAGCCACAAGAAATACATGATAATGATAAAGCTGGTCTTGGAACCTGGAGGAGGAAATGGTGAAATATTTATTTTTTCTTACAGAAAGGTGTGTTATAGGAGCTAATGCATTTAAATATGCCCTACCCTTTAGAGAGTCTTCCTAATTCTGTGCCCAGTCTTTTTCTAAAGTAACTGTTCTGCAGTCTCCTGTTGTATTTTGTGTTGTCCATTGCGTTGGGTGACATTTTGGGAGGTTCAGATTCTACACACACTTTTGCCATTACCCCTTAGTTGATGTTTGGCAAGGCCTGAACTGCCTTGTGGAAATTGCTTTGTTGGTGCTTGGCATGTACCACGTGTGGGGACTAGGTGGGGAAGGAGCAGTGGACATGGATGGTGAGGAATATCAAAGGAAGCACCACAGAGCTTTGAAAGCCAGACGGAGCCGGGTGGCATTCCCAGGAAGGGCCCAGGGACTGCTCTGGCCGAATTGCTTGTAATCTCCATGGTTGTTAGAAGGCTTATGTCACCTTCAGTCAAAGAAAGCAGCGTTAGAAACACCCCTGCACATTCACTTAGGCTGCATGTCTCTTGTGTTCTTTCCACTTTCTTGTTTTAGAAAAAGAAGAAGAAAAAAAATCGGATTCGTTGGGGGGAAATGTCAGTATGTCCTCTCAATAAAGCACGTTGAAGCATCAAAGGGGTTAATGTGCAGCTGTAGAACGAGATGTTTCCAGGATCAATATCGTGAGTGTTTTGGTCTGAAATCTGAGGAGAAGACCGAAAACTGAGTTCTCTCCTCTCTTTTGGTTTCAATTTACAGTGCTTAGTGATCCACAGACCAGAGCCATCTATGACATATATGGGAGGAGAGGACTGGAGATGGAAGGCTGGGAGGTGAGAGAAATTGAGCACGTTATGGCCAGTGGCCTTGACTAAGCCCACCTTTATCTGCCGTTGTTCTATCAGCTGCACTGACACCTGGCTGGTAATAAATGCCTGTTGGTTTGAAGGCATCCTTGGTTAGTTATTTCTGTCTCTCTCTGTCCCTGCTAAAACATCATGATGGATTTTCAAAGAACCCTTTGGTTTTGCACTTTGACGAGAGAACAATAAACCTGACATTCAGAGTTCCCTGCTAGGATATTACCATGACAGGCAACATCTTTATCTGAGACAAATGTGTCATTATTGTCCGTATAGTCCCATCTTTTTCATCCGAAACTTGTTTTTTTTAGCATCATCTAGCTTCTGAGTTTGAAATTACTTTTTCTTCCTGGGATTTTTGGGGTGGGTTGGGGTGGGGTTTTTTGTGGTTTTGGTTTGGTTTGGCTTTGGTTGGGTTTTATGGGCTTTGAAACAGAACGTGTCCATTCATGTCTGTCCGTTTCTTGAGTCCCTTGCTGGCCTCTGCCAGCCCTAGTTGATTGCACTGTGTTGCTTGAAGCAGAATCCTATGGTATTGGGTCAGATCAGCACCAAGGTCAAACTTGGAGTCAGTTGCTAGAAATGTGGAGTAGATCCAGCATGTAACAGATGTTTTTGAACTGCTTTTGGCAGACTTGATCTTATTTTGAAAAGCCAAATCTAATACTCTTTCTATCCATTCCAAAACCGAGCCTGTGTAAAACCCTCATTCCCTGAGCTGTGTCAGGTAAGCAGCTGTGAACCAGCATAGCCTAAATTCACACAACTCTCACTGAATCATTTTACCTCAGGCCAGAGACTTTCAGTCATTTTCATTTTTGTGTCCACACCTGGTAGAGCAGTTAATGGATCGCTGAGGGTAACAACTGCACTGCAGTGTCTTGTAGTTGTGGTTGGAAAGCTCTTTGCCCCGGTTTTGTCAAGGAAATGGAAATAATGAAACCATTTTCCTTTCTCTCAAGGCATGGGGTTTTCTCTCATGCCTGCCCTTTGATCTGGCCCAGGTGCTTCGTTCCAGACTCTGACTATTGAAATTGGTGCAGGGTGGCTTTTGGCAGCCAGGGCAGCGTGTTAGTGCATCCTTGCATCCATAGGCCTCTGACCCCCCAGCACTGCAGTGCCCTGAGCAGCCTCTGTCTGGTAATCGTTTGGTTTTCATTTCTTTTTGAGCAGGTTGTGGAACGAAAGAGAACTGCAGCTGAAATCAGGGAGGAATTTGAGCGTTTGCAGAGAGAGAGGGAAGAGAGGAGGCTGCAGCAGCGAACTAATCCAAAGGTAAGCGAAGACTTAATCCTGGTCTCAAGAGTGGGTCTGTAATTATCACCAGAGTGCAGGGTGTGCTGTGCCTAGGTGAGGGCCTGTAGGAAAGAGCACCTCCGGTGCCTACACTTGCTGCGTGACTTTCTGTCTTTTGCATATGCAGTTTCTCTGCATAATATAGGGCGAACAGCTCATTCTTTGAACAATCCCCTACTGAATGTTCTTCTTTTCTTAGTGAAACATGTTGAGACAAAATACCTTTTTCAGCAATTTTCAGAAAATAGACCTAACACTGAAATATTTATGATTTCTTTCCAAGTTTGCTAAATAAAATGTAACTCACTGCAGTTACCTGACAGGTTTTCCCTTTGGCACTGCTGCAGTGTCACAACAATGCAGGGAGCTATTCAAATGCTGCTTGAAACCAGTGACAAATCTGAGGTAACCCTGAGCCAGCTGGGCAGCAGCACAGTGAGCAAAGTCAACCTGAGCAGGGTTGGGGTCCTGCCAGTGTCACAGCTAGTGCCTGTTTTTGGAAAGCGTGATTGTGTCCTCAGGATGAGAATCATCCCAGATGCCATTCCCATCTCAGTCTGTTCGAGCAGCAGATTCTGACCCTGAGTGACTTCACCTCACAGCTAACCTTGGCTGACCAGAGGCGCTCAGGAATACCATTGGGAGGGCAGGGAGAGATGGACATGGCAATTGGCCAGAGTATCCAGAGCTCAGACTCATGGTGGCTTTGCTGGCTCTTGGCTTGATGAGTGTGTGAGGCAAACCCAGGGTTTGTCAGGATGGTCCCTGACTGAAGTTTCAAAGCTTGTTGAATCACAAAAATCTTGGTTCTTATTCAGTGACTAACATTATCCAAGAGCTGCATCTGCTGTTAACTAAATGAATTCATATATTAGTGTAAAATCACAATGTCTTCTGAGTGGACAGGTATGGGATTGCAGCGGTGCTTAGGACTGGATCTTAAGGAAAACATCCATCTGAGCAGAGCTGTGATATTTTGAGACATTCACCTTGGCACCACCTTTGTATCAGCACTGCTCTTAGCAAAACAAATGGACTGTACAGATCCCCAGGCTGTGGGTAGTGCATGGACACTGAGAACTGGTTTGTACTGGAAGGGTAAACAAGCATAAAGCATTGTGTGAGTATCTGTTGACAGCTTTATTCCAGGCAGGAAGGGATTTCTGGGTGCCACAAGCCAGGCAGGGCAAACTATCCCTTCTGGAGGTGCGGGTGAGTGGGGTCAGAGAGATGTTTTTGGAGAGGAGCACGGTTATCTCCCACTCTGCTGCTCCCTGCTTCAGGAATGTGACATTTTCCCTGGGCGCCTCGCCGTGGCTGCGAGCTGCACTGTGAGCCTCAGCCTGTGTTCTGGGATAAAATTAGCCATCTGGGTGTTTACAGAAATTGCCGGCTGGCAGCCGATGGAAATGCCTCTCCAGGCAGTGTTCCCGTGGAATTGGGGAGCGCAGCTGTGATCATTTCATACACGAGCGCAAGTTATTTTGAAATTTCCAACATTTTGTCGGTTCTATAAAACAGTTCCACAAAAATAAAGCATTTTAACCAGAAATGTTGAGCAATAACCAGATGTAGGCAATTTGGAGGGTTGAAATTGAGTCTCCTATTTGCTTTTAGAGCTTTGTTTTTGCTTTCAAAGACATGCAGAAGGGTTGAAAAGTTCATTACTAGGTTTAAGAAGAACCACTTCCTGTTAGGAGAAATTAAATCCAGTTATTTTCCTGCTGTGGAAGGGCAATATCTAAGGAATGCAGGTCCCTCAAGGCAAAGCCTGGCACAACTTCCAGGTGTCACCTTCCTGAAGGTAGTAAATCCCTAAGGAAAAAGTAAGCAGGAAGTATATTTTCCTCTGGCACATTTACGAATTGCATCAGTGAAGTCTGTTTCCTATTCGCAGGGTGGCACATAAAGGTGGTTTTAAAAGCTGATCCCAGCTCCGATGGTTCCGTAGTGCCACTCCTGCTCCTTCCCCGACGAGCTGCTGCTCTGTGCAGCGCAGTGCAGGAACCACTGACTTCTGAGCAGGCGTTACAGCTCTCTCCTGCTGCTCTTCCTTTGGGGAGAGCTCCTCACTTCCCGTGGTCGGAGCAGGTGGCTGATGGGAGCTGGGAGCAGCAGCAGTCCCCTCCATTATCCGGCGGCATAGGGGTGCTCTCGTTCTCTGGGAATATTTTTAACTTTACCATCTGCTGCTTTTCCTGTGCTTGCGCCTGAACCGGTTTCCTTGCCAGGATCCACAGACCTCCAAGGGTGACTTCACCTGCTTGGCGGGAGGTGGAGGGTCTGCCCAGGGTCCACCTCTCACCTCAGGGAAAGGCAGAAGAGTAGGAGGTCTGCTGGGGAGCTGAGAAGGGAACAGGGAGACACTCCTCTGGACAGATCTTGTGGATTTTCATGGAGAAGTTTAGGTGTTTTCCTTTCTTCTTTGGAAGGGATATTTGCTGTATAATTCATACATGTGAGAAAGGAAATCCTAATATTTTGAGTGTGTTTTAGAGAAAGGAGGTGCAATGAATTTCAGGAATGTGTGTGGATCTTGGTGTGTCTTTCCAAAGGGTGTGGCGTTGTGGCACCAGTAAGCCCAGTACAGCAAGATGGTCTCCAAATGGGTGTTTGCTAGCACAGGACTGCGCCCTTCCAGGGTGCTTAGAGGTTTTCCATTGCTTCCCTTGTCTTTTGGCCTCGTTTCAAGGAACAGCATGGCATAGGAGAGAGCTGAAACTGGAGAAGCTGTAGGGTCTGGAGTCTCTTGAAGGTGACTTTGCAGATGGCTCCTGAAAGTGCAGAAAGGGCAGGAGCTGGTTGTTGGTGCCACCACCACGCAGAACAGCAAGTGTAATTGCACTGAAATTCACCATCTGCCAAGGGTGGTTAGTAAACAGCTGGGGCACAGCTCCTGTTCCAGGGTTCTACTGGAAATAACCACACCTTTCAGTTTTAAAATATTTATCCAATTTTTGCTTCCTAAGTAATCAGAAAATAAACACTGAGAAGAGGTTGGGAATCTCCACAGCAAATAAATAGCCTGGGAGACCAGGCAGAGAGAAGGTTCGAGTCCTGTCAGACTCTGCCATTCTTCCTTTATTTACAGTCCAGCATTTGATTAGAGTGGAACGATCAAAGAAAAATGCTCCCTCAGACTGAAATAAGGATTTATTCTATGCATGCTTTGCCTTGGTGTGGATGGGGTTTGTACCTACCCAGCTATTGAGTTTCCATATCCAAACTGCTCAGAGTTCAGTCTGTGCTTCCGCACAGAGAGGGTTTTTATTGCAATCTGTACATTTTATAGCAGCTGGGATGCTGTCAGATGGGTCCATAGGGAAGGTTTCCAAAGCCTCTTGAAGTTATATGACCCAGACAAGGATCTAATTGTGCTCTTTTCAAAGAAACACGCTCCTGCAGTTAGTGTGAGGGAGCACAGCAGCAGGTAGCCAGACCATTGAGCTGTGGCCTAGTTTTTTGTAGGAATAGGTTTTTCTATGGTCTGAGAAAGGAAATATTTACCACTTGCTAAAAGTGTGTCTTTGTCAAGCCTTCCTTCTGATCACAAAATATAAACTAGAAAAAGAAATAAAAATATTTGACTTACAGGGTCAATAGCAAGTGAATGATACAGTTCAGTACTAAGTTGGTTTAGGTAACTCATAATAAGAAGCCTGTAGAGGTTTTCTGACCAAGTTCCATTGAAGAAAATCAATTTCTAGAATATATTATTTCAACTTTTTAATACTGACAGAGCACAGTCAGTTGTGGGGAAAGAAGAAACCTGCTGTGTAAAGGTGTTCTACCTGCTTCTGTAATGTGTCACAATAGAAAAATGACCTCCCGGGATTGCAAGTTGAGTTTGTGCTGAAAAACTGCCTTTTCTCCAGTCTGTTTGATGATTTATATTGCTGTTTTGAAATACTGTAATCATTCACTTTTGCGTTGTGCGTTAGGAAATGCGTTTTAGGGTGGTAAAAGTAATTGCAGAACAACGGAAAACTGCACAAAAATGTAATCATACACAGGGATGGTTCAGCCACTTGTCCTGTGTACGCCGGATGTTTGCTAATGCTAAATGCCTGTTTCACTTGTCATCCCTCAGGGAACAATTAGTGTGGGAATAGATGCCACTGACCTGTTTGATCGCTATGACGAGGAATACGAAGATGTGCCTGGGAGCAGCTTTCCCTCAATTGAGATAAACAAAATGCACATATCCCAGTCCATCGAGGTGAGGAGGCTGAACGCTGCCGTGCGAGGGGGGCGTGAGTGAATGAGGCACCACGGAACACAGAACACGCTGCTCAGGGGTTCTCAGTGGGATTTGAGGGGGACATGGTGGCCAGCACGGGTGGAAAGAAGCAGCTTGGGGCCAGCAGGGTGGTGGGTTGGCTCTGTAGCCTTTGGGCGACTGGTCTCTGGGCTGCAGTGGTCCTGCCCTCCTGCCAGTGGGGATGCTCAGTGCCCAGTTCTCACTGAACGGGGTGTGTTCAGTGGATGAAAGCAAATGGCACCCAGTCTTGAGGATGTGCATAAGGAAAAGAATGGGAAGCATTTCCTCTTTCACAGAGCTGTAGAAATTTAGTCTGCTAGAGAGATGAGAAGGGTTTACAGCTCAAGGTCAGGACTTAAAGGTGGTACATTACAGGTGTCACAAGTGTCTGGTACTGTAAGAATTATCTGACATTTTTCCATGCTTGATGTTTGACTACAAAACCATTTACACTCTGCAGTGGTGATTATGTCCTTGCAGAACGTGCACTAAATGCATGAACTGGGATCAGAGTTACCAGAAACAATATATTAATTTTTCAGGCACCCCTGACTTCCACAGATACAGCAATACTGTCTGGTAACCTTTCCACCCAGAATGGGAATGGAGGGGGATCAATTAATCTTGCACTGAGACGAGTGACATCTGCCAAGGGATGGGGAGAGGTAAGAGTACACCTGTTATGCAGTTTTATATTCAATCTTACCCAGTGTTCTATTTTGGGGGGGGAAACTTTAGCTGTGGTTCATCTCTCATTTTCTATGTTCTGGAAAATGTAGGAGAACGAATTCTTAAAGGAATTTGAGACAAGAGGAACACCAAACTTTGTTTTTTCATATTTTTCTCCCTTCTCCATTTGGCCATGCAATTTGGACTTCACTTGTGCAGACAGAAATGTTACCTGATGTCTCTAGTCTTTCTCATTGCTCTGTCTGAAGGCACAGTGCTGTGAGCAGGCCTTTTAGGGCAGCGTGATAGTTGGCTTTTGCTTGCACGGGAAGAAGTTACAGGGGAGATAGTTCAGCCCCCTAGCAGATATGGTCTGAGCAGCTGGAAGGTCCCATGTTGCACCACCTGCAAGCTGGGCTGTGTTAGAGGTGCTGGTGGCATCACTGGTATAGCTGGCAGCTGCCTGTGCCTTCCTTCTTGCACACGAGCCCCTGCTAGCCTGCTTCCTCAGCTCGGGAGAGTGAGAGTCTTCCTCTCGTTTGAGATTCATGGACTGGAGGCTTTTGATTTGCATCAGGATTTTGTGAGGGAGGAGTTTTCTCCACATTCCCTGGAGTGACCAAAGCAGGTGCCAGTAGCAGTCACCTGTAGCTTTACAAAACTGGCTTTGTTTTACCAATGAGTTCCAACTCAGTGAGACGCCTTTTCTTCTTCTGAATGCAAAGCTGCAGAAAAGGGAGGATGCTGAAAGAGGTGGTAAATATTCCTCAGATGTGTAAAACAGCTGTGATGAAAATGATGCTCGTGACATGCTTTGTCACTGTTGTAAAGGATGTTTTCTTCTAACACTCTGGCATTGTGCATTCCAACAGTTGGAGTTTGGAGCTGGAGACCTTCATGGACCTCTCTTTGGGCTGAAGATATTTCGTAATCTTACACCAAGATGGTAAATATTAGAAAAATGGCCTAGTGGTTAATATTGCACAATAAGGAACTAAATTACTTGAATTCTCTTCCACGTTTATTTTGGATTGGTCTTCTGTCCTACAGAATAAGGTATTTTCACTTTAGACTTAAGGTCATACTTGGATTGTCAAAATGCCTGCATTCTCTCTGGGTTTTGGTGCCCTCCCTTTTCATATTTCCAATTTAAGGAAGGTCTGTGTTCCATGTCCTTAGATTTGTACTTGATCTTCTCATGATTCATGATACTTGAGGCAAGATCTCCAATCAGAGCAACAGAAGTTTGCTCTGGGAACAGAACAAAAAATAGGGAACTCTTCTGAGGCTTCCATGTGTGAGAGGGAGTTTCTGACAGCAAAACAGGAGATGATGTGTCATATTTTAGGGAAATAATGCCAAATTTGCCAGTAGTGTCATGTCTGTTCACAAATGAATAAAGGTCTCAGGTAGCAAAGGAGAATACAAAGTAAGGACTGTGATTGGAGCCACATGTCAGAGCATTATAGGAGCTCGTGTAGGTTCCCTCTGTTTATATATTCGAATTTGGTAAATATACCATTCCTCAGAGCTTGTACAGGATTCTTGTTCCCCGGAGAGCACTTTAGTGCTGTTTTTTAGAGCTGATGCTGTACCAGCAGCCCAATGTGCTGTTCTGCAGAGACCAGGATGGTATCTGCACTGGGCAGGAGGGGGAAGGCTGAGTGTAACAGCTGGGCAGCATCGTGCACAGACAGTAAACCAGGGCACAGCCTGCTCTCCTGGGCACTGCTGTGCTCAGGGCAGTCTGAGTTAGCTTTTACTTTTCCCTGAAAACCTCGAGCATCATGCTGTTTGCAGGATGGTCTCTGGGCATTCAGTAAAGTCCCTGGGCAAGAAGGAATCTGAGGCTGTCGCAATGACGGACACGGCCCGGGGAGGAAGGAGAGAACCGAACTCCGGAGGGACTCGATAGAAAAGCCCATCTTTATTTACATACAGAAGAGTTCTATACTCTGAGTTATAGAAAAGCCATTGGATCTTAGCTGCCCACCCACCAGGGCTATTGGCTAGATCCTGAAAACACACATTTCCTAAACAGACCTTCGGTCCTACAATAACAACGTCCAAAAACATCTCACAGGTGCAAGATAGAAGAATTATTTACAAAAGCTCTCTAGCTGTTTTGCAGCTAGCTCCGTGAGAAAGTGAGAATGCTCACGGACACAGGCAGATACTGAAAAATCTCTCTGCCACCAAGCTTTCAGCGTCCACATGAGGCCACCTGGGAGCCTGTGTTTTTTCGCTGACAAGTTTTTCCTCATTTCTCCAGTTTCATCACCACAAACTGTGCCCTGCAGTTCTCCTCCCGTGGGGTCCGCCCCGGCCTCACCACGGTCCTGGCCCGCAACCTGGACAAGAACACGATGGGCTACTTGCAGTGGCGGTGGGGCATCCAGTCAGCCATGAACACCAGTATTGTCCGGGACACCAAAACCAGCCACTTCACTGTGGCAATGCAGGTGAGAGCCACAGGCAGGACAGTGATCCTGTCCCGTGGGAGAGAGGGGCCCCACCTTCTTGCCCCAGCAGTATTTTGCCTTGGGATTAGAGGTTAAGGAGGCAGTTGGTATTTCTTATGTTAGACCTAATACAGGTAACCAGCTGTTTGGCAGAGCACAGCTCTTGGCATTGTCATAGGTGATGTGGGTCAGCTTAGAGTAGGGTCAGGACAGCACGGACAGCAGAGGTTGTAAGTGGCAAGCACTGCTTTGTATTCTGTGCTTCAAGGACGAGGAAGGAAACTGGGGGGGGCAGTGGCCAAGGGTATGTTTTCATATATTTGTGCCTCTTGTGTTTCAGCTGGGAATCCCCCATTCTTTCATGATGGTCAGTTACCAGCATAAGTTTCAGGATGAGGATCAAACACGAGTGAAAGGTTCTCTCAAGTAAGTGCTCGAGAGGGAATTCACACTGCTCACAGCCTGAGGACTCTGTCCTCTCCTGCTGCTGTAGGCCTCCAGGTTCGACACAAACCAAATGCTTCTGTGGCCTTTGGGAGCCTGCTTTTCACTCTTTAAATCTGGTAAAGGCTGAAGTGAATGTCTTGGAGGCTTGGCCCAGTGTGCCTCTGCAGTTAAGTGGAACTTATAATACTTGTGTATGATATCTCTATATCATCCCCAATAAGAAAGCCAGAAGTTCTTGTTTACTACTTGGCAAGCTGGAAGGGCTAATCTCACCTTGGAGATACACAGTGAGTCTTCCAGAGGCCAACATCTGCTGCAAACAGATGCATTTCCATGCTTTACTTGTTTGAGAATTACAGGATTCAGTAAAAAGAAATTCAAGTGTCTTCCCTGTCTTAACAGTTCTTGGTTCTGTCATTCTAGGGCAGGTTTCTTTGGGACCATAGTGGAGTATGGAGCAGAGAGGAAGATTTCCAGACACAGTGTTTTAGGAGCCACTGTCAGCGTTGGTGTTCCTCAAGGAGTGTCCTTGAAAATCAAGTCAGTTCAAGATAACAACTCTTTATTGCAGAGGCTGACCATAACCTCCATGATTCTATTTCCAGTATTCAGGTGGGAAGGTCCTGGTCTCAGGGGAATACAGGTATATTGATACATCACTGGGAGAGGGTGCAGCTGCACTCAACTCTAATGCGAGCTGTAAGCCCATTGTAAGCAGTGGGTGCCTTCCACTGTGTGACTCACAGCCTGAGCCACCTCTGTGTGTGTCTGTGTGTGTGTGTGTGCATCAGAATATTTTGAAGTACAGCTTAAAGTGAGATTTGGAGCAGTTTGGTAAGTGAATGGAAGATTTCTGAAAATATTAGTAGAGCTGCATTCCATGTGTATTATGCTGTACACAAGTGTATGCTTGAATTAGGGAATTACCATTACCTAATGCAGGTGATTGTACCATTAACGAAGTGCAGTTCACAGAGGGACAGAGCTCATTAAGTGTCCCTGTGCTGTGGTGCACTTGAATTGGGGCCAGATACAGGTGGGGTGTGAAACTGCTGAAGGGCCTGAAGAACTCAGGCCCAAGGAAACTCACGTTTTCTAAAATACATATTGTTATAAACATCAGAAAAATATCCATGTACACCTGCCCTGAAGGCCCATGCCAGTGTTATGAACACAGGCCTCGTCTAGAAGCATTTTGTCTTCTTTCATGGGGATGTTTGTCCCTTTTTCTGTTGAAATTAATGACCAAGCAAATTCTCCTAAGATTAAAAAAGAACTTTAGAATGGTCAGGTACTATCACGAGCTGCTACTTCAAAGTCTGGCTCTGGCTGGTGTCAGCTGCCTTTCCTACCGTTGGCTTTTTCAGTTTATCGGGCTTTCACCTTTTTGAGCTCCTCATTCATCTCCCCTTGGTTCAGCAGCACACACTGCTGCTAAGTGTGCTTCATCAAGCACATCCAGCTCTGCTTTTCCTCTTACGGTCCCTCTGCTCTTCTTTGTTGCAGGCTGAATAGGGCCAGCCAGACCTACTTCTTCCCTGTCCATCTAACAGATCAGCTGCTTCCCAGTGCCGTGTTCTATGCCACCGTGGGACCTCTCGTTATCTACTTTGCCATGCACAGGCTGGTCATCAAACCCTACCTCAGGGCACAGAAGGAGAGGTGAGCTTGCACATTCCTGAGGAAGTGTCACTCGGGCTCATTTGTGTGAGGTTGTGGGTCAGTTGTATTTGGGGTGGGTAAGCAGACCCAGCAGTTTCTGCCTGAATCCCAGCCATGTATTCCTGGTGAGATGTTGCCTTCCTTCTGCCAGAGAGCTGGAGAAGCAGCGGGAGAGCACAGCCAGTGACATCCTACAGAAGAAGCAGGAGGCTGAAGCTGCAGTGAGTCTTTCTTGTAACTCAGTCCCCTTAGTGAAAGGAAACTCTTTTCACTCTGGACCGTTCTGTTTTGGCCACAGTGTCTGACCCTTTGTTATTTCTGCTCTGCTACTTGTGTTGTGACAGGTCCGGTTAATGCAGGAGTCCGTCCGAAGGATAATTGAAGCAGAGGAAGCCAGAATGGGTAAAGATTATGTTATCATTTACTTGTTCTATAAATTTGGAGAGAAGAAGGAACAATGCAAAGGTGTTGTTTCTTCATTCCCACCCCTGATGAAGTGCTGCTTAGTTGCTGCTGCACATATAGTGGGGGAGCCCCATTATGACTCAGCTCCAGGTGCCTGAGCTTAGGAGGGATCACAGAATATTAGCTTGGGACATGGTGTGAGGTGGATCAACAGACTGAAGACAACAGTCTGGATTCACTTCTCTACCAGGGAAGTGTGGGTATAAATAGGTGCAAAAGTTGTAGTCTGAAGTTCAGCTTTCACCGATTTCTCCCTTACATGGTTTACTCCTGAGTCATAGTGGGAATCTGATCTCTGATGGTTGCTAGCAGTTTTCCACAGAATGTTCCAAAGTGATCTAAAATCCACTTGGACTGTCACATCAGTGTGGCACTGAGGTCTTGTTACTCCATTCTAGTGCTGCAGGTTACTGACAAACACGCAAGTAAAAATGTTGTTCTTTGTTGGGAAGCATGGGTCCAGGCCAGGAGAATTAAATCTCACTGAAAGTGGGAGAAAATGCTGGGATGGTCTTTTTGTCAGTGGAAGCCTTCCATCACAGTTGTGATTTCCTGGGAAATGCAGGTCTGATTGTAGTGAACGCCTGGTATGGGAAGTTTGTTAACGACAACAGCAGGAAGAATGAGAAGGTGAAGGTTATAGATGTGACTGTGCCTCTGCAGTGCTTGGTGAAGGATTCTAAACTCATCCTCACAGAGGCCTCCAAGGTACGTAGCTGTTCTGTCAAAGCCCAGATTCAGGGACTCAAATGTGTGGCCCAGAATTTCGGTTGAACCATATGGTGTCCTGCCAGGGGATCTCTCCAGTGGCTCTGGATCAATTCACAGATGCTATTTACATACCAAGTATTACAAACTTCCACGAACTTCTGTTTCTTGGGGCTTTTCCAGTGCCAGTGTCAGCATTGTGGGACAGTGGGTGTTACAGACTTCAGGGCTGTACACCAGAAACTTCCCAACTGCCTGGTTTACTTTTATGTACCAAAAACTTGTGGAGGTGATTCCCCAGTGTCTCACCTTGCTGGCAGCAAAACTTTTTTTTTAATGACACCTTGTCCTGCCACTAATAAATGTTTTTGGCCAGCTGGAGAGCTGTGAAAGTCTATTCTCTGATGCTCAGTCTGTCCTTCTCTGGTTCAAGGCTGGGCTTCCAGGCTTCTACGACCCCTGCGTGGGTGAGGAGAAGAGTTTGAAAGTGCTTTATCAGTTCCGAGGAGTTCTGCACCAAGTGATGTCAGCTGACAATGAGGCCCTTAGGATACCAAAGCAATGTAAGTAGCACACACTGCCCAGCATCTTCCTTGGGGCACCAGTAATGGACTACTTCAGCTCTGTGGTGAAGCGCATGGAACTGGGGTTCAGAAGTGGGGTTACTGGAATGGACTGACCATGACTTGCCTCTGGAGTATGGCCCAAAAGAACTCAGCAGCAGCTCTGCAGCTTTTTGTACCCACTAGTCTTTATCTCTAACTGGGCTGGAAGCAGAGGCCTCCCACAGGTGCCAGTGTCCTTCTGTGCAGTTCACAGCACTGAGTGGCCATTTGGGGACTGAATTTAATGTATGGAGGCCTGAGTCAGATTTCTTCCTTGTCCCCATTTATCTTACCTGCCAAAATATTTTCCCTGCTGGAATAGCTCTGTGAAACTAGTGTCTGCTTGTGACAACTTTTACTGGCACCCCTGCAGGTCTGGTGGGTTGGCTCAAGGGCACAGACCTTTGTTTGCCCTAAACCAGCTCCCTGCCCAGTGTGAGCAGCACATCCAACTGACAGAGCTTCCAGAATCTGGTGGGAGGCATATTTGAGCATATTTGAGCTGTGGCTAATTAGCGGCCAGAAATGTTCCTGCCTGTCCTTGGTACAATGGTGGGCTCCAGCGTGTGTCCATTCCTTGTTCTCCCCGACAGCTCACAGGATCGATGCCGATGGCTAATCCGGGGAACGCGCATCTCTCACGGTACCTGGGTCAACGGAAACTGCAAAACCTCCCCCGGACGCTGCGAGTTTGAACAGAGACACTTTTATTTTTACTGTCTGTATAGCAGGCGGTGTCCTGCCGGTTCTGTTAGGGACAAAAGGACAGACCCTGCTGCTCCAGGTGGCTCCCAGGCAATATCTGAGTTGTGGCTCGGTACCCAATAAAGCAGCGTGACTCTGAGTGCACAGTGCTTTCTGCCGAGGGGCTGAGCAGGCATCCTGCTCCCAGCTGGCCACGGCCTGTTCATGCACTCACACCTCTCTCCTGGCGCTCAGCAGGGACGAAGACCTGTTGTTCTCACTTCTCCACATACTTCCTGGGGTAGGTAACACACCTTCTCCTGCTCATGAGGGGAATCTCAGTTCTCTGGCCACCTCCTGGAAGTCCCCTGTGCAAATAATTTTGGAGAGAGGTCAGTGATTGTTTCAGTCTCAAATCTGTGTTTGAAATGCACTTGTTAAGAAAAGTACGTGCTTAAGTATGAATGAATTTGCCTTTTGAAGTAACATGGACCTCTTCAGCATCAATCTGTCCAGCTGCTCATTTCCAACACTGCTCTTCCAGACAAGGACACGGTGTATCATAGTTTTATTAATTCTTCTGCCACCCACAACCATGTATTGTCAAGGATTTCCAGAAAAGAGGAAAACAAGTGAGGGAGGACAGCAATTAATTTCATTTGATTCTGATGCTGCAACTGTCTCTTCACATCTAATTTATTTCTAGTAAAAATAAATGTAGTTCATAAAGTAAACCATACCAAAGTGAGGAGGGAGGCCAAATGGATAAAGAGCTGAAAATGTAACACTCATCTGCCCTTTCTGAAAAGCAGCAGTTATGGCATAAATCCATTGGCTTTATCTTTCCTAGAAGCCCTGCCAGGGATTTGCAGCAGAAGGGCAGTCCTGGGCTGGTGGCACAGCAGCTGGAAACAGCACCTTTGTAGAACCTGCTGCACACTGGGTTCATCAGCTTGGCTGAGGCTTTTGCAGAGACACAAGGAATTGTGGTGGCTGTTCCTTGGTCATAGTTTTGCTCTGGCTAAGTCCAGACCAGCCTTCATTGCTCATGGGTGAGAGCAGAGGGGAAAACGCGCGTCTTGGCAGTGCAGAGTTGCTTTTGACAGCTCCTGCCATAACTCCTTTCCTGACATGAACCTGGCCCCTCTTCTGGGCAGCTTTGGTTCTCTGTGCTCAGGTCACTGCACCAGGAGAATGAGACTTCCAAGAGAGATGCTCTCCCCTCTAAAAAATGATTATATTATGAAGGGGTGTTCATTTGTTTTTATTAAAACCAAAACTAGCAAGTTGTGACCAGTTCCTGGTTGGTGCAGGGCTTTATTTCACTTATGGCCAGCATTCTGTCAATCTGAAATTAAATGTAAAATGTGCAATAAATTATATTCAGCTGAAAAGCAGCTCCCATTCCCATTGCATCTGTAGGAAGCTCCTGAGATGAAACCCCTGGAAAGCAAGGGTTGCAGGATTTGTAAACATAACAGCACTTTCCATCCCATCCAGCTCATTGACCTCTGCTGGGTGTGGCTGGGCAGAAATCTAAATCTCCTCCAGTTCCTTTTTGATGTCACTGTGTGAGGTGTATGGTCAGAAGTGAGGAGCCAGCCTGTAGAGACTAGGACATGGCAGAATACTCCCACAAGAGCATCCCTACGAGCCAGACACTCAGTCAGTCTCACTAGCCCCCTCGTCCTTTCATCCTGGTTTTCTGTCAGTGCTAAGTTTTGCCAAGACTAAGAACAGCCCCACTGCAGAACCATAGCCTTCACCACCATATTCTTGCTGTGAGCAGCTGCCATTTTACAGCCACAACTCTCCTGGGACTTCTTTTTATGACTCTCTATAATTCCAAATTACCAACAGAATTAAAATAGAAGCTCTAAGCAATAGAGCTGAGCTTCCAGCTTAGCCTCCAGCATGACCTAGTGCCATTTCCAAAAGGTTGAGCCACCTTTTCAGTTTGCCAAGGTGTTCAGGCTGCTGCTTTGATGGCAGCTGGCTGAGCAGCAGTGCCTGCGGGGGTGTGGCACATGCACGAGCTGCAGGGTGGCACCGAGGCTCCGGCAGCTCTTGTGTGGTTTGGAGTCCTTGGTGCTGCCAGGTGGTGAGGAGAGAGGGAGGGAGCTCTCTTTCAACACAACTCCCAGAGGGTTCACAGGGGCTTGTTTTGGGTCTGGACAAGCCTCCAGTCCTTGCAAGGGGGTGCAGTGCTGCCCCAGGGCTGTTTCTGAGGCTGCAGGGACCTGGTGCCAGGACTGCACACTCCAACACCATCGGCGTCCTGGCCTGAGCCCTGTCCCCCAGCTCAGTCACTGCACCCTTCAGCAGGTCCCTGGCACAAGCTCAGCACACTGTCCCTGCTGTCTTCAGCCACTCTAGGCAGTGCCAGCCTCCATCCCTCCACCCTGCCCAGCCACAGGGCTCCGTCACCATGTCCCACACTCTCTCAAGAGGCAAGCAAGGAGCAATTGCTCCACAGAAAGGCAGGAATACCTGCCAGTTCTTCCTATCCCCACCTGTGCGTATTGTTTCAGGAAGAGCACTTTTAAGTGTAAAGTCTTCCTGCTGCCTGGCACAACAGCTCGCAAACCAATAAATCATAACAGCAGACTCCTGAGTTTGGAATAAAACAAACTCATTGTTCATTTGTCTCACATTTAAGAAAAAAACATGGTTCATTAAAAGTTTTAATGAAAAAATAAAGTTCTGAATTAAACTATAATTATACATGGCTGAAAGTGATGAACTAAAAGAATGGAGATGTTACTTTTTTATTTCTCTCTGCTGATATTGTAACTTGCTGGACACCATCCACTGGGATAAATCCAAAAAGGGGACAGAACAAGAGTCAGTCACATTGATTAGTGTTGAACCTCTGTGAAAAACAGCCAGTTCACTTGACAGTGCACCATTTCTCCCATAAAAGCTTCAGGAACACAGTCCACAGAGGTCCAGTTGAACTGCAGACACGCTGTAAACACAAGAGATACCAATTTCAGACCAGGTCCAACTCTTGCGCAGTTATGGCCAAGATCTTCCAAAGCATTTCTGGGGAAATGGCAGCACTGGAGAACTTTGGTTATTTTTCTGGCTGCGAAGGACAGTCAGGCAGCCGTTGGGAGCAAGTCTTTGGCAAACTCCTTGGTGGTTCCACATAGCTTCTGAAGCCAGCACAGTCATGGTTGTGAGACTCACAGAAGCTGGAGTTGGTTTTCTGAACCCAGTCAGCTGTTACAGCTTGGTGGAACAGGATTTTTATCAAGAACCAGGAGAGAACAGTTGCATGTTGTGCAGTTCTGTCACCCTGCCCCACACCGTGGAGCCACAGGGCCCCGTGGTATTGGGCTGCCTGAGGCTTTGGCAGCCCTGGGGCCCATGTCTGAAGGAGGGCACTTGACCCTGTGTGCTAGCAAGACCCTCAGTCATCACCAGGATGCATCTCCCAGTGAGCCAGTCCTCAGACAAGGCAGTGCTCCAATGCTGTGTGACTGCAGAACTCATGGGGACATGTTCCTGCTGGCACAGCTGGTCTGGCTGCAGCCGCTGTACCAGCCAGTGCTTCTCTGAGCCTCTTACTGGACAGAGCGCACACTGTTCCTCACACATAACTTCAGAGAAACACCTCAAAACATCAACCCGGTTTGCGTGATCCATGTGGATCTGTCTGGTCATCGAGGAACAATGTCAGCATCTCCCTGGCATCTTTTTATGACTCTGACTTCCCGTACGAGCTGTGACTTCCCATCGTGGTCCTGAAGGGGTTTCCCGTGGGCTGAAGCCCAGGAGGTCCTGTCTGCAGTGCTGGCCAGGGCCTCAGTGCTCTCCCGTCCACGCCGCATCAGACAGATCTTCATTGCACTTCATCCTGTAGCTGCATTGCCTGCATTCACTTTGATCTGTGTCATTGCTACCAATAGAATATTCTGGCTTTTTGGTTACAGTCCAGTTTCAAAAAACAAACAGCAAAAACAAAAATCAACTCAGCTGTCATACTTGGACATGATCAAATCCCAAACCAGACCTGCCAGGTTCTACATTTCCTTCCCTTTTACAGTCCATGTTTGAATTCTGGGCTGAAAAAAGGGAGAGTCATCTTCTTAAAACAGCACCATAGAGGTTAATGAAGGGACAGAAAATGGAGCAGTTTCCCCCCATACACACATTTGAGCTGATCATGCAAACAAATCACAAAAAAATCTCTGTAAGAAGAGACCTTCTAGGAAGGAATCTGATGCCGCTGATCCCCCACGCTGCCTGTCCAGGAAAAGGGCTGCTCTTTCCTGCCAGGGCGCTGTCCCTTGGCACAGGAGGGAGCCCCGAGTCTTCTTTGCACTTGGATGATGCCAAATGACAGAACTCCCCTATGCTCAGGCCCACAGAAGCGGCAGCAGATTGCACAGAGGCCGGTAGCACTGAGGCTGACTCCTACGGAGCCTTAGGATATCTAAGACTGATCTATACGGACAAATGGGCATGTATAATATCACACTGAATTTAAAACACAGGGCCATTTACTTTTCAGACTCTTCACACAGACTCCCTCCTCCTCCCCTCCCTCTTTGGGAGGAGGAGGAGTTTCCTAGCACAGAGAAGATTTGCAGTTTCCCAATGGGATGAGAAAACCTACTTGGCAAAGGTATTATACATCACCCAGTCATCGTAACCAGACAAAACGCCACTGAGCTCAGAGAGCTTCGTCTGTCCCTCGAGACAGTCGGTATCTCGCCACAGTTCTGCCCAGTTGGCCGCTCCCAGCCCCGGCTGCCCGCGGCTCGGCGATGCCTTGTTCCTGGGCCACAGGCCGGCTGGGCAGCCCTCCCGCCTGAGCAGCAGCAGTTCAGGGGAGCCCTCTCCGGCCTCCCGGCCGGCACCCACGGCTCACCCGCCCACGCAGCGCACCAGCACGTGCCTCCCCCCTAGTCCAGAAAGCGCCTGCGCGAGCCCGTCCGGGAGCGGTTCGAACGGCGAATGTCAAACTTGGAGTCCCGGCACTTCTGGCAGATGTAGACCTCTGGGACGTTCGACTTGCGGATTTTGGCACAGGAGAGGTGGATCCAGGTGTGGCACTCGTTACACTCGATCATCGGCCGCCCGGCGAAAGGCTTCATGCAGAAGCAAGTGACCAGGTCCCACGAGTCGTCATCTGCAAAGACAAATGCCAAAGATATGTTTTTAGCGGCTGACACCTCTCACACCAGGAATTTTCTCTGCTTTCATGCTAAATTAACTACCTGGGTTTCAAAGACAGGCACTTTGCTGCTTTTTCCAGGTCTCTCTTGCAGGGGAAGAGACTCTCAGCAGTACACGGGAGGCCGTAATCAAGGTGAGGAGAACCAGCTGCTTCTACAAAGTTGCAGCTTTTCACTCAGTTTATTGCAAAAAGAGCCAACCCACCTCCCTCCCCCCAAAAACTCAACTGCTCCTGAATTCCACCTAGGCAGTGCTCCTCGGCTACAAATAAAGCACTAAAGAGATTGACAACAGCACCATTACTTCCACCTGACTAATCCTCTTGGACAGCCAGACCACCTACCTGAATCCACCATGATGTCCTCATCATCACCAGTGCCGTCCTCATCCCGAAAGACCACCTGCTTGCCCTGCCGAATGACCGTTCGTTTGCCCACGCTCTGGATCTCCACTGTCTGCTCAGCCGTCACAGCAGGGTAGGAGACACTGGACGGGGTGTCAGAGTCCCACACCGAGCAGTGCTCAGTCACAGACTGAGGGTCGCCCTCCGACGAGGGGCTCATCGGCGTCTCTGCGTAAGAGTCCTCTGCCTCCAGATCCAGCAGCTTCTCCTCATAGTCCTCCTCTGCAGACACCTCTGTTTCCCTCCTTTTCAGCTTTTTCTTCTTCCTGATCTTATCGATTTGCTTTCGCTCTGGCAGGAAGTTGCTGGCCTTTGCCCGCTGGAACAGGGAACTGTATGGTTTTGCTCGCTTAAGCTGACTAAAGTTCTTTCTGTTCTTGGTGGCCAGGGAGACAGAGGAGGGGGTGTCATTGAAGCGGGGATCCCAGCTATCGCTGTCAATCGTGCCTCCAGTGCTGTTGGGAGGGCTGGGGCTGTTCCTCAGCGGCGTTTCCTGGAACACGTTGAGGAAGCAGGTAACAGCTTGACTCAGCACAGACTCACGTGCGGTGCAAGGTGATGTCCCCTGTCCCCCAGGGCACTCTGCCCCATCCCTAAGATGCTGCCCCCTGTCCCCAGGAGTGCCGTCCCCTGTCCCTTGAAGCACTGTGCCCTGCCTGCAAGGCACTGAGCCTTGTCCCCAGGGATGCTGTCCCCTGTCCCCTGAAGCACTGTGCCCTGTCTCCAGGGTGTTGTCCCCTGTCCCCGAGCCGCTGTGCCCTGTCCCCCGGGGAGCTGAGCCTTGTCCCTCGTAGCGCTGTGCCCTGTCTCCCGTAGCAGTGTGCCCTGTCCCCCGGGGCGCTGCTGCTCCCGCTCTCTCTCCCCGCGCTGCCCCGAGGTTTCTCCGGCTGGAGCTCCCAGGCCCGAGGAGCAGCAGGAGCGACGCCGGATCCGACGTTTTTCACCCCGCCCACGCCGGGCACCACCCGCCCCGTCCCCAGAGCCTCCAGCCGCCGCGGTTCCCCTTTTGTTCAGGCCCGGCGCGGGGCCGTGACCGCGGGAGCGGCTGGTCTGACAGACCAGCCCGGTGTCCCCCGGTGCCCCCCAGTGCCCCCCGGTGCCCNNNNCCCGCCGGTGCCCCTAGGGCCCCCCGGTGCAACTCACCTCCTGCGGGTACGGGATGTAGCCGGCGTAGGCCAAGACGAAGGTGCAGAACTTATTGAAGTCCTCCACGGTGCGGTGCCGCCGGGAGCCGGGGGAGAAGTCCTGCGGGAGGCGGGGGTGAGC